>WOFM01000167.1:11885-525740 GCA_011428145.1 Ericerus pela
GACTTTCATTTTCCTTCGTATAAGTTCGCTATTTTTGTTTACGATTACGATTGTGTCTCTTTCACGTTCGTGATGGTCGATTCTATTAACAATTATGACGGTTACTGACGAAATTACAGGCTCACTTCCCCTTACCGTTTGTTAAAAAAAAAAAAAAACAAACAAAAAACCTGGCTCATTCTATGTAAAACGCAACATGTCTTGTCCCCGGCTAATATCTGATCAACTGTTCATCGCAGAAAAAAAAGTTTTCTTTGCGTTGCATTGAAAATAACAATTTCTCTATATCTTACTCAATCATTAGCAATGGTGTACTCTCACTTCACTCATCTTAAAATCATTTCAATATACCCAAAATTCCATCCTCGTGGATATCTCTGGCCATTTTTTTGGTAAAAATTATATTTTTTATATTTTATTGTTGAGTGTTGGTACGAGTGAATGCTGTACCATTAAAAAGGAAACTTGAGGTGGTACAAGTTGATAATACTGAAGTAGGTAGCTAATTTTTAAAGTTTATGTGGCACTGATATTAGGATTGTCCAATGAAAGGGTCTCTATCTGGTGGCAAAACTTGTGATCAATTGTGTAAGTGATCAATCTTTTTTCTTTCAAAAGAGCCAATATATTTTTGACTATTTTCAAAAATTCGCCAAAAATTTAATTTTCAGAATTTTTAGATGGAATTTGAGCTCAACAAAAGATTAAATCATCTTCTTCAAATAGATGTAAAACGAAATATTGTACATAATTTATAAATGCCTATGTGTATAGATATGGAAAAAAGTAGGCTACTTTCTTCTTATGTAATTTAACTTTTTAATTTTATAAAAAATCAGGCGTCTTTTTTCAAGTCTTTATAGGTTTATTTAACTCTGTACAATTTTTTTCATTCAGTTATTTAAAGAGGAGGGTTTCATCTTTCATTTAGCTCAAATGTGCTTTAAAACACTAAAAATTCAATTTTTGGTGAATTTTTGAAAACAGTCGAAAGTACATGGGTCCTTATGGAAAAAAATGACTGAACACTCATTCGTTTCTTATCAGCCCAGTTGATGCTGGTGCACTCTGAGCTTGGACAGTCCTAATAGACTCTTTTAAAAAATGTTCCCACTTTTTTTTCCTTCGATGTGGTTAATTTTGAATAATTGGAGGAGTTTATTTTTATAAGTTTCTGAAAATTCAAAGGGGTAACATTGATTTGTTATTAGTAGAAACAACATTTTCCATCCTTAAAAGTAGCCAGTTTTCCACATTCAATTTACCAAATCAGTAAATTTTAATGAAAAATACTTTATTCTATAACTTTAGATGGTAATTATCAGGAAAGCATTAATTATGTAAATTCCGTCACTGAATGAATAAAATTTACAAGTACCGAAGTAGATCTGTTATTGTTACACACATTTTCTTTATTCAAGAATTTACCAATGGTGGACAAAATTCAATGTTTGGTGATTTTTTTTTTTGCCGTGGACAATTTTTTATTTCCTTTGTGGTGCCAAGTCAGATTTTTTTTGTCGACGATGAAGGAATTGATTCCACAACATGGGAATACGAGAAGTTTGAAAGCACATTAACGATGAATTTGATAACAAAATCTACGTTTGATCAATTAATTATACTACTGTTTCTCCACGTAACCCCTAATTGTATGTGAAACCATTGAAAAAAGTGATGTATTGATGTGATTTTTGGCTATATAATTATTGAAAATTTCTTGGTCGTGGATGAAAATTCCTAGGTCATGGTCAAAAAATTGTGGCTCCTCTTCCCCCTCTCTCTGTAAATGTTCTGTACGCCCAATGTTAATGACGTATTCTACTGAAGGTATAATAACATTTCATGAAAAAATTAATTATCTAAGGCATTTGTACAAAAATAAAAAAATAAAAAAAATAAAGCGAATTATCATGTTTTTAATAAAATGACCCGCCTATAAAAGTGAATGAAATAAATTATTGATAAAGTTAAAGCGGATATTACAGGCCTAGGCCTGTATTAATGAATTAAATATATTACTCTTTGAATGCGGGTCTGACTCTTCTTGAATTAGGTACAAATACGACATTAGGCTTGAATAGCTTTTGAAAATGAGAAATTTATCAAATTATGGTGCACAAATCTGTTATAATTTCCGGTTTTTATCGGTCTGTCCTGGGATTTTATAAAACGATTCTAACAAATTTTTGTGTTTCAAATTCAAATTTGTGCCTAGTATTTTTGATAACACTCGCAGTTTTTGGGTGAGTATTTAGATAGATAATGTCGAATGTATGGAAAATTTTCATGGAACACAACAACACTAGCGACTATTCCTTTGTTGCTTTGTGCCCCTTAGTCTCATTTAACGAATGTTAATATATTGCCATCTTTCGTGTAACTTGAATCTGTAAATTCTGAAATTGCGAATGCCAAGGGATGACTGCATTTATACTTATAGTGGGTGATTGGAAATTGAATATGAATTCCGATATCGATTGCTGCCAGTCATTAATATTTGATGGAAATTTGTGTTTCTTCTTTCCCATGATGTGGCCAAAAAGTACCATTCTCAATCTTTTTCTCTCTTTTTATGTTTTTTTCAGAAGTTCAGAAATATGATAAGGTAAAGTGACATAAGTGAGAGATTACTGCATGTTAATTATAGTTTAGGTGGTATAGATAGAAAAAATATGGTGGACCAAGTCTGCAAAAAATTTAATTTGCTCCCACAGAGCTAAAAGGGTATTTTGTCCGAATTTGGTAAATATTTTTTTCTTTTTTACTTCAGACAGCTATTTATATGAGTGTTTGAGACAAAAGTTTCTGCTCTTATAATTATACTTCTATGAAAGAAAATCAGAGATTTGATATGAACTCTACCGTTATTTTCCTTTCAATGGTTTTTTTTTTTCTTTGTTGACGTGAAATTACAGATGGAAGTAACAAAACAAAAAAATATACCTTTGCTAGTCTACATATAGAGAAACTGCGAGAAGAATATATAAGTATAAAAGTTAATTTTTAAAATTTTCCCGCATAAAATTTCCAAAGATTAATAGAATGTGAAAAATTCGCAGAAATTTGAATTAACCAAGTAGAATATTACCTAAAAAAAAAAAGAAGATAGGTAACTAAGTTATCTAAATTTTCAGTACCTATTTCAAGTTCGATTGTGAATAAAGCGAATGGATATGTTGAAAAAAACAAAAAAACATCATAATCACAGATCCCATAGATATTTCATATTATAAATTCTTATAAATTTCGTAATTTTCTTTCATCATCTTTTTTTTTTTAATTCATTCATTAATTTCACTTCAGTTTCTGATAAAGTTGTAAATACTTAACTAAGTTATGTAAACTCTGAATCCTTAAATTAGTACTTGATTTTAATTGAAACGAATGGAAGTTTTTATACAAAAGAAAACCAATATATATCTTTCATGTAAATTCCCTCGTGTTTAATTATTTTCTTACATCATTTTTTTTTCAAAATCAATATTAATTTCAATCTAAATTTTCGATAAAATACTGTACCTACATCAGAAAATAGAATTTAGGTCTAAACATGATAAAATATGATCTCGATCGAAATAGCTTTTCGAAAAGAAATAAATAAGCAATGGAATTTCAGTAATCTTTCATCCTATAGTTACTTGCTGCTGAAGACTCTTATGATGAGTTCTGAAAAAATGTTCTGTCTAAAGCTATGCCATCAAATGATGCACTGATCTTAAAATTATTATGAATATAATTAAAAAAAAAAAAAACACTGTACCTAGCCATTTTTTGTGTTTATAGTTTCCAGTGTCTCCCTTCTCCAAATTCTTATTGGACTCTATTTTTTTAAAAACAACTTTTCAGCCAGTTACGTATGTGATGTTATAATTTCAAATGATTCTTTTATTTTTAATTTTTTTTTCCTCTAGTATTTTATCGTCTAAGTTTTAAAGGTGTAAAGGAAAGAGTTAGCTGAAGGTAACTGAAAGTCAAGCGTCTGTTTCAAATCTTTTTGCTTGAATTCGCCTATGTACCTATAGCTCGATAAATATTTATGTGAAAAATACGCAATTATTGAGGTCACAATGAACAAACAATTGTGGTAGTATTCAGCACTGAATTATATATCAATTATGTTGAAGAATATAAAGGTAATAGCCCTATGATGAACCGAACAAAAGATTAAAATAAAAGTTTAGGTTCACAAAAAGTTTTAAATTTTATACTGGTTATCAAAGTTGTTAATCAGTGGTATGTCCCATTACCTACTGATTTAGCCTGTAGGTATGACTAGGTACCTATAATGTCGATAATTAGATTAGACTGGTACATCTAGGTTGGTTTTGAACATTTTTAACCAGTGAGATGAGAATATGCTAACCTGAGTGGAAATAAGCTTAATAGAATATTACCATTTAACATTCTATTAGGAAGTTTAAATTGTTAATGAATTACGACTAAGACGTTAGCAAAAGTTCGAAGTTTACTCTTTATTACTTCTTATCTTAATTGAAAACCAGTCTGATATGAGATTAAATTTTTTTTTTTTTTTAATTATTATTTCTGATAGGTAGCTACTATATATTATCATTGAGCGTGCGAACTTATCGATAAAATATTCCGATTGATTGTACCTATTATCACATATCAGAGGTATTACATTGATTGCAATATGAATCTATGCCTCGTTTTCAGCCAGGTTTATATTTAGTTATTTTAAACTGATAAAGATAAACCACCGTTACATAGTAGGTATTAGGTATAATCGTTCATTATATTTTCGGGTCCTCTTTGCAGGCCATCTCCTGCTTAAATTCTGAAATTCTTTCAAACTGTCTGCAATGGAAGTCCACTTGGTGAATTTTCACTTTATTAATAATTTCGTCGTCATACAATGAACTCCTGAGAAGTTTGTGTTTTGATAATCTTCGTACGATTATGCAGCCTGTTAATTTCTTTAGATGTCATTATCACGTGACAACGTAGTGTTTTTGATAGTAGGTACATCATTGAGCAATGCTTTATTTTTGATTAAAAAAAAAAATTATAATTTGAAATTCATCGAATTACTTTTTTTTTGCGCTTTATCAAATCTTAGAAAATAAAGTTCACGTGCAGGAAAGAAAAATACAATTTTTGTACCGTGTGTCCTGAAAATTAAAACCCCAAAAATATGAGTCTGGCAATACGCCATTTTACATATTACAGTTCTTCACTGGTGAATCTCATTGATATTTACGTTAAACTTGAAAAATTATTATAGTTTTAGATGCATTTATCAATTTTATAGAGCCTTTTTATTGTTTCATACGAAATCTATTTTCGTCTAACAGATTGAAGGGCCAACGAAACAAGCCTTATATATCACACAATTTTATGGGAACAGCCTATACATTCAAAGTTACTGAATGCAATTACAAGAGAACCATTGTTTGTAGATGGCTGAAATTTTGCTGAAACATCAACATATATTTTCTAAAGATTTTGGGAACATTTTTTTGGAATGGTGTCGTTGATTCTTGAGATATAGCTGAAATTCTGAAAGGGTTATGTGATTCAAACTGTTGATACAAATTGCATCTTGCAGTACTTGTACGTCTATAGGACTCAATGTGCATATGTGTATGACTTTTCTTCGCTTAGTTGTATTCACATGCACCAAAATGTGAATTTTGTCCGGTGCGAGCTTTTAATATGTATAACTATACCAGGTGAATCGTTTTGACACGCACCATATGAAAACCCTATTTGGTGCGTGCTAAAATGATTCACAATGTAAAACTGTACAGACGAGATGAATATGTTTGCACCACAGAAAAAAAACGTACTTTTGTTCTCAAATGTTCAGTGAGGCACCCTTTTCTCTAAGTTACCATAACCATGATAAAACTTTTTGCCCAAACACATTGTGACACATGGTTTATTGCTCGCTCAAACGCATTGAATTTTTTTCAGGTATAAAATTAATTATTTTCCACATTTTCTCAAAAACATGTTATGGCCCTCTATTGTACAGAATTTTTTTTCATTGCAATTGATCAGTCATGGGTTTATGTCATTATGTCGTTAACAGTTGAAACGGGGTCTGAAAAATTTCACTCATCTATTTTATTCAGTAAGAAAAGTGAAAGATCATTTTTATGGGCTGAGGATTATGTAGAAATCATATTAATAATTGTTATACCGATAGCCTATGATACTCTGAATAATATGATTTGCTTTCTGCCTTATTGTTCTTTGGAAATTTGTCATTTCTTCACATTTTTCGTATTCATATGGGAATTTACAGAGGTTTGTGATAATGATATAAGTTTGTTTGAATCCTAAATATTTTCGTAAAATGTTCGTAAAATGTTCTGGTGCAAATACATTTATCTCACCTATACAGTTTTATATTGTGAATCATTTTAGCACGCACCAAACGGGGTTTTCGTGTGGTGCGTGTCAAAACGATTCACTCGGTATAGACTGAGCTTATGTAGTGCAGTTGAAGGCAACATAATAAGTATCATCGAAGGAATTAAGGTGGTTCTTATCATAAGAACTGCGGCTACTTTACCATATTTGAACTCTAAATTTTTAATTTTAGTTATAATTTTATTAAAATCAATTTATTTCTCAGTTGCTGGACATTCTTAAGTATGAACAATGTCAAAAATTGTCGATTAATAAGGATAATTTCACTATTTGGATCAGTAAATTTACTGCTTAAATGTCTTCTTTTTTTTTTGTTCAGTTGTAATATCGTTCCTATTAGATTAAATTAAGTAAATATGGACTTATTGAATAATCTGTGTAATGTTTCGATCGATTAAAGACTATATGCATCATTTTTGTTTGATTAGGTCTTTGGTATTACAGTTTGAATGACAAGTAAGCTGGACTGAACATCCTATATTTCATCATAATTTTACTCCAAATGGTTCTTGATGAAATGAGTGAGGGCTTATTCGATAAGTGAACAACATCATGTACCACTCTAGCTCCATCAGATGTCATGATAGTTTCGTTTAAATGTGAAAGGAATTGACTTGGAAAGTGTTTCTCTTTTCATTGTTACCTTTAACTCTGATCCAATTCTACCAAATGAAGTGAATGAGGACCCATTTGATCAAATGTAACGTTCCGAGTATTCTAACCCCTCATTCAACATCGTAGCTTTATTAAGTGGAGAGATATTCTAGTTTAATAAAAATCAGGTAACCTTCCTTCAATGATACTTATTTTTGTATGTTATCTTCACGTTTTTATTATTATGCTCAGTCCATATAGCCATATAGTTACGGACAGCGAAAGGGTGCGAGTGAAACTGAATAACCATGTATATGCAACATGTTTGTAACTGCATTTAAATGAACAGTTTTAGTTACCAAACATTACACGTTTCACCTCAAATTTGTTGTTGTGGACTCCGCTTTATTGTTTTTTAGTTTCCACTCACATGTATTAATCCGTATGTTCTCAAGCAGCACTCGTAGTATGTCTGCACGAGTATCAGCCAAGTTTGCGCTACAATACTTTGTAAATTACGTATTGCATACCTACATCTGGACAGTAATCATTGTAATAAAAAATAGGGCTTTGTGAGACAAAATGTGACAAAAAAGGATGTGAAAGACCGAGTGAAATCAAGAAAATGCCTACACTGAAATCCTTATTATAAGTTTTTATTCTACTCACTGCAGCGATTTTAAAATATACCAATACAGCAGTCAACCTACCACAACAAAATAATGTTTATTTCGCATGAAGCTAAAGGAAAAAAATGAAAATGAAAGCTAATCTTTTAAAAATTTGTTTTTAACCTAAACTTATTTTATAAGCAGGGTGTGTTACGTATATAACTTTTTACTATAAAAAGGCCTAGTGTAAGCTTCATAAGAATTTGATATTTGAAATTTATATTACGATATAACTATAGTACCTGTATTTACTATCGTTTTTATAGTAGAGGTGGGCTTATAAAGGCTCAGTCCGGCTTATAAATTTGTGAATTTCAATAATCGCTCTTCTGGGAGGCAATCACAAGTTTTCTACTTAGTCAATAAAAAATATGATACATTTTTCTCATTGCGATGCGTTGAATCTTCTTCGTTTATATTGACTATTTACAGAGTGTCCTGGGAGAGGTCCGCCATAATTTGGAAACTGTTGGTACTCATCAAAATACAAACAAAAGTTCTGTATAAATACACTTGTTTCCCATAGTTACAGGTTCTCAAAGATTCAATTAATTTTCCATGGTAAAATCAAATGAGGAAATTCAAAAAGCTATTCGAATTTGGAATCTTTTTGCAGGTACTCATCGAGTACACGAACAATTTTCTCTTGAGTGACTGCTTATCTTCAATACTCACAGTTGGCATGTCAAAAATACATTACTGAATGATGAGTTATTTGTCTACCGCAACTTGAGTAAGGTGATATATTCAAAATGCATTTAACTTGCTGGGTATTGAAAACCGGTAGAACAGGTTTCCGTAATCAAAAATTAAATTCTAATAATTTTTTGAATTTCCTCATTTGATTTTGCGGTGGAAAATTGACTGAAACATTTTAGAGTTTTTCTCGTTTTGATGAGTGCAAACAGTTTTCAAATTATGGCTGATTTCCCTGGGGACACCCTTTATGCGTGCGCATCTATATCGTGCTTGTAGACTGCCTCTGAAGTGTCACCATAGAACCGATATACTGCATTATGTAGTTGGGGTACAGCTGTGACAATAAATACCGTAGGCTATTTCACTGTTGATATAGCCCGTGTCAAACCTTAGTAATCCACAGGTAAAAGATTTGTACTGTTACCGTGCAGGCGGTTCGTAGCTAACTCAACACCATTCGCCGTGCAAATATCGGCCTATGTGACCTATAATGTCAAAATTTGAATACGGTCTCCGACCTAACTAGAGAATAGACTGACGCAGAGAGTACAAAGTCATAAACCAGTCACATTCGTCCTGATTTGCCAATCACAATGTACCCCTCCCCACCTACCATGTAAACTTCACGAATGAAGGGGGTCACAATTTCAAAAGTTACGCTTATCCAGTAGTAGCCTAGCAACCTAATACCAGTAACCTGCGAGTATTTTACGTGCTCCGTTTTTCATCTTTGAGACTATTGTACCTATACCCAATCAAATCGTCCAGCTAACCGGCAAGGTCTACGAATGTTTTGCAGGTATGGCGCTGGTGAGTGCGGTATATGTGGCCGAAATCAGTCTGGACCGAAGACGCAGCGTCCTACTCTCGACGTTCATCGTATTTTTCTCCAGTGGTGTAATGGTGTCGTATATCGTCACCTACTTTCTGCACTGGCAGAAATCAGCGTGGGTGTTTGCGGCGCTGTCCGCCCTCACATTGGCGCTGTTCTTCCTGGTGGATGAGTCGCCGCTGTGGTACATGCGGCAGGGTCGCAAAGACGAGGCGATAAGGGCGTTGCGAAGTACGCGACACCTGTCGGCTGCCGAGGCGGAAAAGGAGTACGAATCGGCGCTGCAGGACATGCGCCACAGTTCGCGCAAAACAACAAAGGACACGCTAACGCGGCACCTCGTCCGCAGCGTGAAACCGTTCTGCGTGCTGATGCTGTTCCAGATCTGCCTGCAGGGATCCGGCTACTCGTTGCTGCTCGCCTACAGCCAGCGCATCTTCCAAAATATCGCTCTGCCCATCGGCAAGGATGAAATGGCGCTCACGTACTCGGTGGCGGTGTTCGCGTCCAGTTTCTGCGCGCCGTTTGCTGCCCTCTTCGGCAGCCGCAAATGGCTGGTGGCCGTTTCCAGCAGCGGTATGACCACCACTCTGCTAACCATACTGCTGGCTATACACCTCGAGTACGCGAGGCTGGTGCAGTGTTGCCTGTACGTGTACGTCTTCTTCTGCACATTCGGCTGCGTGATGGTGAGCGAGTGCATGCCCAGCGAGCTGTTCCGCATGGAGGTGCGCGGATTCATGTGCGGCCTGACGCAGGCCTTCACCACGGTCATGCAGGGTACGCTGATTATGGTGTTTCCGGCCCTGCTGGATGCCACAGGCGTCTCGTTGGTGATGTACGCGTTTGCCGCCTTCTCAGCCGCCCTGCTGCTGTTCGGCGTGTACGTGTTGCCCGAGACAAAGGACAAAACGTTGCAGCAGATTCAGGATGAGTACTTCAGCGATGAGCCTAAGCACGCGGCTGCCGGATGCGCCGATATTTTGTAACCAATGTGACGAGCGAACGAAGAAATGTTGTGGTTATCGTACCCGGCTACGATAACTACCCAG
Source organism: Ericerus pela (assembly GCA_011428145.1). Classification (NCBI taxonomy): domain Eukaryota; kingdom Metazoa; phylum Arthropoda; class Insecta; order Hemiptera; family Coccidae; genus Ericerus; species Ericerus pela. Next base: position 22,136 of record WOFM01000167.1, read on the forward strand.
GCTGTAAGGGTTGGGCTGGCTTACGCTCCTTATAGCCGCGCGTTGGTCAGCTGAAACGGTTACCCCCTTTCAATAATGTCGGTGAGGGTGGGTAGCCAATGTTGGGGGTTACTGTTATGAGACAGCGTCAGAAGACAATGGTTGGCTGACGTTCAAAAGAGAAACTATAAAACCATAATTACTGTGTAGGATTGGCATAGACTGGGGGAACACTAATCACACTCGGGTACTGCTGGAAACGGATAATTGGGGCCCGCAGTCGCCGGGTAAGCAAGGATATGTAAAAACAGGGTGGATGTGGAACTCGACGTTGTTTAATAATACTGATAAAATATTTTCTCGAGCAAAAATTATTTTTAGGTGTTTTTAGTATTCTGGAACATTCGTATATTGTAAAAGGTATGTCAGCAAAGTAGGTATATACTACAAAACGAAACCCCAAGTAGAACTTTTTGAGACAAATAAAAATTTCCTGTATTTTCCCAGTTGAAGGAGCAACGATTCTTTTCATTTTTGGTTTTTGGGTATTTTTGACATTAAAATAAAGTAAAAAAAAAAAAATTATTCTTTCATCTTTTCCAATGATGTACTCTGATAGAATTCGATGAAATAAGAATAATAAAGCTCTATGAACTTGTTCCCTGTTTCTGAAATTAAAGGAGCTACATTGCCTCAAACTTTTAGGTTTTGTTTCTGAATAATTTTTTAGAATTCTAAACTTTCCAAGTTTTCATATCCACACACATTATCTCATTTGGCCGGAGAGATGAGGACCACCTGATGCATTTTCCTAACGTACATTTTGAGGTAGAGTAAGTTGCATAATCCTGACTTACAAAGGCAGTTTTACTCATCACATTTTCTTGATGTATGTGCCAATTACGTACGATTGACATCGGAAAGCAATTTTTCAAAATATCATTATTATGAAAATTAGCTTTGTAAGTTCAGGATATGTAACATATTTGACATATGTGATATGAAAATACACGGGGGTGTATTTATTATTTTCATACCTTACAAAATGAGACAAGTTTCAAAATTTTTGAATTTTTGAAACAATTTAGAAAAACAAAGCACTAAAAATTCGTAGCCATGGGGTTCTTATAATTTTAGAAATAAGTTTGTATTCATAAAGATTTTTTTTTATTCCACTAAATTTTATCAGAATACATTAGAAATAAATGAAAAAAAAAAAATTAATCTTTCAAATTTATTTTAATATCAAAAGTACCCAGAAGTGAAACTAAAAAGAATAACTCCTTCAATTGTAAAAATAGATTAAATTTTTCTGCGAAATTTTTGCTTTGTCTCGAAAAATTCTACTTAATGAGGTTTTGCTTTGGACATACTTAGTTGAAATCTATATTATAAGAATGAAACAGTTTCTAATGTTGTAAGTTGGCTCCAGAACTGCTGAATTGATTAAAATGAATCTTCTACTAAATTAATTGTCCTGATCCTCTGCTGGTTTAAAATCAATAAATTAGAAAATTTATCAGATAGAAATTGATTTATCTTTAAAAAAATTATCCCTTAAATAAATTATGTGAATGTGTTCGCGAATGGCTATATATATATATAATATGTGACTTCTATTTTGTTTATTCCATTTTATTTTTCTGTTTTTCAAATTTAGAGTTGTTGCAGTTACAAATACCTGTATGTGGCTTCAATTTTATTCATTATACTGAATTTTCTCACTCTCCAAGTTTGGTATTTTCACTTTTGCCAATATCTGATGAAAAATCAGTTGGGTAGGTATTGCTGAAATGGGGTAAATGGGGAAAATTCGGTAGTTTTCAAGTCCCCTCTGTGACAAAAAAAAAGAAAGAAATAGAAAAAAGTTCAAGTTACAAATTAACCATATAGTCTATAACCAGGTAACTAAGCATGGTAAATCGACTATTGAATTAAATTGGATGATCAGTGGCATAGCTAGATTTGAAGCACCCTGGAGCAAACATGACCGTGATGCCCTCAGAGGCTAAAAACATTTTGCTATTTTTATTTAACCTGACCCTTATTTGTTAATTTATTCTTTTTTCTTGAAAATGGAGCAACAGCTCCACTTGCTCTACCAGAGCTATGTCAATATGACTGGGTTCCCAGAAAATTTCCCGAATCCATTTTTTCAAAAAGTTATTTCCCCAAATACTAATTTCCCGAATGGACAACTGCCGAATATTTTTGTTTGTTTTTTCTTTAATTTTGCTCTACAATGAAAGGATTAAAACTCGAGTGATGATATAATGGAAGGATGGGTTAAGTGGATTTTTTTTTAGACATTAATTTATCTTTTGCTCTTAGGTATTATGGGAGGTTAGGTGAAGTGGATTATTATTATTTTTTTTTTAATTTGTGTCCTTTTGGAAATTTTCCATTCTGGAAAATGATCCTTAGGAGAAAAAATTTTTTGAACTGATTGTGATGGAAAAGGAAGGAGAAGTTTTTATATGAAAAATGACTGGAAGGAATGTGAAAAAAAAGTTCCAAGCAGGAACTGAAATTTAGGTTACAATTAAACTTTTTCCTTGAGAAAATCTTGCTAACTGACCCTGGTCTATTATATTGTTGGAAATGACAAAATTTGGAACTAAATTAAAAACCAGTCTATGCCAAGGTACACACAAGCGCTATAGTAGCTTTTTTCAGTCTGTCGCCTATATATTCGTTTTATAGATTCTCTTTTGTTTTAATAAATCTGTTTAGAGTGAAATGTTTGTTAAAAAATACTCATTTTTTGTAGGTTGGTACTTATAGTCAATCTATTTGTTTATATTTTTTAACTTTTTATAATCGTGATGGATGTAATTTTCTATAAGATTTTGTTATTGATTTTGTTATCTCTAGAAGAAAAAAATAGTAAATTTAGTTTATAACCCATTTTATAAATTCGTTTTTTTTTTTTTTAAATTAATTAATAGGTACCTTTGCTACTGTGTATCTTCTAAAAATGTGATTTTTTCATTTAATTAGTTTTTATTTTCAGTTTTTCTATAGAAATTACAAGCCCTGAAGAGCTGCTTTGCGATGCTTTGGCTTTTGCCTGCCCTGGATTTTTGCTGGCATCGTTGGGTAACACTGTAGAATTCGTAGGTTGGGTGGAAGCAATGAAAATTCTTTTTCTTTTCATATTTTTTTCATGTGTGTGTGTGTCCATGCGAGTAGTGGCGCATGTGCCTTGAATTTTGTCTTAGTAATTTTTCTCTAACTTTGACCAAATAATTTTTGTCGTATTTTACCTTAAAATAATAGGTTGTATGTTTATTATATTGTTGATTGATACTGTGTGTGGAATACCTTGTCATGAAAAGGAATCTCAAGAAGAAGGTAGTCAGCAGCTATTTGCATGTTCGGCCACTTCGTACATAAATGTTTGGGGAAGCCAAAACCTGGGTGAACACTGGCGATTTTGTTGCCAGTTTTGTGAGTTTATGTAGGTGATTTGTCACAGACACACATATGTACATATACATATGTAGTTGCACCATCTTACTATATCGTTTCTTATCAATAAACTGATAAGAAATGGTGTAAGACGTTTGCTACTGGTCCGTAACATCGTCCAAATCTTTATCTATCGATTGGTCATGGTCCAAACATCATATCTTACATGCACATATATACAGATAAGAACATACAAATGTACAAGTGTGCACAGTATTTTGTTTAACATCTATTAGATGAATAATAAGCCAGCCTTTCGGCGGCAACTGTAGTCAGGAGTACAAACCCCTAAAACTCAAACGAGTCTATGATCCTCGTACTGTATTTCTAAAACAAGTTACAACACAGTTGTAGTGATGAGTAAAAGCCAAACCAAGACCAAGTGGTGAATTTAGAGGTGGCTAAAACCAACTGCAGAACCTTCGACTTGGGGTCATATCAAGTCCAATGAAAACATCACCCAAATTTGACTGGTATAGTGATATCAATTTTGATCGTAAAAAAAAAAAAAAGATGAAAAAATGACACCAAATTAATTTCGAGTCCACATAATTTTCGTGTCAATTTTCAGTTCCAAAATTACTATGTTTTATTTTTTATTTTTTCCCATTTTGTTCATTTTCTATAGATTTATCCGAAAAATCAACGTTAAAATGCACAAATTTTTGGTGAAACACTGTTGGCAATATGAATTTCTAATTTTCACCCCAAGGGTCAAGATTTTTCATGAAACCAAATACTATTATGGTCCCAGCCGCCACTATGCTAAAATACACGATTTTAAATTGCAGATGTGAAAATCGGGGAAAAAGAATATAATTCTATGAGATAAAAAGTTTTTTCCAAACTTCTCGATGTCTAACAACAACGTTTGGCACAGTTCTTTCTGTGGTATATTTTACCATGAAGAAAAGTATTGGTAAATAATTTCCAGGTTTCGTATATCTTTCCGTAAAATAAAATGCCGAAACGGTATCGATACCTACGCAGATGGTAAACTTCGAACTTGACAAAAATATAATTTATAAAAAATTTTCGTCAGGCAAGTTAAAATAAACTAAAAGTCCAAAAATTACTCAACTTTCCTTCGCCATACTAGGCTACATAGCGCTTTTTTAAATGAGTAAGACGAGAAATAAGATAAGCTAACTTGAAGAAAGTTTTATAAAAATCAGAAGTTTCGTTAAATTCAAGTCAACTTTTCTTGGTCGAGAATTCTTTTAAATAGATGTCTCGGTATAGGCTAGGTGCGTTCAAAAATATATTAAGATGGACTACGTAGGTACGTTGCTGTAAAAGTAAAAGTACTTATACGTAGGTAAATGAGCACTGAATTTTCTTGATGGGTATGGAATAGTTTTAGACTTTAATTCGCGCCAAAAAAGGAGGTAAATTGACACGAACTCGTTGAGAATTTTGAAAGAAAATGTTCTACATTTAGCCTTCGAATGTATAAAGTTCTTGACGGCGAGGATAAAGTTTCAACTACGAAAATATCCTTCATCACTGAGTGATTTTTCGTGACAGCCGCAAGGTCATTAGCCCACGACCATAGCCTATAATATGCTCGCTAGCTTTGTTTCAACTGACGAATCTTTCACTTCACTCGCGAATATTGAAGTTTGAATTTGTTGAAAGAAAAAATTGCCTGAAAAATTAGTTACCCGCAGGTAACTTAGCACAAAGGAGGACTAAAACTGGTGAAAAATAGCATAATTATGTCAGCTCAAATAAGAAAAAACGAAAACGAAAATCAGTAAATAGCATTATTAGTACTTCTTAAAATAATGTAAAGTAAACAGGTATGGTACATATGTTTTCTGTACCTCTTAAAAGGTAGGGCTACACTATATGGACTTACACAGATAAAAATACAAATTAATATCAACGTTTGTGAACGTTTAGACTACGAAGGACGAATATTTCTTTTCAATATTTTATTTTATGTACTTACCAAAAAATTACTCCACAATTAATATATAGATATAGTTTAGCCGGTGGCAGGCCATATTGTTCCAGAAAATGACTGTTGCATCGACGCATCCGGCACACCCCAGAAATGAATAAAAAATTTGTCTAATTTGACGTATGCACCGCAAATACGCCCAAATATATTACCCGCGGAAAAAATTTTGGTTTTTGGCCTAAACTCACGCTCACTAACTTCCGCGGATATTTTATCTTTTCCTGTCACCATTTTCTTTTCACCTTCTTCCGAAGAGACCGCACATAGATTGTGAAATTCTCTTTGTTTGCTTCTGTTTCTCAGTCTTACTTATCATCTTGTTTACTTTTCCTCACGTTGTGATCACAGAAGTTTGAATTACCTGTCTTTTTCCACCTCCACACTCTTGTTCTTCTTTTTATTTTCTTTCTTTCTCCACGAATACCTAGACCACGGACTTACGTAGCTAGAAAGATTATTCAGCTTATGTGCCTACTTACTAATAACCAGCTTTTTGATATCCTCTCTTTTTATCCAGTTTGCTTGCAAACGGGGTATTAAAATTGACCTCACAAAAGGTTGATGGGTGGGGATGATGAAAATGAAACGATTAGTACAATTTTTTAATTTTGACCTAATTTTTTATGTATATACTTATATATATGTATGTATGTAAGACCCAAAATTTTATGTTCATGGTTTTGAGAAAACTATCAGGTGGATGTGGCTGAAATTTTTGTGACAGATAGTTTTCTTATTGGAGAAGGTTTGGAAGAAGGTTTTTGCCTATTAGTTGATTAGTTTCTGAGAAAACTGGAATACAAAAAATTTCTGGAGGAGTCGTTTTTCCAGGATTCTCAGAAAATTACAAAAGAGATCGAGCTGAAATTTTCTAGATAAACTTTCCTTATGTTGGTGCAAGTTTCATGGAAGTTTGATGCCTGTTATAGTAACCGCCATACTCTGCCTAATACATAATACATTCGCCAGTTATAGTCGGAGGTGAGATGGCCATGTGGTTAAGTTCACCACTTTTAGCTGGCAAATATGTAGGTCCCAGATTCGATTCCCCAAACTGATAAAACCTACATCTGATGACCCTTGACGTGTGCTGGACATGCACGCACCCTAGTGGTGCATGGTGGAACTCATAACTCTCCTTCCTAACTTGAGTCACCAATAGATGGCGCCCTATATAGTGGAAATAGAACCCATATAAGTAGTATAAGCCTGTGTGTATAGGTATAAGAGGCGTTTCTGGCTCCACCCAACCTCCCACAGCATCTAATGTAATTCAACTCGTATTGAGTTTCTCTAGGGGGGAGTGTGTGGGAACTGCCATACTCTGCCTAATACATAATACATTTGCCAGTTATAGTTAGAGGTGAGATGGCCATGTGGTTAAGTTCACTGCTTTTAGCGGGCAAATATGTAGGTCCCAGGTTTGATTCCCCAAGCTGACAAAAACTACACCTTTTAATTCAGTAGTTTCTGAGAAAACTGGAAAACAAAAATTTCTTGGAAAAGTTGTTTTGCAGAATTCTGAGACATGACAAAACAGATCGGGCTAAAATTTTCACAATAGACTTTTCTTGCATTGGTGCAAGTTTCTCAGAAGATTGGTGTCTATTAATTAAGCAGTTTTCAAGAAAATTGGAGAAGAAAAATTTCTGCAAGAAATTTTATGTTCATGGTTTTGAGAAAACTATCATACCGATAGGGCTGAATTTTTTTTTGAAAGATAGCCATTATATGGGAGCAGGTCTGAAAGAAGTTTGGCACTCATTGGTTTAGTAGTTCTACAGAAAACTAGAAACAAAAAATCTCTGGAAAAGTGGATTTTAGCGATAAAACATTGATACATTGATATTTTTGTTTAAGATATTATAATGGTCTGAGAGTGTTTTTAGAGAAATAAAATAGATGACATCATTCAATTTGATCGTACGTATATATTAAACAAAGTTTTTAGGTTGAACAAAGTATATATTGGACTGTAATGTTCAGTGTGACATCATGTAGAGGAGTCAAGTAAACCAGTTTATATTTGTAGCCATAAATAGTGAGAAAATCATGTGGAGAATATAGGTAGGTGCGAGGAGAGGAGGATTGGCATGCCCAGCAGATATGGTTAACTATTGATGGTTTTTTGTAATTCCTTAACCTGAAACTAGCAATGAAATATCAATATATGGATATAAATATCAAGGAAACTGGGTTTTCTAGCGAAGTATTGCTGTGCTAAAGTTTTTTTTTTTTTTTTCATTCAAACAAGCAACCATTTTTCTTCATTTTGTAATACCTGTAGATTTCTGTTGCTCAGCAATTCTTCATATTTGTACCTTGTCTATGAAATTTCTGATCAGTGGCAACAACTTAGATTTTTCCCGTGTATTGCAATTGCAAATTTATAAAGAGGAATATTAGAATTTAGAAATTATATTTCACTTTGATTTTTTGTTTTGGTCAATTTGTGAAAATTCCGATACAACACATGCAACACAAAAGTAGCCACCACTGCTTCTTATAATTATGTTTATCCATGGATGTGAATTTTATTTAGGTAACAAACTTTATCTTTTTTTATTACAGTAATGGATAAATTTGGAGGTGTTTTCCATAATTAAGGTTGATATCTGAGTAATATGGTGAGTACTTTCTGTGGAAAATATGCGAGTCCGTAGTTTATGAATGTAATAAATTGTTCATGCATAGAATAAACTTGAATCCAATGAACAGCTTGCAGGCTATACAGTTTGGCAGTGGTAATTCTGTGGCCTCACTGTCCAGTGTAAATGGTTTTACCAATATCCATGGTCTTGTGGATTTGGACCCAGATTACTGTTGTTATGTGATGAAGCAATTGTATGTGCCCACCCCTATTTGTATACCACAGCATACTATCTACAAAGTTAGTCCCAGGCTTCTTGATACAATTGCATACCAAGGAAACTGAATTTTTGCAACTGCAGATACAAGTAATATGTAATAAAATTATGAACATTTATTAATAGATTTTACACAATCCTAGTCCTTTGTCAAAAATATTCCTTCATGTTGACAAAGCCCTACTTTAGACCATAGAAGTTATTAATTTATTCAAAACTGTTTCTTCACCTTGAAAATGTAACCTTAATCAAACTTAATAATTTTCAAAAAATGCAGTGAGCTCTGCTATTTTTAAGTAGAAAGGACTTCATTATATATTAACATTACTGGCCCAAAAATTTTCAAATAGGTTCTTAAGTGAGAGTTCAAATTGAAGCTGGTAGGTATCTTGAAAATAATTTCAAATTAAGGAGGAATCTTTTAACAAAATTTATTCATTTTTTCAAACAATAAAAAAAAATTATTTATACGCTGATCCAGTAGCTATAATTTTTACACAGAAATTTTTGAAAAAATCTGTTTCCACCGCTGCTTGTTTCGTGCAGTAGGTAAACTCGTACTTTTTGTTGACATATTTTATGCGCCTCAATAGGCTACACTGAGTGCCCACGTTTTCTCTTGTAGCTTGTAGCTTCTCTTATTATTGTTATCATGATAAATTCGCATACAGTCCGCTAATGTTTCATTTTTCGTAGCAATTTTTTTTTTTGCAATACATTAATTTGTCTATTTTGAAAATGCCTTTTTTATTTAATTACATCGCACAAAACAATGGTCCTTCGGGCCGGATATCTACGGCCAGTGGTAATTAAATACAAGGTATTTAAAAAGTTCGTTTTTTTTTTCACTGATAGTGATGCATGAAAAAGTTTGTCATAGCAATGGTAATGTACAGATAAACAGTTTGTTTTTCTTCTCATCATACCAATTTTGTTTTCATTTTTTTGCAAGTTAATTTTATTAACAATTCGTTCGTTTTGAAACTCAGTGTTTCTGAGTTGATTAATTTTGTTAGTTTCAAGTATCAATTCTAATTAGTGTGATCCTGAAGACATATTAATTCGGACTGATCTAAAATGGATGTTCTAAAAAAGAAGAGAAGGTTACACAAACTCAATGTTGGTAGAGCTAAAGACCAATTAGCTACCCTCTGTAGGTTTCAAACATTGGACATCGAAACATTAAGCAAGCTTGAGGCTGCAATCTTCAATTTTTGATTGGTGAAGAAGCAGTTTGAAGACAGAAGAATGTTTAATTGCAATAGATGAAAAGGCGGAAGACTACAACAATCTCGAGTCACAATTCCTGACGGATCTGGATGAGGCCAATATGACCCTGTTCCAGTATGAAGGTAAAGTTAAAGCAATTCATAAAACCTTATCTACTCAACAATCTTGTGAATCTTTAGTGCCTTCCAATTTGTTACTCGATAATTTTATTACTTCGAATCACAGTATTAGTTGTCAACCTCAATTAAATCGCATTCAAGTACCTAAGTTCGATGGTGATATTCTAAAATTCATGAATTTCAAAAGTCTGTTCAAAAACTTAATCCATGAGAAGAACGAACTATCCAACGTACAGAAATTGTATTACTTGAAGGAAGTGCTTATAGGTGATGCTCAGGATGTTATTTGTGATTTTGAGTTGAGTGAAAAGGTGTATTCTGAAGCGTGGGAATATCTAAAGAAACGTTATGATAATCGTCATGCTGTAGTGTGTACATTGTTTAGAAACCTTCGTAACCTCGAACCGATTAAATGTGATAGTAGCATTCGTTACCTACTTGATAAGGTTGATGTTATTATACGTGGTCTTAAGGCACATGAAGAGACTATCGATACCACTTTTTCTCATTACATCGCATGTTGCATTTCTTGTTTACTTGATCAACAAACCTTACGCGACTGGGAAATTTTGTATAAATCATCAAAAACATGTCCTACATACAATAAACTGCACAAATTTCTACAATGTTGTAGTTTTACCGTAGAAGATTCTATGATGCACACAAATTCAAGGTCAAATCCTCAGAAAGTGCAAAATGAAAAATCAGCTGCAAAAGGAGAAAAGAAAACCTTGATTGTAAATTCTAATTTGAAATCGCCTTGTACACTGTGCTCGCAGAATCATTTTTAAATCAATGCAAGAAATTCGTAGAGAAAACTTTTGATCAACGTTTTCAACTTGCAAAGGCTAATCAATTGTGCCTGAAATGCTTTAACTCCGCTCATCATGTGTGTCAATGAACTCGTCCAACCTGTCACAAGAGTTCCAGAAATCATCATACGTTGCTGCATCGGGAGCCAAGTTTGAATTCAGCATCCTCACAGTCAACATCGAGTCCATCAACAACTGTGTCACCAACTTCAGATACTTTGAATACAGGAACAACGTTGACAACTAATACTTCGAGCTCATCGCTAAAAATGTTCCAATCTGCGGTTGTGTACGTAAACCTTAATTCTCGTAAGGTCAAGGCGCGTTTCCTGTTTAATCCATGTTCAGAAGGTGAACTTGTTTCTGAAAAATTTGTTCGGAACAACAAAATTTGTACTCGTAAATCAACTTCAATCATCAGTGGAATTACTGACACAGCCATCGAATCGAATCGGTCAGTTCAACTTTCAGTTTCATCAAGGTATAACAAATTTTCTATATCGTTCAATGCTGATATTCTGCCTCGTATACCGTGTCGTGTTTATCGCAAGAAAATTGAATTTGCAAAGTCCATATTCCCTGATGTTGAGCTGGCTGATACTGATGTCAATTCAGATGAAGTCGATATTTTACTTGGTGTCGAGTATGTCAATTCTTGTCTTCTAGGTGAAAGAAGATCTGTTGATGGAATTTACATCAAAAAATCGCAGTTTGGCTGGGTTGCATCTGGAGCATTCAAATTGGGAATGTAGTACCGATACATTTTCTCATAGTTTGGTTGTGAACATCGAATCGCAACTGAAAAAATTCTGGGAAATTGAAGAAATTGCTCTTGATTATCAAACCAGTTCCAAACATGAATTGTGTGAAAAACACTTTGTGGAAAACACTCGCCATCTAGATGAAGGTAGATTTGAAGTATCTTTGCCATTCAAGCGCAGCAAAAATGATGTTGCTGACGTCTACTATCAGGCACTTTGTTCACTGAAACGCAGCGAAAATCAACCAATCGAAATTCAAAAATTGTACTCTGAGTTCATGCGTGTATATCGAGAACTTGTCCCAGAAAATGAGTGTGATACCACTCCAGTGTATTACATGCCTCACCACTGTGTTGTACATCCAGAAAGAGTAACAACCAAACTTTGTGTAGTATTTAACGCATCAGCTAGTAACAAAACAGCCTGCTCGTTACATGAAGCCCTAATGGTTGGTCCTTCTCTACAACCTGAGCTGTTCGATACTTTGTTACGTTTTTGTAGTTTTGCTGTTGCATTTAATGCTGACATAGCAAAGATGTATCGCCAAGTCAGCATTCAAAAGGAAAACCGTGATATGCAGCAAATTCTCTGGCATGATAATCCAAAGGACCGCATCGATATCTATCAACTTAAAACGGTAACTTATGGTACAGCGCCTGCATCATACATCGCCACAAAATGCTTGCAGCAACTAGCAGATTCAATTCGTCAGTCTCATCCAATAGCGGCAAAGTCAATCGAAACAGAATTCTATGTGGACGATCTTATGTCTGGAGCTGCCACAGTTGAAGAAGCAATCCAGAAGCAGCGGATAATACACCAAACACTCGCTGATGCTGGTTTTCCACTCTTAAAATACACTTCGAATTCAACTGAGCTGTTAAATGCCATTGACAACAATTTGACAGATGGCATGAAAACACTCGAATTCAATCGCAGCAACTCCATCTCGATTCTTGGTCTCCGTTGGTTACCAAAGAATGACTCAATCAGAGTTAAAATTGATGAAGATGCATTCAAAACCACCAAGCTAACTCGACGAAGCATCTTGTTATTAATTTCTCGTGTGTTCGACCCATTGGGACTTCTTGCATCATTTACTGTTCGAGGAAAAATCTTGATGCAAGATTTATGGCGGGAAGGTACTTCGTGGGATATAGAAGCCTCGGAACAAACTTGCCAAAAAATCCAAAATTACTGCTCGGAGCTTAGTCAACTGAGCAAGTTTGCAATACCTCGCAGATATTCGTCGGTTGCTAGTTCTAATCAACAGCTAATTGGATTCTGCAATGCCAGCACTTTTGCTTACAGTGCAGTTGTGTTCCTAAGATCTGTTACTAATTCAACGGAAATTCAATCCACAATCGTTTGCTGCAAGAATCGTGTCGCACCAATCAAACCACAAACTGTTCCACGACTCGAATTACTTGGCGCAGGGTTGTTAGTTAAGCTTATGACTCGTGTATGAAAAACTTTGGACATCGACCTTAACCAAGTATATGCGTTCTGCGACTCAGAAGTAGCCTTATCCTGGATCAGAGGACCAAGTGAGAAATTTGAAATGTTTGTTTGAAATTGTTCCACCACAATCAACCTACAGTTACCTTATTGATACTGGAGTTATGTCAACATGGTTGAGAACCCCGCAGATCTTACAACACGAGGAATTTCAGTCACCAAACTTGTTGACAACAATCTGTGGACCCACAGTCCATCCTGGCTGCAAATCAGTGAGTTTGAAACCCATGTCAATTTGGAGCCTGAAATCGACTGCGACATACCTGAATTACAAAAATTAAAAATCGTAAAAGTTAATTTAACAAATTCAAATCGCTATTTAGACATTCTCGACAAATTCTCGTCGTATAACAAGTGTGTAAATGTTTTTGCGTATGTGCTTTGTTTTGCTCATAATATTTGCGTGATTAAAAATGATTTAAGTAAATCCGTCGATGCCCTCTCAGTAGAAGAGAGAAGTTTATCAGTAAAATGTTTAATTTTTGCTTCACAATCTCGTAGTTATTGTCGTGAAATTGAAATAATTTCTAAAAAGTGCGCCATTCCTAATCATAGCTCACTTCAATCGTTAAACCCTTTCTTAGATAAAAACAACTTATTGCGTGTTGGTGGTCGATTATCATTATCCAACTTTTCATACGACATCAAACATCCAATAATCTTGCCCAAAAGTTGTCGATTCTTAGAATTGTATGTGCAACACTGTCACATTTGCTTCTACCATGCATCCTCGTCGTTTCTGCTCAACCAAGTTCGAAGCAAATATTGGGTCGTTGGTGGAGTCAAACCATTAATAAAACGTGTAATTTACAAGTGTGCCTTCTGTACCCGGCTTTGTGCAACCACATCACAACAAATTATTGGTGATCTACCTGTTGCTCGAACTTTGATTGCACGACCATTTACTCACACTGGCGTTGATTTTACCAGGGCAATCAATACTAAATGCACTGGGCATCGTTCAACAAAGGTCAACAAGGTATATGCTGTATTTTTTGTATGTTTTGTCACAAAAGCAGTCCACATCGAGCTAGCTGCTGATCTGTCCACGGAAGGTTTTATTGCTGTCCTTGAAAGATTCGTCAGTTGTTGTGGTGTCCCAAAGGAAATCTACTCCGATAACGCCACCAACTTCACTGGGTTCAGCAATATGATCAATTCAAAAAAGGTCATAGAATTTGCCAGTCAAATCTCAATTTGCTGGAAATTCATCCCACCTCGCAGCCCACATCACAGTGGCTTATGGGAAGCAGCTGTAAAATCTGGTAAAGCACTGTTAACGAAGGCTATTGGTAACCAGGTGCTGAATCGCGATGAATTAAGCACAGTCTTAACCAAAATCGTGGCTATCTTAAATTCACGCCCATTGTGTCGCAACATGGATAGTAGTGCACCCACTGCACTAACTCCCACTCACTTTCTGATTGGTGAGTCCCTGTTAGAGCCGTCTATCTCTGACAATTGTCGTATTAGTCTTTCATGTCGCTATCAGTTGATGCAGTCTATCATCAGTTTGTTTTGGTGTCATTGGCACAAATCATACCTGAATCAACTGCAACAACGTGTGAAATGGAAAGTCTTTCTCCCTAATCTGAAGGTTGGAGATATCGTAATTGAGAAAGTTGACAACGTAACAGTGCTGGAATGGCCCCTTGCTATTATCAACAAAACGTATCCCGTCCAAACTGGCCAAATTCGAATCGTCGAAATTCAAACATCCAAGGGATCCTACAAGCGTTCCATTCAATGACTGGTTCCATTGCCCATCGAGACCAATTAAAGGTTCCATTAAAAGATATAATTTATTTTTTTTATTGTTAATTTATTTTCTCGTTCATTACATAGGTTTGTAAGGTCCACCAATCTCATAAAGGTTGGCCCAATTTGACCAGAATGAAGTCTGATTTTTATTTTAATTTTAATTTTTTTTTTTACTTTTCTACTGTTTGATAATTTAAATACTTCGTATTTCGGGGGGAGTAATGTTGACATATTTTATGCGCCTCAATAGGCTACACTGAGCACCCGTGTTTTCTCTCGTAGCTTCTAGCTTCTCTTATTATTGTTATCATGATAAATTCGCTAATGTTTCATTTTTCGTAGCAATTTTATTTTTTGCAATACATTAATTTGTCTATTTTGAAAATGCCTTTTTTATTTAATTACATCGCACAAAACACTTTTCTTAAATTTGACATAGGCTATTCGTGTACAGTACAAACTCACTTAGATACCACAAAATTTATTCATTACTTGTGTGTATCTATCCAACACATGAGATTGTATTAAAACAAGAAATTGAAATGAAAAACATGAAAGGAAAGAGATATTTTTGCAACACTCAACGGAAAATCACGTTTTTTAATGCTCCGCGACTGAAACAAAATACAGAAAATTTCAAAACGACAAAAAAATATGGTTGGGCAAATGCGCATTTTCAAGTTGACTGTCTCACATTATTATTATTATTGTTATTATTTATTATTTATTGATTTTTTTTTAAGCGGGTTGTTACAAAAAATTTTGATGTGCATGTAAAGTAGGTAATTGATATTCCTGTGAATTGCAGCACTCGCCCTTGGCTCGTGTATCAAAATTCACACTCGTATCAAAATCACCTACTTTTTGCACTTGTATCACAAATAACTACTAAGTTGGGGAACAATAATAGATAGTCAAGAGAAAATCAGATTCCAAAAAAAAAAAAAAAACACACACCATCTCTCATATTATTGAGGGACTTACGTAATAAGATTATGAACTTCAAATTGTAGCATTTACCAGCACTTATTTGGTATCCACTTCATTTTATTGAAGGAACCATAATAATTAAATTTTGGAAGTTTATTGAAATAACAGAAAATTTTTTCATATTCATGGGCGTAGCCAGGGGGTAGCGGTCGTTATTTTCCTATAAATTTCGAGAAAAAAAAGTTCCACAAAGTAGGTGATTTTTACTATTTTCAAAAACTTTCTTCAAATATTTCTGATCTATTAATAAGAATGGATCCTTACATACACTTTTCGGTAAATATTTTTCAAGGATATTAATATGCTATTATCTTTATATCTTATTTCTTAAACCACAGTTTTGGAACATTTCAAGTCAGGATCTCGAAATGTCATATTTTCTCTTTCATAGACAAGACAGTATACCTACTTAAATTACTACGTTCTGGTACCTTCAAAATTGTAACCCCATGTAACCAGAGAATTCGAATTTTTAGACATTTTCAACAAATGAGTTTTGATTTTATATCCAATTTAAAAAAATTTTACTTTCTACTTCTTAACGCCTACGCCAACACATTACGTGCCAGTCAAATGGATATCGAATTTCTCTTCCTGCTGGTGTCAATATTTGTTTAATGTGTGTTTGGGAAAGTTTTAGCAGAAAATTGAAATTTGTTAACGCGTATTCGATGAAATGGAAAACTGTCAATAAAAATTATTGCACACATCATCCGCGATGAAAGTTACAAAATGTGCGTTTCTTTGCTTCACACTTTAAATATTTTTTGAATGTTTCTCTGGTTAATTTAATCAAAAGTAGTCCAACTAAGTCTACGAACTATACAGTGTGTCCAAAATTCTAATGTTAAACATAAAATGGGTATTCGAGAATCAAAAAAAAAAAAATGAACACGAGTTTCACATGAAATAATATGTTTTTGTAACACCTGTCAATAAAGGACAATTTTATGTACATTGATGGTATAATATATAGGGGATGATTTTAAAGGAATGCATAATGTAAATTCTTTATGCATCGGTTTTTACTTTATGCACTGACTCGTGCACATGCGTTACTTTATACACACATTTCATTCATCATTATCAATTTTTTTTCTACTTTTTTTTTTTAGGTGGAGGTATTGTTGCAAAAAATAGTGTGTGACATGAGTGTTTATAGTAGGTCATTGATACTTGTTTGATTTGCATCAATCACCTTTGTTTGTCGTCGTCAAATATTTTTCTATTTTTTTTTTTTGGGTGGGAGATGTTCCTTAATCATTCAGTACTGAATACCCAGGTAAACACGAAAATCCCTGCCAACATTCTCAAACCAGTAAGTGGGCATAAGTTTACTGCACGTCTGCAGTAGGTCTTTTTGCATCTGTTTTTATAGTGTTGGTATTGTGAATCTGTGACGGCTTCTACTGCACAGTTGCAGTGAACCTATGCCCACTTAAAGGTTTTGCAATTATGGTACATTTTGTTAACATTGGTGCTACAGGGCTACTCTGTATCCAGTACTAAATGATCTAAATGGGTCGATGTTGCTAAAAATAGTGTGTGACATGCATGTATGTGGTAGGTGATTTAGATTGGAGTGATGCATTGTATCATAAATGACTACTTTGCAACTCGTACATCAAATGAATCAGTTTTGATTAATAAAGTAAGAAATTATTAACAGAATTTTTATGTTTTATTTTATTTTATTTTTTTTTTTGTATGTTCCATAGGTACTCAAATGTACATCAGAAAATCATCCATAAGTAAAAACCTATTGGTGGTAAAATAAATTTGATTACCTAAGTTAGATAATGGAAGAATATTAAATTTACTTTCAGACCAGTGTAAGTAGGTACCTTAAATCTCAATTGAATTAAGAAAAAAAATCACTTTCTTAAATTATTTAAAATTAAAATTCAACAGATTTTACTTACCTACGTACTGGAAAAATTTTCAACCTAATTTTTTTCCAAGAATCAAGACATAAATATCAAGTTACTCTATGAAAAAAAACTTCTCCAAAGACCAATATTTTCAACAATTTATAATTTTTTATGATTACATCTATTATTAACGGAGAAAATGTTATCTATTTGCAGTAACAAACTCAAAAATAAACCAAATTGAATATAAAGAGGTCCTATTTGAACAAACATAGGTAAATAACTTCATTTCCTCAAAGATAGATGTTTACCTACCTACTTGTGATTACATTAGTTGTTGGTGAAGAAAACTGCATTAGAATTGGGACAAATGTGCGAAATTTTATAAATTCTCTTAGGTATCTAAATAGAAATTTTTTGTTACTAGGCAGGTAAGGGAAGGTGAGGCAGGTTGAGACAGTTTTTTTTGAAAGCCCATAGCAGCTTTCCTGTTACACCTATCAGTTAAACTATGAAGCAATTAGTAGGTACTTGGGTAAGCTTTCAAAAGACCTATGAGATATTTCTCCAAGAATCGTACGAACAGAGCAATTCCAATTTGAAAAATTTGTGATAAGCTGCACCATTGAAAATTGTCAAAATATAGAAAAAAAAATTGGGGCACTTTGAGACAATTAAAATAAATGTGATAAAAACAAAAATAGAAGAAATTATCATGCTGAATGAACAAAAATCTGTATTTTAAAAATTTACAATCATATTGTAACGGCCAAAAGAGGTGGTAATGTACCTAATTAGAACCACTTTCGATGTTACACCATACACGAAATATCACGTGCTAAAAGCAGTAATACTTCTAAAAGATAATTCACGTTTATCATCCACAAACTATAGTGGACCTTAACATTTAATAGAGACTCAATAATATTTTAAAACACACGAGTGAGTTTACACATTTAATAAAATAATAATTTGTACATTACAGTACTTATATTCATACGTTAATATTTATACATATATAATCACAATTCAACAAGCAAGACTATCTGTTCACCAGAGACTTCTCCTAGAGAGGTTCCAGGTACTTAGAAGTAGCTGTCGAGGAACTGTGTCTTTCTCCACTGAATCGAGGGATTATATACTCATTCAGAGTACGAGAACGTACGTGTTGGATAGGTAAAGTGAGGTAGGGTGTTGTTATTATAGGGTTGTGCTGACTCGTCGAGTACTCGAGGGACAGGTACAATTAGGTCATGAGTATACAGATAATATATCTATATTTATAAAATCGAATACGGGTAATTTAGTGGTTGTTTATAAAGAGTTATAGGACAATTATTGTTGATAAATATCTACGTTTTTGGTGTTTGAAAATGTGTGGACGAGTATGTTCGTCATTTCTAAAAATAGACAAAAATATACGTTACACAATTCTCCGGGGGGAACAAAAAAAATCAGGAAAAAAAAATATTCCGAAGTCTATCCAACAAGAACGAAAAAGAAAAAAAAATTTCTTATTAGCTATGCATGGTTAAAATTATGTCATATAACGAGAATATATACTTAGAATAAAATATTTTACGAATATTGATTATGAGTAACAAATTTTTTCTTACATATATATAGGTAATTAATATATCGTATTATTTTGCGTAATTTTTTAAAATGCTGTGCTTTTTGTTAAATTAGCACAATTTCGATGGGAGGTTAATTTTAAATATACAATAATGAAAATTAAAATAAACGAGATTGTAATTAACCACAATAAGAATATCCCATTGACAAAAGTTAGATAATCATTAAATTTTGATCGGGTATTTGTAGTTCAATGGATTTAATTTTGTTCTCCAAGTCGTTAATGGGAACAGTGTGGGGAACAAAATTTTTCCATTTGGGATTATAGACCTTTGTCGTTGCCAGGTCTATGGCAAGATCAAAAGGTTCTGTAGAATCGGAAAAATATGTCCACAGGAGTGGTAAATGATTTTCGATTTTAATAGTCTCCTCCAGTGATTCAGAGAGACAGGGAATTTCTATTGGGATAATTACTGTGTTTTTATTGTTTTCGTCAATGTTTTCGATTTGGATATGACAAGGTACATCCAAAATAAAGGTTCCGGGGGAATTATTATTGATTTTTAATTTTTTGGATTTTTTTGTAATAGAATTAGTTGCTACAAGGGAATTGAAATTTACGATAGCAAATTTGGTGTGTCCAATAGGGTGTACTAGCGTTTGGTTATTATTAGGGTTACATTTAAATGAACAAGATTGCAATAAATTTTGGTTTAAGTCTTGAAAGAAAAGATTTTTTGCACATGAGGATAATTTATCACTTCCTCTATTAGATGGAAGGAAGCATAATGGTTTATCAGAGTTACAGTAGTGGAGATTAGTTCCACTAATGTAACGTACGGAGTTTGTTCGGATTTCGTGAATAATCAAGGATGGTTCTTGATCCCAGCTGCACAGTTCATTAGAATGACTTTTGAATGTGAGTGGAATGAAGTCGTAAATTTCGTATTTAGAATCTAATTGTTTTAGGGGAATTTTGATTTCTAATTCTAAGGTATTTTTGAAGAAATTGCAGTTTACAAGTTCAGCATGATAGTAATTTTGAATATTCTTAATGGGAATGGCTAGATCAAGGTCTAGATTTTTTGTAATTTCCAAAAGTATTAGTATATCTTTTTCCAATATTTCTTTCAAAATAATTGAAGAGGGGATCATATGAGACTTACAAGATGTTAGGATGTTTGATAATCTTAATGTGTTTATAAGGTAGTTATCATAGAATCCTGGTATATAGTTTAGAGAAATTAGCAGTTCATGTTCTTCTGGGGAATTTTCCATAAAAGAGTTTGTATGCGAGACGAATTTTGTCATAAAATTATTTGTATGATCGATAAAACTATGCAGATTAGTGGATGTATTTACTAAGGCTGCATGTTCGGTCAACAGTTGATTTTTTATGATATCATATTCTTCTTTCAACGACATTTCGTTAGCCAGAAAATTTCATCCATCTCTAAAGTTTAGCACTCAACAGCAAAAGCGTAGCGCATCTTCGAAGAAGGACCTGATCGGGATGAATACGCTTCGTTTGCTTCGAATAGAGGATGGCGTTGAATAGAAGTCTTGAATCATGGCGGTATTTTGTTCTTTAAGGTTTTTTATTGCATTTTTTAGACGTTTTGTCATTTCTACATATTTGCAATTTTTCCAGGTTGTTTCATTACACAACCGGCATTTAAAATTTGTTGCTAATAGCCTGTCTGCTGATTCGTGCAGATCTAGCTTAATAGAGTAAATTATTGGGGCAGATTTAGAATATACGAAAATATTGTTAATTTCTTGAAAATAAGCGCCAGTTGACGCCGTTGTAGTCCTATATGGGTCAGACAATGTTCTTTGAGCAATAGTAATCAAAGAAATACTTATTGGGAAATAGAAAAGTAGATTCGTATACATTTTCTGAAACAGAAAAAATGCAACGTCCAAATTATTTACGATTAATTATGATTTTTAGGAATTTATTAGGACACAGGAATGCTGAGGCGAGGAGAGAGATAGAATTTTTTGCAGACGTTCGAAACTATGAATTTTGGTCATATGTTTGGTATAAAGTTTATTAGATTTGGTCGATCAGTTTGAGTTTCACCATTGTCTGAGTTCGGTTCATTAACAGTTTTCTGGTTTCTTTCCATTTTTCTTTCGCGTAATTTGTTATTACTTTTTCTAACTTTCTTCCGGATATTTTGTTTTGTTTCGTCGAACAGTGTTTTTAGTGAAGTGGGATTTTTGTAGTTTCTTTTTTCTTTGTTAATTTTTTTACTACCATTTTGATAATCATGACTGTAAAGTACATGAATGATCGAGTTTTTACTTCTGTTGGGTCGGTGGAAGTGAATGAGACTTGGTTCCTCGGGGACCAAATTCTTGCCAAAATGCACCATTTTCAACGTTGTCCCTGTGAAGCCAGACTCTATTTTGCTCTTCACCACGTTTTTTCTTTATTTTATCGTGTTTCCACGGTTAGTAACAGTAGTGCGTTTTTAAATGAGTTCGAGCCTCATCATATCCCTGGTGAGGTGATAGAGGAGGATCTTGGATTCTGGAGCCATAGTGTTTGGTTTCTGTGCTGTCCAGACTCCAAAGTTTATGTGAAGGAACTGTTATTTGAACTACGAATTTTTTATCCTCGATCGCTTGTCGTCAAATTTGGGACCACCGGTATAAAGTTAATTTTTCGAGGAAATCTGGACACAAAAGGTTTGGTAGGGTTGGGCATACTTGCTGGACTACAGGTAGGGTTGGTTTGTGTGTCGCAACAGACCAATCATATCATGACAGTTGAGTATGTCCACCTGGACAGATACTACCTAGTAGATCTGTTGACAGGGGTGGACTGTTCCAAGTTTGTCCGCTTTCTGAACCAGCATAACAAACCTCATCTTGATGTGTCGACTTCGATGGTAGGGTTCCATCTCTCCAGACATTATGAAACTACTGAGCACGGTTTTGCAATGTCCCTGACAGGAGGGTGGCTATTGTCAGAGCCAATAGTCCACTCCTTTCTATGGGATACCCCATCCATAGAAGATAGTATCTCTTCTGTGGAAGGCAGTTTGCCAAAGAGCCGGGTTACGGAAGATGGAGCCTCACCAGCATCTACCAGAGGCAGCAGTTTGTCAGATGGTGACCAATTAACTGAGTTTCTTTCCAGATATGCCGAGACATGGGCTGATGGTGAGTTTTTCTATTTGTACATTATTTATCTCAACATTTATTCCAGTAGATTTGGGGAGAGGAAAGAAAAAAAAAATTTTTTTAACCGAAGATTAAGCGTATTTTTAGGGTGGAGGGGAGGGAATAAAAAAAACTCGTGGGTGAAAAAACACGTAGATGCAGGTAATATACTTTACACACATCTACTTTTGTTTTTTCTGAGGGCGATCCCTTGGTTTAGGTAGAATTTGGGTAGGGATGGGGATTTCGAGATTTTCATGGTTTTTGTCGGGATTTGTTTCACTATTTTTTTCGTCAGTATTACGAGATTTATATGGTATTAATCATCTTACGTGTACTGTTTCGTTGTAAGCGGTTTTATCGTCTGTTTTAATACGGATTATATAATTTAGATCCGTGACCTTTCTAACAATTTTATGTGGTCCAGTGTATTTTATTTTATTTTTTTCGACGTTTTTCAATTGACGCAGCAAAACCAGGTCGTTAGATTTAAAGTCAATGATCTTGTGGTGCGCGTTATAATGTTTTGCATTTTTATCCAATGCTTTTTTTGCTAAGCTCGGCATTTTTTCTCTCGTTTGAAGAAGCGTTTCAATTTCTTCTTCACGAGTTATTTTATTTCCAGAGTTTTCCGGTATTTCTGGTAAATGTACTTCAGGATTAAATCCATGAAGTAGGTAGAATGGGGATTTATTATTTAGATGTTCAATAGGACTTATGTTGTACGCGAAGATAATTTTATTAATGGTCTCAATCCATTCTTTTTCATTTGAATGGTCATATTTCGAGAGTGATTTTTTAATGACACCGTTGAATTTTTCAACGAGTCCTTGCGATTGGGGGGAATAAAAAGAGCAGTAAATAATTTTGATATTATTCTCTTCACAGAATTTGCAAACGGATTCATTGGCAAAATGACCTCCGTTATCGCAAGAAATTTTTCCAGGTGTGCCATACGTGTAACAAATAAATTTCAAATACTCAATTACGCATTGAGCATTTGGATTTTTTGTTGGACGTATGGTACAAAAGTTTGTGCTTTTGTCGACACCAACAAGCACGTACGAGTGTTCATACTCGGTATTAAACTTCCCTATGAAATCGATTTCCAAATGAGAGAATGGTTTAGGATTTTCAATTTCTATATGTTTGAGGCAGCCAGCTTCTTTCGGGGAATTTTGAACCATTTGACACTCATGACACGACAATACATATTCCGTTTTTTTTGTACCATGTTTTTGAAGAAAAGCTGGTTTTTTATTTTATTTTTAGTTTTTTTGATTCCGAAATGACCTCCATACAATGGATCGTCATGTAGTTTTTTTAGAACTACCGGAATTAATTTTTCAGGAATTACAATAACCACTTCATCATATCATGAAGTTGGGTTAGGTAATTTCTTTAAAACATTATTTTCGTCGAGAAAGTATAATTGTGTAGTATGATTTAATTTTTGTATTTTATTTTTATCCTTTTTTATTTCGTTATAATTTAATAATGAAATAACATTTTTCCAATGCGGGTTGTTTTCCTGCATTGCTTTTAAATTTTCAGGTAATTCGTTTTTTTGGAGGGGTTCAGAAGTTTGGTCTTCTGTTTGGGGAAGTGATGTAATATCGGGATTCGAAATTTGTGGGGAGTTGGGAGTTATCGAAGGGGTTATTTCGATCTGATTATCGAGATTTAACTCTCTTATAAGAGCAGATCTGGTGACTACATTCATAGTTTGATTGGGGCAATTTTGGGAATGATTAAATTCATTCTGTGGGGTTGTGGTTTGTACCACGGGATAATATGGGAAAGTTGATGCAGGGGAAGGGGGGTAATAGTAGTTTTGGGACGTAGTACTTAGGTAGTACCACGTATTTTGATTTTGATAAAACACAGGGTTTAATGGGGCAAAATTGTCTTTCTCCACTGAATCGAGGGATTATATACTCATTCAGAGTACGAGAACGTACGTGTTGGATAGGTAAAGTGAGGTAGGGTGTTGTTATTATAGGGTTGTGCTGACTCGTCGAGTACTCGAGGGACAGGTACAATTAGGTCATGAGTATACAGATAATATATCTATATTTATAAAATCGAATACGGGTAATTTAGTGGTTGTTTATAAAGAGTTATAGGACAATTATTGTTGATAAATATCTACGTTTTTGGTGTTTGAAAATGTGTGGACGAGTATGTTCGTCATTTCTAAAAATAGACGAAAATATACGTTACACATATTTACCGAACATCTTTATTTTTAAATTATTGTGGTGGAATTGAGTGGGGCACATTGAGACATTTTTAGACCTACATTACAAAGTTGTATATCAAGCAGCAATGAAAAAATTTGCACTGAGTATTATTTTGGACTACTATCATCATATAAGATCATACCCATCACAATTGGAATCTAATTTCTTAACGAAAATGATCAAATTGTAATTTTGTTGCTGTTATCAGCAAAATTTGTCTCAACGTACCCCAAAATGAAAAACGTAAAAAAAAATGGTACACAAATCTATTGTAAAAAAATGAATGTTGGTTCATTATAAATAATCATGGTACTAGTATGATAAAATACAACTTACTTAGAAATCGAATCAAAATTACTTTTGCTATAAAAAAAAATATGCGGAGAAACAACGTAAAAATTTTTTGTTTTTATCATATAAATGTCACAGCACCGAAATAAAATGATAGAACAAACCTTTTAATACTGATTCAGTGTCAGTATACTAAAGAGGTAAAAATGTGATACAGTGATGTCACCTACAGTTCATAGTTTTTAAGAAATAAGCATGTAACAAGCTGCCTCATGTCTCAATCTGCCCCACCTTCCCCTACTTACTTACTTTCTTTTTGGTTATTATTTTTTGATGATTTCGTTTGATCTAAAATATTTACTACTACCTACACTTCATATTGGTACCTAACAAAATATTAAGTGCTGAAAATCTTATTCATTGAGGAAGTTGTTTCTGTTGTTAAATGTAATGTCCAGCATTTAGTTTTTTTTGGTATAACCTTTTTTTTTTTTTTTTTTTTTTTTTTCAGGAAGTACCAAAGTAAACAGAAATTACTCAGTTATTGTTTTCAAATAATATTAAAGAGAAAACTTCATTTAAAAAAAATTTCAATTTGGGTTTGAAGTGTACAAGTCTCAACAAAAATTAATATATTTTTCAATTGGTGCAATCAGATTTATCCCACTACGAATAATTTTGGAGTTCCGAAAAATTTCCGTATGTAATAATTATATAATATGTATGATCAATTAAAAAAAAATTTGGAAATAATGAAAAATTGCTAATACTTATTTTTTGGGAATCAAATAAACAGTTGAATCGACCTGTAAAGTTTTGATTTCTGAATCTTGGACATCTTGTAAATGAAAAAATAACCTAGCATCGAATAATCAAATACCTAGGCACATACGTATAGGTATCAAAATATATTTTTTATAACATCCATCCTTAAAACAGATATTTTCGTGTGTATTAATAATAGCCTACATAATAAAGATTTTATTCCAATGTTGAAAAGTAAAATTTTGCGCATGCGCAGCTCTGGACTTGCTAAGATTATTAAATCACTGCCTTAGCAACGCGTGCGTACTATGTTTTATCCAACATTATGAAATTTCTGCACATCCGGATTTTATAAAATTCTAATTGTTAAGCTGCCATTTTAATTGAACACAACATTTCATTTTTGAAACAAATCTCTCTTATTTCACTTAATAATTCCTTAGCCTTTATTTAAGCTAAAAAGCAGAAATTGTTGTTGTTGGAAGGAGAATAAAATTTACAAAATTCCAGTCTAATTTTTTAATTATCTTTAGCTGTTTGAAAATAAATAAATGAAATAAACCCTAATTAATATAAAATTGACTGGTTTTCAGAATCTGTAGATACCATCCTCCTCATTCGCTTAATGATTGCTCAGACACTATTTAAGCTAGAGAGTTGGGATTGGAATTTCCGAAAAGAAACGAAAGTTTTCTCTTTGTTTGTCATGTAATTTTTTAATCATCTTTAGGTGCATAAAAATAAACGAACGAGAATTATGCAAATTAATAGAAAATTTGCTGTTTTCTGGAATCCAGAAACCTCTTTTCTTTCAATTTTTAATTCCTCAGCTGCTATTTAAGCTAGAAAGCTGGGATTGATTCTGCTGGAAAGAATAGAAAATTTTCTTAAATCTGTATTCAATTGAAGATTTTATTCATCCTTAACTACTTGAAAATAAATAAACAAAAAAACGCCAATTGTTTAGGTGGGTACCTACCTAAATACATTTTCAAAAAAACTTTTCTCGATGAATTTTTTTTTTAGGGTGTGCTGCAAAAAATAGTATGAGACACTCATGCCAAGTGTTTGCTACTTGTGTGATTTGCATCACTCACCTTAGGATCGTGCAGCAAAGATCACACTCGTATCAAAATCACCTACTTTACACACTTGTATTACACATAGTATATTTTGCTATGAAAATTCAAAGTGAGTGATCCTCGACAAAACAAGCTGCAGGCGAGTGTTGTAATTGTACTCGAGTTCCAAACGCTATTTTTTGCAATACATGTGCATGCGCAATTAGGGAAGGCATCTGATTGGCTGGAAGGAGCCGAGCATTCTCATTGTGGGAGCAAATACTTGTTTTGCTCCGTTATTAACATTTGCTCCCTATACAACATATTTGCTCCCTGATCGGAAATTTTATGTTTTAGGCTTTGAAAACGAATACCTAATCGCGCGTTTTACGACATGTATTGCGAAATAACTATTTTCATGTAGGAACTGTACTCTGAAGACATTGTGCGAGAAAAAATTCATTTTTTTGGATTGTTTTTCTCTATTGTTCCACGATATTTTATACGTCACTTATCAAATTTGAGAATATTTTTGTTTGAGGATCATCAAATATACATAGTGGACGAGTATTGTATAGAAGATGGAGTTTTGAGATGGAGAGGGAAAACGAGACGAACGCATAAATTGAAAAACTGTCGAAATTTCAAATGATGTGGAAAGTAATTTGACAAGAAGAAAATACTTTACAAAAATATCAAATTCAAATACTCGCCTATAATTTCGTACTTTTTCTCAAATTTATTCACTCCGAAAAGAAATGGTAAAATAAATTGTTTTTTCTTTTACAGACAAAAAAAAAATAAAAAAAATACATTCTAATCCGTCAACGTTACCGATGTTACATTTATTTTATATCTCAATGTTGCCTATCGATCGATTCTCATGTTCGAGTTAAATGATTTCTTTTGGGGCAGCATTTAGGTAAGCTAAGTGGGTACTGAACTGAAACTAATAACTTAATATTAAAACTGGTATAGACTATACACTATATAATTTTACGGCCTAAATTTTCTTTCGATGGAATATTGTAAATGCTGATGCCGATCGAAGATGAATAAAAATTCATTTAATTTATACCTATCTCCGAAAAACAATATTAATGGTGTATACTGTATAGTAGCCGGGTCGATGCAAAACGAAACTTTTATTTTTGTCGAAAGTGGCATTCAGTTTTTTCATCCGTAAATGGATGAGGATGAACTTACAAATGAAAATAGATACCTACTAAGCTTAAAACTCGCGATCGCTTTCTCCTAAGCAACAGTAACAAATGTGACGAACGTATCTCCAGCTGATGGGTAGCTCATTCACTAAGTTAGGTATCTACCTATCCATAGTTACCTAACTATTTCTATCGATAACCTCTTTGTGGTGGATGAGTTGAGAAAATACATTTTCTCGCTTCTGATTGGCTGGAGCTGGGTCATACTGTGAAAAAAGATGTGATTTTTTCCAAACACATTCGATTCTAACCTCGGTTCAAATACATTGAAAAACTCCGTTATAATGTTCTCGCATAAGACGTTTTCTCGCATAATACGCTGATTTATTAAAATCTCTCGATTTTCCATCCTAAAAGTATGCAAAATTTTTCGGGTAAGACGTTTCTGGTTTAAACATTTGCTCGCATATTACGTTTTTTAACTAGAGTCTGGTCAGCTTCATTATTGCAAATATGAAATGTTTTAAGAAAACAGGTTTTTAGTTTTAGGTCTGCCCTAGGACCTTAAGTGGCCTCCTCAAAGGATTAGTGCCACACTTCCCAAATTCAAAATTCAGTTTATAAGAAATGCTAAAAGTTCCGCCCTTTGGAATGGACTTAATTGTTAATTAGACCAAAATTTTTGTTCCCTTTAAATTTTTTATCATAAAACATGTAAAAAAAAATGGTATACTGTTTTTATTAAATTAAATTCCGAGTTTTTCTGTTTTCTGCTTGTTACGTTTTCCTGCATAATACGTTTTTTTTACTGTGGTCTTTTGAAAAACGTATTATCGCGGTATTACTGTACTTATATATCTACTTAAATTTATTTAAAGTAGACTCCATGTAGGTCAAAGTTAGATGTACGTTTCTAAGAAAATAAATTTCGAAATACTCTGGAGCAGACAATATTGAGAATTCAGCATTTCATTTGTGAAAATTAATAGGAAAATACTTCACGGGTTTGCCTAATTCACACCAATAACTTACTCATGTAGAAAAATTCTATGAAAAGACAATAAATAAAACTGAAGACTACCTAACTGGTCTTAATGAAACTGAAGGAAAAATGAATTATGAAAGTGATAAATAAATGAAATGAGTATGGGCTATGTTTCTCAGATTCAACAATGAAAAATTTAATTTCGAAACCATACGGTACCTACCACTAATAGGCGTCGAAAATTTACGTGTTTTTTTTTTTATTATACATCATAAGTCCGCCCCCTCCCTTGTACTTTGATTTTTGAATCAATTTTATGGGTAGGTATAATTTACATAGCCTATGCTAAAAGTTGTGATTTGATATTTCTGTGAATGTAACAGTTATATGAGTAACTATACATTACATTTAAAAAATACAGTTTGTTAATTTATAAAACAAAATTTGAATGCAGTTTCATAATCATGCTCGTAACAAATATTACAATTTTATTTCGAAAACGAGGAAAAAATTGATATTTTTCTCCACATAAAAGGTAATAAATAGGCCGTTAATGATATAATTGTGGTATTCTTGAGTAATTATCTCATAACAGATGCAGGTATTTACTAGTCAACTGGCAGCATTTCCCCACACAGTGATATTTAAATTGACAAAAATAACAATCAGGTTACACATTATTTGAATTTCTATTGTTAATAAAAACATAAATTAATAAAAATTTATTTCGTCAGTATTATACCACCAGATATAAATTAGTTTTACATCTTAGGCCGTTTTATTAGGAAAATTGAATAACATATTATATGCAAGGATTGAGCTTAAATCGGATGAAACTTTAACATACATTAATAATGTATTTAAAAAAAAGAATTATTAATTTTTATTTCTTTTTGTATAAAGATTGATAAATAAATATTTAATAATTTAATAAAAATTTAAATTTAAGAAATTATTATTAAATATTATTATTACTGTTTAATTAGTATAAAGTTTATATGACTTTATAGTGAGAATAACAGTTGTTCTATATCAACATGAGCTGTGGTTGTGATAACTGCGATCATCTATCCATAACGTTTTAAGCAAACAAAATAGCCTTCTCAGTGTTTCCGAAATGAGATGGAACAATTTATGGCATAATTGAAAACATTTTCACAAATTTTGTAAATTAGTATTTGAACTCTTATGTGACCAAAGTCAGATTTGCATCCAAATTTAACGCAATTAAGTAACATGTTGCCAATTTCAAAGCTTAGTTTTTATATAATAGGTATCATTAAATGTTCATACTAGAACACTTGGGGATGGATTTTGATGAATTTTACAGGAAAATGAAAATGAAATTAACAACCCTGTTCAGACTTCAGAGGAAGCAACACCTAAACACTTTTAATCAATTGTTATTTCTTGCCAAAGTTCAATATGAATAGTGTAGCCAAATTTACTTGATTTTTAGTTAATTGATATTAATGCGATTGAAATCAATTTTATTTGATTTTTGATTTTAACCTTCTGTGAAGAGTGGTAATACGTTTTAAAATAATATTGTTTAACCAACTTTTACATTTCTAACCTATATATATATATATATATATCAATATAATGCAATACAACCCATTTGTTAAAAACAAAAATACGAGGGAAATTATTAAGATAAAAATAAACAAAAATTATTTCATTAAAAATTCAATGAGCATGTGTAAAAAACAGATGTTGAAATGGAGAAGAAGAGACAGAACAAAACAAACAAAAAGAAGAATGTAAAACAAAAAAACAGCTACTCAGCTACCCGGTACATATATTAACTAGAAAAAAGAGAGACAGAACAAAACAATGGAGAAAAAGATAGAAAGAATGTTAAAAAAAGAAAATAATAAAATTAATTGGGTTAAAAATGAATTTTTAAAAGATGAGCTTTTATTTTTTTTGGCTTTCGCTTCATGCGAAACAAACATTATTTTGTTTCAGAAAGTTGGCTGCAGTATTGGTACATTTTAAAATCGCAGTAATGAGAAGAATAAAAGCTTATAAAAAACAGTATTTTTTTTGGCAATCAACAGTCGTTAAGAATTGTCAAAATAATGAAATGTAAGAATATTTTTTCTATAATCCCTATTGATAAGGAACAACTTATAGAATGAACATGAAAAGGTGTTCATTAGAAATCACATAGAATTTATAATACATAGACCTAATCTATTTATAATTTTATGAACTTCCCCAACTGGAGGGCAAGTACTTCATTGATATTTGATGAGGAAGTGATACACATATACACACTGCTAAATAAATAATACATGATAATTTTAATCGTTATTATAATTAATTACCTATACCTAATCTATCTCTTCAGAAATAAAAATTTAATTATATTTTACTATTATGTATATACATATAGTTATATAAACATCTTTTAAAAGAGGCTTGGGTAATGTTTATGATCTCAAAGTTCACAGGTTTTACTTATTTTATTTTGTTCCAGTTTTTGAGAAGTGTTAATTTATTTATTTGTTTCTTTTTTTGGAAATATTTAAGTATTTTCTTCAAATCATTACCTCTTATATAAGCCGATAATTTAGAAATTTTTAGCAGTTTGAAATTTACATTTTTCTCCCCATGAAAACTTATTTCACTATGTCACAATGCACTGCCATTTTTACTCTCCAAAATAAATACATTATTCTGTTTTGTGAAATTAATGAAAAATCATCTATTTATGCACAGGAGATCATGTACATGTAATTATGGAGTTTGTGGAATTTTGACCATCCGTGTATTGTATTTAAAATATGAATATATAAATTTTGAATTTCCCTTTTAAAATTGAAAGTGAAAATTTGATTCTGACGCGCTGTTGTTCCACTTCTTTTCATAAGTTGTACACAGCAAAGTAGGTCACTTTCTGGTCTAGACCCAAAACAAATAAGTAACTAAATTTCAAATTATGGTAGTCTACAGAACTAAAGCCAAATCAGATTTAGAATATTGAACTTAAAGGTAATAAATCATCCAAAACAATAAAAATATTCACCTTCCTACAGCCTTATGATTCAAATCATGAATTCGTGCTGCTGATCTGATGCTGTGTCCATTCTTCAACACTAAATCTACCACTGTATTCATTTTTTCAGCTGAGTACAACCTATTTTTGGTTTTCCAAACACAGCCACGTCATTTCTTCATCTGAAATTATAAATGTTTGTTGAAATTTTTTTGTGTCAACTTACAACACCAATTTTGATTCATTTTACAACAAAATGTTTTTTTTTTTCTATAATGAACAATACTAGCAAAAATTCCTTTGATCTTCACCTGTATTATATGTAATTGTGTTCGTCATGAATAGCACTTCGAATTAATACCAATTTCACTTACCTTTCACTGAAAAAGTTGTAAAAATTTTCAATTTTTCTTCTACTCAGAAAAAAAACTTTGATATTCCAAAAACATTTTTTTGGGATTTTTGATAAGAGAAATATGCATAGAGAGTTCAATTATATCGAAAATGTACTATCAAGTAAAGACATATTAACTACCCAAACGGAAGACAGATAGTGCAACTGTATTCCTAAATAGCTAGGCTGTGTCAACTTACAACCTGTGTCAACTTACAACACTTACCCCTACCTATGCTATTCATTATGCTCAAGAATAAGCCTAAATGGCTTTTCATTACTTGTTAGGCTTACAAAAAAGCGTGCATGAGTTACAATTTCAGTTACATATGCTGAAAATAAGGCTTCCTTAAAAGCTCAAGTAGCGTCGCAACACTTGGTAGGCTTATTATTCGACGACTGTACTATTCTATTTTAATTTGGTATACCTACTATTCATTATGGCCAAGAATAAGCCTAAATGGCTTTTCACTGCTTATTAGGCTTAAAAAAAAGTGTGCACGAGTTACAAATTCCGTTACATACCTACGCTAAAAATATAGCTTCCCTAAGAGTTCAAGTACTTAGCGACGCTTGGTAGGCTTATTATTCGATGACTATACTCTTCTATTTTAATTTGGTATACCTACGCTATTCATTATGCCCAAGAATAAGCCTAAATGGCTTTTCACTGCTTGTTAGGCTTACAAAAATGTGTGCACGAGTAACAAATTCCGTTACATACCTACGCTAAAAATATAGCTTCCCTAAAAGTTCAAGTACTTAGCGTCGCAACGCTTGGTAGGCTTATTATTTGACGACTACAGTCTTCCATTTTCATTAGGTACCTACACGCAATTTATTACGCTTATAAGAATACCTACGCCTAAATGGCTATTCACCACGGCGTAGTTCAAATGATAATTACGCCGAGTAAAGTAATATTGACGCTTCTATTTATGTCACTTTTTTGTCATAACACACTTATTTCTGCCCCATACATCTATTTGCAGAACAGTCTTATTTAGGCTGCCGGTTCCGTCAGTGTAATTTTGATGGCAGAACACTAAACTCACGCCTGGCGTTATACGTGGCGTATGTCCGTAGCGTATACAATCTGTGAAGAAATAGGAATTATCAACTGGTCCAGCCAGATGAAAATGATGACAAAAGACTTTAATTGAACGATAACATCGAAAGAAGATCAGACACACATATTACAAACACATAAATAAAACACCAAATATTCACTTTTTACAAACTTTTATTTTCACACAAGATGGTGAAGATGTTAATTCATCAATGTTTGATGAGCGACAAGAGGCACAATAAATATATTATCACAGTTGGGTTTCAAACATAAAATCACAGATTACAAATAATACTAAAAACAGTGTTACCACAACATATGATATGTGAGAATAATAAGCTAACGTATAATATAATTTGCTATCATTCTCACACAATCACTTACAAACGCTCGTGTTTACGCTAAGCGTAATATGAAACGTATTTGCGTAAGCTTTTACGCCGCGTACGTAAGCCTCGTACACGTCAATGAAACGATTAGGGGAGACCGGGGTAGGTTGTCACAAAATTTACTCTTAGCTCATTTTCTCTCATTGCAATTTTTTTTTCTCGAATGAAACTAACAGAGTATGAAACTTCATAGTATACTCTATGAATGATGTGAGTTTCAAAAATAACAAAGAATTTAAACTTTTTCAAAATGCAAGTTGAAAAATTTATTTATTTTGTTACAATCATCCCACCCCATGGGGTAGGTTGTACCACACATCAGGGATGGTTGTAACATAAAAGAGGTTGGTTGTAACATGTCTTAAAATTAGTTATATCAAGTCAACAAGATGTTACTAAAAAATTTAAAATACGTAAGTTTTATTCGGACAAAAAGGATTCATCCAAATTGCAATTTTTACAATTAAAAAATTTCAAATCATTACCACTGACACATTTTATTTGTGCCCACTTCTTGCAACTTAAGCACTGAATCCACTGACTTCCTGGTTGACTATGCAATATGGTTTCATACACATTAAGCAAAGGCACTAAATTTCCTCTCTCCACTGATGTGAAATAATCGTCTTCTTTCAAACCTTTTCAAGCTATCATTTTATTAGGTTTCTGAACTGTTGTTACTCCTGTTTCATCCACATTCCATATGTCATGGGGAGCAAAATTATATTTTTCAATAACATTTTTCACATTTTGAAAAAACTCATCAAGAGTAGTCTTATTAAAAGCTGTTGTATGCGCCAAACTAGTTGCTTCCGGCAAACAAAAAGATAAATCCTCATGCCTCTTCATGAAATCTAAATACCAATCTTCCCCAGCTTTTGATCGAGTTTTCCAGAATTCAGGTATATTTTTTTCATGATTAGCAGTAGCTAATTTGTAGGCTAACTTCCTTACATCATCTGGAGATAATTCCATATAAATGTCTAAAGCTTTTTTGATATAATCGACCATTTCACTTTGACTTTTATCTGATAACATAGCTTGATTTCTTCAGTAATCAACCAACATTTTTATTGGCTCAGTACCATTAACCTAATAATGTACAAATCATTTATATGCATGTTAATATTCATTAACTAGTTACCTATTTAAAATTCAATAAAATTATAATTTATTTTGCCGAGAATCATACCTCTGAATTTCTAAACCTTTTATAGTAACGCCTTAATGTTTGGTAATTCAGACCAGATGTCTCAGCTGCTTGTCGTATTGATAAGCCTATTTTATTGACTTTTCTCACAGCCTCGAGCATTTCTTTTTTCAAAGCACATCCATGATCAGTTTTTTTCTTCCAGTTTCAAACCGCTAGGTATAAAAATTTTATTAAAATGAATAAATTTGAAAAATATACACATCAAAAGAGTGTTACAACCATCCCCATTGTCATCTGTTACAACCATTCCCACAGGATCATTTAATAATCAAGATCTTTTTTTTTTCTACAAAACTTTGAAAATTAATTACGACTGAATTACGGGTATATTTAGGAAGGTTATATATTTACTTTTTGTGTAAAACAATCGCTGATTTCTGTTTTTCAAACCACCGAGAAAAAAAAAATTTTTTCTTAAAAAATTTATTTTCAATGTTGAAAAATACGTTTGCGATAATAATTCCGCAAATATGAAATCTGTAGATGTGAAAGTTCGTTTTAGGTGTGTTTTCACATCTTAGTACCTATATAGGTATGCCATTAGAAGTGATAAAATCAACACTGTTTTTGAGATATTGTGACTGTTACAACCATACCCGGTCTCCCCTACCTACATAAACTTGGCGTTTTGTTACCCTATCGAAAGTACGCCTCGATTTTGTCAGTATATAGGGATATCGTACGCAATGCTCATTTTACCATAAATAACGTTCACGAATGGTCACCAAGGCTCCGTACATCATTTCAAATTTTATGAATATGTCGCTGTAGAAGTGTAGCAACCTCGGAGGAAACAGAAAATTTGCGTTCGTGTGCCTACATATGTTCCGAAAGATCGCTGTACATAATAAACGCGAGAGGAAAAAAATCGAAGACGGTAAGCACACTCACGAAAAAATACGAATAAAATAATTCGTTTTGTAATAAAATTGGCACCATCCTTTCGATAAGTGTCAAAAACATATTCTTGGCAAAATTTTCGAATTGCAACCAAGTCAAGTTTAGTTTATCACATCATTTTATTGGGGGCCATCGTGCTGCCGTATTTTATAATGTTATTAACTATAGCGTGGTTTTTTTTTTCTCGTTTTGTTTTGACACGGTGATCACTGACAGAATGATTGTATCTACATCAGTACCGTTGATGAGTCGAGGTCAGTAAAATAATCGTGTTTTTTTTTAATATGTGTACAATTATTATTCGAGATAGACTATTAGGTAGGTACGTACATGACGTGGAATTATGCGAAAAATCTGCTACAAAGAAAACTGTTTTCATGTTCAGTTAAGCAAAATAAGACACGACACGAAAAATTTATAACTTTTTTCAGGAATGATGTCGAAAGTAAATATCGAAGTTTCCTCATCAAGAAGTAGAAGAGAAGAAAAAAACTCTAGAGCAGCAATATTTCGCTACAAAACTTAGTTTGCACATTTTCGGCAATAATTAACAAAAAAAAAAAAAAAAAAATACTTGAATTCCAAATACGTGAAAAAAATTACAAATTAATATCGATATTTGACGAACACATCGATGTACCGATATCTTTAAAAAAATATGGAATTATCGATGTTTTATTGCTAAAACCTGATATTTGGGGAATTGTTTGTTTTCCAGTTTTCTCAAAAACTACACTGCATCGACAAGCAGCAAAACTTTTTTCAGACCTGCTCCTACACGAAAACTACCACGTAAAAATTTCAGTCCTATTTGTTCAATAGTTTTCTTAAAATCGCATTGCGCACCCACACAACCTCACTGTTTTATGTTTACACATCAATCCTTCGTGAGTATGCCCCAGCGGAACTCACGCCTTTTTTTCCAACAATTTTTTTATTTCAGTTTACTTTCAGAAACTACTAAACTAATTATCAAAAAATTTTCTATCAGACTTGCAGCAGTGTAAAAATAATCTACAATGAAAATTTCTCCTCGATTTCTTTTTCTATTTTCTCAAAATCCTGGAAAAACAAATTTTCACGGAATTATTTGCTTCTCAGTTTTCTCAGAAACTAGGGAACTGATAGGATCCAAACTTTTTTATTCGGACCTCTGCTCCTATATGAGAACCATCTTTCGTAAAAATTTCATCTCTATCTATTTTGTATTTTTTTTTTATAACCGGGAACAAAAAATTTTTCCGATACATACGCATACGTGCATACATATATATATATATATATATTCATGTAAACACACATATAGACATATAAATATAAGTAAATTAAAAAAAAAATTAGGTCAAAATGAGAAAGTCGTACCAATCGTTTTATTTTCTCATAAAACTGATAATTTTCATTATCTTCACCCCTAACATTTTCGTGAGGTCAATTTTAATAACCCGTTTTGAAGCAAACTGGGTTCAAAAAGGATTACCACTAAAGTCAACAAACTTTAAATTTCCTGTGATTTTTTATATATGGCCATTTAAGAGAATGTTTGGAACAATATATTCTCAAAGTTTTTTTTTTTTTTTTTTTCAATCTTAACTTTCGATGAAACGATATATCATCGACTGCCTACATTTTCAGGTCGTATTCTGAACATCGCAGTTTACGGCGGCCAAAAGTCTCCACCGAAGTACTACATAAGAAAGTTGAGTGTATGGGGAGTGTTGAACTCCTTTTAGAAAAAATTATCAATGTGATTACTGCAACTCTTTGCAATGACCATAAATATTAATTGATTTAGGTAACGGCGTTGAAAAATTTACCCAGTAACTTTAATTAATTTCAACCGATTAGATTTATTTTTTTCCTTCTTTTCATTCTTGAAAATTTATTTTTTACCATTACACTTGATTCATTCCTGACCAAGGGAACATAAAATAATTGGATGATTTTACACTTTATTAACTTGTGTTGTGGAATACCTTGTTGTGAAAAGATTTCTCACCAGAAGGTAATCAACAGATATTGCGTGTTTTGCCACTACATATGTAACACATACGGGTAAGCCCAAACCTGGGTAAAACTAGCAATTTTAGAGCCAGTTCGGATGGTTTATATATGGGCTTATTTACACACATAAAGACACACATATGTAGAAATTAAATATGTTTGTGTGAACAGATTAGTGCATCATTTCTTGTAGTGTTAAGAAATGGCAGACTGGTTTGTGTACAGAATTGTGACATAATTGTCATTCTTGAGATTGGTCATGGTTCAGTACTCGTACATTAATTGCATGTAGGTGCAAGTAATTACGATCGAATGTAATTTATGAGTTTGGTTTTACATCATAGAGACGAATATTTGCCAGCCTTGCAACGGCAACTGTCATTGAGGGGTCCGAGCTCCTTTACCTCATACGAGTTGAGTCCCCACATGTGTTATCATAAATTAATATACAGTTGGTATTAATACATTGTTCGAGCATAGAATACCTAATAAAAGTGTTACAATGAAAGCTAGAAGACAAATTTCTACCTCATTTTGAACAATCAAACTACAGACACCTCTATGGTTTCTTTATCTAAATAGTGTTTTTTTTTTACATTTTAGACGACTTCTCAGTATACAGCTATTCATGCTAATTGTTAAACTTGCTTCAGACAGTCTGACGTAATTCATTATAGTTGTTAACTGTGGTCGGTGTTCATCAAAACAGGTTTGACAAATGTCAAGATTAATTTTATAGTGTGATTGCTGCTAAAAAATATTTATCTACAAAAGATTAATTCAGAAATTATTGCAAAAATTGATATTGTAAGAAATGCTATATCAAGCTGCAATTTTGGGGGCAAGAAAAGTGGAAAAAAATTCAAGTGCAGCAAGCTACTCCAGAAAAAATTAGTTTTATTTACAAAAATCGGAATAAAAACCACAAAAAAATTAAGAGCTGAATAATTTGTAGAAAAGTTATCTTTAGTCTGTTCAGGATATTCATAAGTAACAAATTTTAAAGTAAAATTATAAATTATCTGAAGACTTGAATACTGCAAATATTCTGCCAGTCTGGGTAATAGAACCATCGACCAGCAGAATATCTACCTCAATTGTTACCAAGATTTGGCATCTGCATTCATTCAGCCACAGTTATCTGGTTAATGGTGGCTTGAGTTAAGGCTGATACATGTAATTCAGATTCAACACCACCTTCCCCCAGTATAGAGGAGTGCAATATGATTTTGATGGATGGTGGAACACAGGTAGGCTACAGTGCCCCTCCTCTAGATGATGTGAAGAGGGTGGGGGATGCCTCCTTCATTCATCCCCACTCAACCCATACTTGCCACCCTAACTACTTGTGCTCAATGCCCTTAACACTTATAGTGGTGCATAGTGGAACTAGCATGGGCAAAGTGTATTTTGAGAGATAGCACCAGCAGTGCACTATCCTGTCTCACATCGAGGTTACCAATGTAGGTATTCTGCCAGTCTGGAGAATAGAATGGTTGACTAGTGGAATACCTACTTAGATTGCAACTAAAAGTTGACAACTGTATTCACTTGACCACAGCACCAGTTAAAGGTGGTGAGAGTTAAAACTGATATGTGTAGTTCAGACACCACAAATACTGTGAAATATACGCTAGTTAATAACTAAGAAATTGCTTAGAAAATAAAATAACAGCAAACCTA
The DNA here is from genome assembly GCA_011428145.1 of Ericerus pela. Classification (NCBI taxonomy): domain Eukaryota; kingdom Metazoa; phylum Arthropoda; class Insecta; order Hemiptera; family Coccidae; genus Ericerus; species Ericerus pela. The sequence continues at coordinate 61,391 of WOFM01000167.1, forward strand.
CTTTCTACCCAGCTTCGTTGGTTCATCTGAAATTTATCTTCTTTTCTTAGCAATTGTTTAAAGCCAGCTCTACTCATTCATCTATTTTGCCAAGTACATTTAACAAATAGATGTGTGGGTGTGTGTGTAGATATATACGAGACCACACAATACCAGAAGGTGGAGGGTGTTCTTCTTCATAGACGTGTGTGTGTGAGCCAAACTCTGTCTTCAATTAAACTATATAGACGAAATAGATAGCCGTGAGCATAAAAAGTAGTTGGTGGACTATACTTCCCCTGGCCCACTAGGTTACTGACAAGTGCATAAAATACTCTTTTGTCAACAATCACCCATTGCTACAAGATGAATATTAGCCTAATTACCATGTGTGGTAGGCTCGATTGCTCGTGTGTTTTGCAAACATTACCAAATGAATGCTCGATGTTCCAGATTGTTGTCAACAAATTTTCCCATGTCAGAGGGAATAAATACTTAAGCTTGTCATACCTATGTATTTGTCACACGTGTGTATCAGTGTGATTGTCATTTAGCAAGAAGTATGGCTAGCATACCTGATTATTTATGCTCAGTCACATTAGGAAAATAGACTAATGTGTGGTGGTGTGGAGCTGGCTTAAGATTTGTTGAAATCATTTATACACATAAACTGTTGAGCCGATTGAAACAAATTTGTTAGAATTTTAAGATGAAACATAATCAATATATGTATAAAATTTCATGACAATTTCTCAAAAATCACCCAGTTCAGAGCCATTAAACTACCAAAAAAGCAACATATTTGGATGTTACAGACAACTTAGCTGTACTGTATAGTCGATTCACTCCAAAAACAATAAACCTAATTTTTGTTTTTATTCAGATACGGGTACCAAATTTTATGACCTGTGAACAAAAAATTTAACGTGTACAATGTTAAATATAAATGTGCGAAAAAATATTTGCAACATATTTTGAAAGCCGAAAAACATTGTTTGGTTGAGTTGAAAAAAATGTATATATCAGAAAAAAAATTTGCAATGCATCAGAAAATGTGACAAAGCCATTTACATCATTTGTGACAGCTAAAACTTGAAATAAAGAGCCTAATTGACGTAAGGCTATGGGTATTTCACCTCTTGAGGAGAATACATTGATGCTTTGCTTAAACAATATAAAGAGTATAAAACAATTAAAAAAATTAGTAGAATATCTCTACTGAACCAGTAAAGAATGATGATTTCTGGTTAGACATTCCGACATTAAATAGGCAACAACACTATTCCACTTGACGTACTTTAAACTACATACGTTTATGTACAATATTCTCATATATTTAACGGTTGACCCTCATCAAATGTATTATGAATTGGTGAACTCAAGCAAAACATTAAAGGTATGCACAAAGTACACGTTGGTTACCTATACTTTCATGCTGCCATGTCTTGACATTAAAAAGTACATTGGGCTTACGGAGCTTTACTGGTCCAGTACTATATATATGATTAAGGGTCAAGATGATACTTACAGGTAACTTACATGGCACAGCCGTTGTAACTCTGTAAGAATAGAAACTGTCATCAGTGCTCATCATGAATAAGAATTAAAAGGCAGGTTTGCTACTTATACTGTGGTACATTAAGTTCATTGAATACGTAGAAAATATTACGGTTTTCATAATTTTTTCTATTTTATCTATTGTCTTCTATCAAGTTAGGTTATTGTTATGGAAATGGTAGTTAGGACCAACAGAGGTGCTGAGATCCTCTAAAGCTTTTGAGGACTTATCCCCCGATTTCATTGGGCACCTACCCTCTATTTTTGCACCCTCCTAATTTTTTTCGGCTCTCAATAACTAAAAAATCCTTCTTTCTACCTCACTTTACTTTTGTCCCCGGTCCCTAAATCATTAAAAATAAATTTTTAAATCAACAAATGAAATTTATTTATAAATCAACATATTTGTAAGTAGCATAGAAGTATTAGCAAAACAATAAATAATTTTTTCATTACCAATACTTTCTAAAACTTCTGATTCGATAGCAAGAATCAACATCGTACTCATATAAGGATCCAACATGACACTGCCCAAATAGTTTTTATGCACGTTCTGCAGTGCAGCTTGTTACAGGTAAAGTAATTAATATTTTGATTAAAGCTCTCAAAGATGAAAACATTGAAAACTGAGAAATGAGGCGAAACAGTTTTCCAAATCTTCTGACAATCCATGGTTTAAAATCTTCCTCCTCCTCCTCTTCCTCATCCTCCATCACAACCTCGTACTCTTTCTCTTCTTCAAGCTGTGTTTTCTTTTTCTTTGCAGAGACAGGGAAAAGATCTGACATGTCTACGTTTTTCTCTAAAATTGGGTAGATTTAAAAAAATTCATTTGCTTCTTTTGAAACCTAAATGGAATCCAAATTGTAGAAACGACAGAAGTTATCGATGTCATTTGGCTCAACTTTTTTGTTTTCTATCAATTTTTATCTGTATTCTCAGTGAATCGTTCCCTCAAAGCTTCCAAAATATAATCAATTACAACGAACCAAACATTAACTTTCAAATCTAGAAAACTGTTGAAATGTGTGTCGGTATCTATACCCATTTCATCATGGAATCTTCTTCTAATACATTTTCTTTTCGCTGCCATTGTTGGTATATCGAAAGTAGAGCACTTTTCTTCAATAGACTCGAAAACTGTATGAAATATTTTTGAACAATTTTACACTTGGCATAGTTGAAACTTAAAATTAAGTATTACCAAACAAAAATGTAGATAATATGTTGTATTTACATTTTACAAAATTTCAATTTAAAATTTGCAAAGCGATATGCTAGTGATATATACCAGTTAACCATTGTGTACATAACGGAGAAAAAAACATCACTGCATCTGCATGGCCATGCATGTTAGCGTGTTGCACATATGGCATGTTACAATTATCGTTATACTTGTTACACGACACGACAACACACATGACACGTAGCTTTGGAAAAAAATTTTGTAGATACAATACGACCAAAGACCACCATCTGGGTGCCTGGTGATTTTGGGGGTAATTTCAGCGATTGATTGACGGATTGTGATTTTGGGGGGTATTTTGGGTGTTGGTTTGCGATTTCTAAATTCACCCAAAAATCTTTTTGAAAACTTAGTCCTCAAGAATATGGCTTCTCGGCACCTCTGAAGACCAAAATAACTGATTCATTAAATAAAACACATCGCCTTAATATTGGATCATTACTTTTAGTAATAATGAAACCATCCTACTATTAACTCTTCAGATTAACAATAACAAGCGAGTAAGTATACCTATAACATTAGATGACATTAATGTAAAATAATTTTTTTGAAAATATTAGGCTCATTTTCAGAAATATGGGTTCAAACCATAACTCCACTTTTCTTTGGAAAATATAATTCATTCCTAACCATAAAACTGTTAATTTAGATAAACAAAAAAAAAATTACTATGAATATTGCAGGGGATTTCTCGTAATTCTCTTCCCACTGGGGTTTTATCTTTTCATTAATAGACTGGGTCATTGACCATTTCCAGCAGGCTCAACTAATAATCTACTCTGCACTTAAAACAAATTTTCCATTGTCTATATACACTCGCACAGATGATGCCTTGCAAAATTAATATCTTCATAAACTGCTCTCAGAGAGGCAGGTATGTAGATATGTATTTACATACACGCTGCGAATATCAACCTCTGTTTAATCACCAATGCTTCTGATGTGATGTAGGCATTAAATAGACTGGCTACCTGTACCTAAAAAATAAAAGGTCACCAAACACACAAATGAGAAACGTATGCCTTCTACATAGACAGGCCACAATGGAACAGCCACAAATACTGTAACATTGAAAATTACTCTGAGAACATTTTTTTGATGTGTAAACATCCCAGCTCTTGGTTGGGGCCATGCGAGACTTGCGACCGATTGCAACTCTCGGTCAGATTGTAACTCCTGCTCAAGGACATATATTAAGGAGGGTCCGGGTGAGTCAGGCCTCTCCCTTAGAAAAGAAAAAGAAGCCTCGACTCGACCTCTACAGATTGTGTTTTTTGTGGGTTTTGGTGATGATTTTTTGTTTAGGGAAGGGTAAAAAGGGACCACTGAAAATGTGTGGACCCTTCCCCTTACAACGGACCTGTTGATGTGTGTTTATATGCGTGCCCCTTGTCAATGGAACAAACATTTTGATTTTGAATCATACTGCTTATTATTTCGTTCAATGATTCCTCAGTCTTTATTTAAAAGCTAGAGAGCTGTGGTTGGTGTCGCTGGAAATATGGAATTTATAAAATTTCCATCTAATTTTCTATTCATTTGTAACTATACTTGAAAATAAATAAATGAAAAAAAAACGCAAATAATAGAAAATTTACCATTTTTTGGAATCTAGAAACCTATAGTCTTCTTTTTCACTCAATGATACTTCAGCTGTTATTGAAGTTGGGAAACTGGAGTTGATAATTATGGAAAGAAAAGAAAATTTACAGGAATCTAATTTCCACATAATTTTTCAATAATCATTGAGGTTCGAAAATAAACGAAAGAAAAAATGCAAATTAATGGAAAATTTGACGTTTTAGTAAGTATCCTGCAGATTAATTTCAGGTTTATACACATCAACCTTTTATGAGTAGCTGCAGCCACAGCGGCACTCGTGTATTTTTTTTATTCAATCAAAATTGATAAATAATAAAGAAAAAATAAGAATCCAACTTGAGATAGTCTGTGAAATAACTGGTGAAGTATTATGTACTCATTAGTATTTTCATGAATGATGATCGTGATTGTATTGAATGTGCATACTCTGTGTAGGTTAGATACCTAATCGGAACATTGTTTTGTTGAGGAGAAATTTCTATCGTTGAACCTACAACTTGAGATTTACTCGAATAGATAGTCTATAGTGTATATTATGAAGTTCCATTGTAACGTTAGCATTTTTCACAATAGATATACATAGATGGTTAGGTAATTGCTGATTAACTTAGGATAAAGTAAGAATTCGATGGCTTTATTGTTTATGTATTCATTTCACAAATTAGGCACCTATCTACCAACGAAGGTGAATTTTCAAACTGATTAAAAAAAAATTTACCGTCGTTACTTCGATAATAATTATTGTCTCCTCATTATAGGTACTTGCGTAGGTTTAACGCCGAGACGAAATTTCTCGATAAAGATGACGTGTAATTTCTGATCAAATTCTTTGGAGAAACGTGGAAAAACTTTTTCAGCAGCGTAGGGGTTAAAGAATTTTAATAAAATTGGAATACCGTTTGAGGATTTGTAAAATATTTCGTGTAGTGCACGTGTGAGTCCACATATACTTGACTCATTAACGCTTTTTATGAAATGTTCGTAGCAATCTGTCTCTTATTAGCAGCCGTTGAGAAAATTAAAGCGTTATGGTTTGAAGGTATAGGTTGTAAACTTGGTTTGGACTTTGGATATACTCTAGTGGTTCTAGAGTACCTATAGATAGAAACAAAAAAAAAATTTTTTTTCTCACAAGGATAAAGTGTTTTAATAGGTGCTTGCGTTGAAGAAAGAAAAAAATGTCGGGTATTACAGGTGATGTGTTAAAAAATCACCTATACTTTTAGCACTTGTGTCACAAATAATTATTTCGCTGGCTCCGTCCACTAGATTTGTTTTTCTAATATTATTGTAAAATCCTTCCCACGGATAAATCCTGGATATCGCACTAAACACGGATACAATTTTCAATTTTTTGGAGAACCCACAAATTTTTTCTCCCCGCCTGAATTTTCTCTCTTCGGCCCTGTAAAATGTCACCTGTTATAAATGCGAAAAATGGCAATGACGTACTTTTTTTTTTTTTTACAATATATTTGGTTTAAGTTATACAGTGATTAACTGTTCTACTTCGTGGACTACCAATATTCAGAATGATTATAATTTTTAATGAGTTGAGTATAGGTAGGTAGTTAATTCGACAAAAACTGTTTGGAGAGATGTGAAAATATTTTTGGTGTTCTAAATTATAAGTAGAGTAGATACAATAAGCAAAATTCAAGTTACTATACAATTTTAGCAAGAAGGTACGTATATCTCAGTTAAAAAATTAGAAACAGATCAGTTTAAAAAAATATAAATATAGAAATATTTCACGGTTAATAATTTGTGCTTATTTCATGCGCAGTTTCGAGGTTATCTTTGAGTTAAAAGTTTTTTTTTTGGTCCACTTTATCTTGAATTTCATTTCGAGAGGAATGTTCGTACCACGAGTACTGAATATTTTTCACATCTTCTCATTAGAGTTGAATCTATACGGTAAGGTTGCCAAATTGTACCATTTCCTGAATCGTACTACTGCTGATATTTAAAAAATGGGCGAGTTAATTACTGATCCATGAGATGAATAATGAAACTAAGTACAAATAACCACAACGGAACCTAAAATTTTCTCAATATACTCATTTTCCCCCTCTTTACAAGCTTAAGAAAAAAAGCATATAATTATGTGTTAGGACAAATAATTTGATTATGCTGTTTTAATAAGCTTAGACCTGAAAAAAAGTTTCAGCTCTCAAAATTGTTAATTTAGTTGAATTTAAAAACTTACTTATCATATGTTCGGAAAGTTTTAATTAAAATTATAGTCTAAAGATGAAAAATTTAAGTTGTAAGTTTTATTGGAAGTGAACACTGTTTCCAAAATCGTATCACTTGATGAATTTTCTAAATCGTACATAATTCTATAATGGAAGTGAATTCTGTTTCCTAAATTGTACCACTGATAAGGGTGATAAGTTTTCTAAATTGTACTACTTTTGTTGTCATGCAATTTAAAACATTGCCATAAATACATATATTGCAATTTATATTTTACTAAAAAGATGCCTAAAAATATGGTAAAACAAAAAAAATAAAACTGTGGAATACCTTGTCGTGAGGAAGTATTCTCACCAGAAGGTAAATTCTACAGAATTAATTGCGTGTTCTGCCACTTCATATTTAACATATGGGTAAGCCAAAACCTGGGTGAACACTGGTGATTTTAGAGCCGGTTCGGACAGTTTATATACGGGCTTATTTGCACGCACACATACACACGTATGTAAGGAACACGTACGTTGGTGAGAGCGGCCCGGTTATGTCATCTCTTGTAGTGATAAGAGATGATGGGCCAGTTTGTGTACGGATTGTGACATCATCGTATTGTCAAGATTAGTCACAATTTGGTACTCGTACATTACATGCAAGTACATGCAGGTAATTACATTTGAATGTAATTGTGTTTTCATTTAACGTTGTAAGGACGAAAATAAGCCTGCCTTTTGGCGGCGACTGTCATCAGGGGCCAAGCCCCTACACCTCATACTAGAGTCCCCACAAAAACCAACACCAAAAACTATAAAATAAGCTATAAAAATTAAAAAACTCTCTTAGATATGATTTAGGAAACAATAGTTGTCTAAATCGTACCATTTGGAGATCAGCTGTAATTTTGACAATATCTGAGTGAGGCTAGTGTGAATTAAAACATAATAGAAGTAAGGATATAAAAATCAGAAAATATATTGTTATAGATTTTGAAAATATTATTTTTGTTATTATGGGCAGCTAAACTGAAAAGTGGTACAATTTTGGGAATCTTACTCTACGCTATAGAGAGAAAATTTTAATCTTAAATTTGATATTAAAGGATGTGTTTGTACTTGGTAATAAGTTTTTTTACTTCAGTTTTCATAATTATTTATTTATAGCCCTTAAACGAAATTATTATAAAGCTGTTGACGTAGTTTTTGTAGTCATCTCTCTTGTGACTTGGGAGACAAGTAAATGTACATATCTTTTGATAAAATTACGACCGAAAAGATACGTTTTGTATACTACCTCACTAATAAAATAAACACTGACTAAAACGTCAACCATTTTGGCTTGTAGAGTTTACAAAATTTTTCTCGTAATTTACACTTGTGGAACGAACCGTTGAGTACAAACTTTGTTATACAGGGTGTGCGGAAGTATAATGACATAACTTTCAGTATTAATCTCTGTGGTTGAAAGAATAAGGTTGAGTGAAAGAAAAAAAGAAATTAGGTATGCACATGCTGTAAGGCACTCAAAAAACCAAAGACTTTAAAATATGTTTTTCTCCAAAATTATTGAGTTTTAACAGAAATGTTGGGTACCTATACCTTCGTGGTATAATTCTTCCTACCAAACAAGGTGATGAAATCACTTTTCTATGCAATAGAGGGTTTAAAAAATGTAACTATTAAAATCGTGACAACCGCCCTATTTTCAATGTTATGTGAAAATTAATAAGACAAATAATTACGTACTTCACAGTTCCATAATTCGTTCGTTTTGCTTAATTTATTGGGAACATTTTCGAATCCTCCTCTCCTACTTTAAGAAGCTATGATTCAGATCGAAAGCCTTTTGAGAGAAGAATTTTTGTGGTTTGTTTACTTCAAAAGTAGATTAGTTGCGTTATCGTTTAACCACCAGACACTCTGTATATGTTTCTTATTGCGTGAAGAATTTTAGCGAGTCATCATCATTCATTATCTGCAATTTAATAGTCAGAGTGTTAGGAGCTTTCAAAAAATTTTAGCAATAAACGTTTAAAAAACAATCTAGACCAATTCGACCATTTAGTGGAGTTTATTGTGCAATGGTTTTTCACCACCAACGTGAGACTGTTCAATTAGATTTGTTCTATTGTCATCGTATTCATTCTGAAAAAATGTTTCCTTGTGTTTTATGCCGAATAATACCTATCCAGAAGAATCTCAGTCTGCAGATCATTTGCAATAAATTTATTCAAAAATTAATCGTTCTGAACACTTAAATTAACTAAAAGGTTCCAAAAAAGATTAAAAATTGGGTTTTCAATTTTTTGCCAAATGCATATCTCGGAAATTGTTTTCTTATACAAAATATAGAATAATAATTTTCTTCAGTTACTAGGAGGATGACAGGAACAACAAAAATCAGAGTGTTTGGAGATGATTGAAAAACAAAATAAAACTTGGTGTTTCGTACCTCAAAAGGGAGCACAACACTGTGTCATCGATGGGGCTTTACTGCTCAAAACCCTATAACACTCGATGAGACACCGTCTCTCTCACCTCCTGCTTGCTTTAAAAAGGCTCCACTTTTGATTATATTCTATTTATATAGTCATAGGACTACACCTCATGTAGGTTTATATTTAGGTTATTTACCCACATGTTAGATAAAATTGAAGGTCTGGAACAGGTTTTTCACTATAAAATTTTTTTATTTTACCGAAGATGGAGTCACTCTGATTTTTTCCAAGATGCCTAAATCGTCCAATCCAGGATCTAGTAAGGTATAGAGCACTGAAAATAGAACTCCTCTGTAATATATAAACCTTTGGTTTCCAAGTTTCAACCCCAAATATAACAATTCTTTGACTGCACCGCACACAAAGTTCAGTCGGGTAAGCAATAGCAACTTTTTCTGCCTGCAGAGTTCTCTAATACTACCGCACATTATAATATAGGGGTTTAATATGCAGAATAGTTTTTATCCATTTTTAGCTCTATCTCAGTGAATGAAATAGGTACCATAAGTTGTTGGAAGTGAACCTGGGTATTTATTTTTAGAGCCCAATTTTGCACTACGGATACCCAATATGGTAACCACAATTGTTTCGTTTTCTGACCTTTCTTTATTCTTCTTTCACTTGATATTCATTATCATGTTTTTTTTGGAACAAGATAACTTGAATCACATTAACTCAATGCCTGAGAGGAGTGGCTTTAGAGAATCCCAATCCGATATTCCAGCAAATAATTATACTTATGCGTGATCTACCCATTTGCTCCAAATGAATTTGGTAATGGGAAGTTAGTACTTATTAAGCTTCGGTTTGGAATCTTCAATTGGCCTTATTACCTGTAATTTTCATATATTGTCACCTCAAAAGAATAGTGACCCAACTGCAAAAAACCTAATTCTTCAGGAAACTGAAAAATGTGAAAAAATTATGTAAAAATTGTAATAACTCGAGTTCATTATTAGCGTTAAAGCCTAGAATCAGAAAATAGGACAACATTAATAGGCCACCCTTCAGTTGTATTCACCATACAATCAACCCTTATTTACAGTTAGGTCGTTCTTTCCTCGAAAAAAAGTTTTAAATTTTACAATTAGATAAGAATATTTTTTGGGATTTGTGGCAATGTGCAAACCGACCAAAAATTATGCAAAACTTGACAAAGTCGAACCTCTATCACAAACACTGAACAAGTGTTCTAACAATTTTGAAGCTATAATGTTACAACTAACATTAAGACATTCTTATCATAAAGGAATTTATTAATTTTTAATATGATTTCAATGCTATAACGTCACAAAGTACACTTCTGACATTCTTATCATGAAAGAATTATTAATTTCTAACACGATTTCAATGCTATAACATCACGATGTACACTTATGCCACTTTTCTTTTGAGAGGTGATAACAAACTGGTATTATTAGCAGTTGGTCAGTCTTCCTTTGAAATTTCTGTGAGAAATAGAGAAATTGGAATAACGACACAACTTCCCTCTAGCAGCATTTTGCAGTATTATACTTAGGTCGTTATTTCTTTCATGTAGCTATATTTTTGTGACTGGTTACACGTTCTAACTGTAAATCTGGGTCACTATTCTTTTGAGGTGACGATATTTCATCTCAGCTCTTTTCCTCTTTTTTTAGTCTTTTAACCAGTTATCGTGCATCCTTTTTCTAAGAGATCATTTGCACTTGTATGTATGTGAGAAATTTTGAAGACATCTCTACCTATCACCACAGCATCCTATTTTGAATGGTAAATGAGACAATTATAACCAAAAAACAGCTGTACCTATGCTTAGTTTTTGTAACAAAATGCATTAAATGTTCTAAAAATATCGATATTTAACAATACTATCTAACACTCAACCCGGTAATTATGTGATAATATTTTATCCAAAATATCAATATTGTATCGGTAATTTTCCTGGAATAACGATATATATCGGTGAGAAAAAATATTGACATTTTTGAACCACTAAAATGTATCCCAAATAGGTGTCTACTTTTCCACGTCATTGTCTGCAAAAACAGTGAACGAATTTTAGGAAAGAAGATATCAAAACATGACAGAATCAGCTATGTGAACGAGTTGGAGTTAGAAACTTTTAATGTTTTTCATATAAATTAGTTACTTGGTAATTTGAATTTTCTTATTTTTTTATTAACAATAAAATTTTATTTTAATTGATTTAACAATAAATTTGAATAATTTATGAGTTAATTTAGCTGTTGTCTACAAGGTCAGTGATAATTTCAAGGTGTGGGCAACCAACCAACCCAACCAACCCAACCACTCCAACCACTCCAACCACTCCAACCACTCCAACCACTCCAACCACTCCTACCCCTCCAACCACTCCAACCACTCCAACCAACCAACCCAACCACTCCAACCACTCCAACCACTCCAACCACTCCAACCACACCAACCACTCCAACCAACCAACCAGCGGTGTTCGGATACTTGGGGGAGAAACCACCTTACTACTAGCTTGCAGAGCCTCGGCGGATTCGGTGGACATTATCGGTGCGGTTGTTGGTTTGCTGTTGTACCGCTGTGAGTGTTATTCGACAGCGTGTGACCGGGATATCGATGGGAATTTTACGTAGTGGTCGGTTCCATACGACGGGTCGAGTGCTTTCGTGCAGGGAACAGTGTCGAAATACATGTTCCGCATCCTCGCTTGGGTGCCCGCATGGGCATGCCGTGGAGTCTCTTCTTTTGAATTTGTGAAGATATGATCCGAAGACCCCGTGTCCGGTGACTGCCTGCGTCAGCCAGAAGTTGGGCTCGAATTCGGTACGTAGTCTAACATTGATTGTCGGGAACAGCTGTTGTGTCCACGGTCCACGTTCGGAGAGACCCCAGCAACAGTTCCACTCTTCGTCTATAATACGGAGCCAATTGTCCGGCAGTTCCGTGTTTGGCTCGATATTGGGAAAGATGCCAAAGTACGCGGGAGTTTTTCCCTTCTTCAGTAGATACTCGATCGAACGTTTCACTACCAGAAGGTATAGCGGTGGCGAGTTGGCAATTACGGACGCTGCTTGCGCACTCACCGTGTGGTAGCCGCGGATTTGCAATCGATCGCACTGTCGCTGCAACTCGGTCAGCTGTTTACAATTTGTTCTCATCCACAGTAAATGGTAGAACACGGACGAACAGTAGTACAACTGGCTGTGGATGGCTCCGCGTATCATTATACCGCGCGCCTTATTCGAGTAGCCGCACATGTTTTGGCACAACTGCACCAGTAATGGTAGCATGTGGTGGCACTTTTTAATCGTTTCCGATATGTGGTAATCCCACGTGTTAGTCGTGTTCAGGTACATCCCCAGGTATTTGAAGTGTGGAACTGGATCGATAATGGTGACGTTAACTCTGATCACCGGGTAAACGTGTTCGTCTTCCTGCAGCATGTACCTAGGTACGTACGCGAGGACTTCCATTTTAATTGGGCTCAGTTCCAGCCCGTTGAGTGCCAGAAAATTGTTCAGCTGGTGGAGCGCTTGCGACGAGAGGTTTTCCACCTCCACTTTCGAGTCACCACCGACAATTAGCAAAGTGTCGTCTGCGTAGCATACAACACCCTCTACATGTCTCTCCATTTCGCGTATAACGCTGTCGTGGATACCGTTCCATAATACCGGGCTGAGAACAGACCCTTGGGTACATCCACACACCAGGTATTTATCCTGCCCTTCGCACGTGACTGATTGGTCGGTGAGATAGCTCTGCAGCATATTCCACACGTAACGAGGGATGGTCGCGAGTGTAGGTGCAGCCAGGATGCAATCCCATCTTGCGTGATTAAATACACCCTTGATGTCCCATGACATCACTGTGGTGTACGGATGTTTGCCGTGACACCTTTCAATCTTTGCCAGCGCGTAGTGCAGTGCATCCTCGGTAGATATGCCAGGTCTGAAGCCAAATTGCACGTCGTGTAGTACCGCAGACTCTTCCAGGGAGCACAGTATAAGACCGTTCATCATCCGTTCCAGTACCTTACCGATTGTTGACAGGAGAGTTATGGGGCAATACGTGTCTACGAGAGTCTCATTTTTACCAGGTTTTGGCACAAATACTACTCGACCTCGTTGCCACGTGAGCGGAAAATAGCCCAGCACGCAACAGCTGGTGAATAAGTGCGGCAGCACCTTCGGGTGATGTTTGTGGAACAGTTTCAGCGCGTGTGGTTTATGTTGTTGGGTCCTGGTGACTTACGATTGTTCAGCCGGCGAATGATGTTTTTCAATTCGTCGGCTGTGACCTTCGGTGGCGGGCCGAGTACGCCCTGTGGCTGCACGTCGCTGTACGGCGACGTCAGACCTTCGAATTTTGCGTCCAATAGCATACGTATGCGCGTGAATCCGAGTATGTAACGTCGGGTTTTTGTAAGGCCGGCATCTTTTTACTCTGCGAGAGGGCCTTCAGGAGTCGATAGGGTTTGCCCCAGGCACTGGTTGGAGAAATAAATTTTTTCCAGGCGCGTACCTTGGCATCGCGTATTTCATCGTTGTATATTTTGGCGATTCCTCTACGAATTTCCTTCAGCAGCAATCGACGAAGTGGTTCGGTGGCCTTTCTCTCGAGTCGATGCGCACGGTTCACGATCTTCTTGAGGTGTTCCAGATGGGGTGACCACCAAGGAGCTGGGTTCCGTCGTTTCTTACACACTACTGTAGCATTGCTCAGAGCGGTTTGTATTTTTGAGGTGACGACTACGACCCATTGGTCAACCTCTTCTTCCGTTTCAAGGTATATTGGGGGGGGGGAGAATTGCAGGCGTCTGATCTCCTCTTGTAACTTCTTTTTATCGAACGTGGTAGCCACGGTAGGTGGTCTTTTACCCGAGTGTATTTCCAGCATTATATATCAATGGTCCGACAGGCTGGGCAGATCGAGTAATACTCGTCCTTGTTCGATTCAAACGTGGCGTGTACCGATCACGTCGTTATACCCTTCGGTATGGTGACCGACCCAGGTTGGCGCATTTGGAATCCACAGCTGGAGATCGAGTCCGAGCAGGAATTCTTCCAGCTTGATTCCGCGAGAATTGGACTGGACTCCGGGGATGAGGGAGGTCTTGCAATTCAGGTCTCCCGCCAATAAAATAGGACCTTGGAGATCGATAAGTTCGTCTTGGAGGCTGGTGAACCAGTTGACGATATTACGATTTGGAGACGCGTATGCCACCACGAGTGTGAAATCGTCGAACCTGAGGCATAATACGTTATCCATTTGGAGTGTGACCTCCAATGGTGCGTATTGCCTTTGTGCCAGGACTGCCACCTGCCCTTTCAGGAACTGAGTCCATTCTGGAGCAGATACGCGACCGCGAGGGGCGTATGGCTTGGTGATGACCACAATGTCGACACTAAGCTCGTTAGCGTTAACCACCAAGTGTTCCATCGCTAGACGCTTGTGGTTAGCGTTAACGTACAAAATTTTCAATGTCGATGGGTTAGGCATTGTTCGCGGGTGTCACGTCCATCGGTGTGTTGTATTCTCTTTGCAGACCTTGGTGCTGAACCAGTTGCTGCTGCGTGGCTGTTCTTGGCTTCGAAGGTAGAGCCCTCCTTACCAGCGCTTGCCATGTTGGGCACGAGGGATCGTTGATGGCGTGATTTGTCGGCCGAATGCGTCAAATGCTTGATCAGCTTTTCCCCAACTTGGCGTTGTAAGTGTCGCAGTCTCTGCAGTGGGGCGTGTCCGGCAGATTCGGCTGTTCTTCGGCAGCGGCCAATACTGTAGAAGATCCACAGAATTTTTTGGGGTGTCCCATAATTCCACACTTGGTACAGTGGGTGATGTGTGGGACTGCAGACAGCTGGCATTGTCTCCAGCCAACAGTGATGGAACCACTCTTGCGAGCCTTTTTGTATAATTCTGGAGGTACGTCGCACACGGCCAGCATTGTACCAGGTGTTACTGGCTTTTTGTATTCGACCATGGTCACGTTTGTTGGTGGCAGTCCAAACTTCCTTTCAATGTCGCCACTAAGTTGCTCGGGTGTTGTAGCCGACGGAATTCTATGGATACGGATCCTAGGGTTGCGAGGAACGGTCTCCTTGGTTCTAACAGTGGGTACTGATCTCAGTAGGGTATTGAGTTTTTTGACTGACTCCTCGTCCTTACAGGTGACCAGTACTGCTCCCGAGGGGAAAGCGATTCGTTTCTTAACACCCAAGTGATGGGGATTAATGGCGTCGTTCTTTTCCAATTCGGCGATTACGTCAATTTTGACGTTATCGTTGCCCATGACTGGTACGAGCAGAGTGGTGTTTGGTTTAGGTGTGGGGCCCCATAGTGGCACAGTTGTCACCTTTGGTTTTGTGGCCGACTCCTGGGGTTTGTCTTCGGCTTTGGTATTCTTTCGTCTTTTTCTGCAGCTGGCAACTTGAGCCCAGGTTTCCACGGGAGGAGCATTGTCGTTTGAGGCGTGTACTTCAGCGGTGGTAACAAATGTTGGTCCCACTTCCTGCTGCGAGATGTCTTCCGTAAGTAATGTCTGCGTTGCAGGTGGTGCAGGCATTGCAGAGGTACCAGGTTGAGCTACGATAGGGCCTGTTAGTTTTTTCCTCGTTTGTACCGGGGCATCGGGTTTCTTCCTGGCACTTCAACTTCTCGGTTGCTTTTATCTAGCCCGAGGGGGAGGTCTGTCAGTTGCTGTTTTCAGATTTCCAGAAGGCTTGAGAACTTCGGCCAACAATTCCTTGATTGTGGCCCTCAGTTCCGGTAGCAACGTGTTCGAGACTGGCCCTTGGCCAGTACCAAATGTGGTTTGCATCGAGTTCAATTGTGATTGGAGCAGCGACATTTGCTTCGAGAGCTCTTTTGCTTGGATCTCGAGTTGTTGTACGATCTCTAGTTTGGAGTTGATGACCTTGTCAAAGTCATTGCGAGAATCGTCGTTGGCGGTTAGATCGATGGATTCTCAACGTCTTTTCGGCGATGCAGTCCGGGGTGGTTGTAACCTCAGCTGCTCTTGCAGCTTTTTTTTAGCCAACAGTAATTGTCGCTTTTGGTTTCTACCTATTTTAATTTCTCTGCAAGCATTGCAGCTTCCACGACAGGTGTTGCGACCTTAAAGAGCCTGTTTTCTTTCTTGAGGATGGAATTCTCTTCAAGAAGATTATCGAGGTCTCTTTCCCATGATTTTGTGTCGTTTTTGTGTTCGTTAGTTTTGGTTTCATTTTCTTTCTGGAGCTCGGCGATTGCTTCTCCAGTTGAAGGATTCTGGCCTTGTCAGAAACAGGAGCCATTGGATTTGAGTTGCGACGAGTCGGGTTTTCCAATGGGCCAGGTGTTGGCTTACCTGGTCTTTTAGAGGTGTTGCTAGCCATGGTGTTTTTTAATGCCGCTATTCACGGACTTTGCGAGCGTGTTGAATATGTTTAGTATATCAAATTTACGTTTCCAAGCACTCGGCCACGTGACTGTACACAAAATTAACATTTCCCCAGCACACTCCTTCGGTTCAAAAGATATGCAGCTTTCAGCACGAAACACTGATAAGGCTTTTTCTTGTGAACCGAGGGTACGAGAGATGTGCGAATGGTACTAAAATGTTCGTGGGCACTTACCGAATCAGTTGACACCAAAAACGGACCACGGCTGAAACTGTGTAGGGAACACGTTTCTACCCCTAATGGGGGATTGGTGGCACTAACCTCGGTTTTGGTCGCAGATTCGGAACCTGGAGGTCGAGCACTTTCACGTGACACCACACACGATGTCGAACAAAAAATTTTAATTTTTATCACTATTGTGCGAAACTGAAAAAGTTGCACAAAATTTGAACTGGTTGGGCGATAAACACGAAACTTACATAACATAAGGATTTCCGGTTATCTCACATTTTGGTGAAACATTGAAACTAAATTAACAAATAGTTCAAAAGTTATGGACAAAAATCTGAGGAGCATAAAAAGTATGACCTTCCTAGTTGACAGATCAAACAGACCCCACCACACCCCACCCTACCCCACCCCAACCAACCAACCAACCAACCAACCACACTTCATGCCTACGACACTTAAACCTATGGAAATTGAATGAAAGTTATGTTGGGACTTATATTATATAATTAAATAAAGCATTATCAGAGAGTGTGTAATTACATACGTACTCGCCTAAAAACTAACAAGTCACTATTAGTGATTAAAAACTATCGATACTATCGATAGACTATCGTTAGTTTTCTTAGAAAATGACTAGTTTGTTTAGAAATTATTGATAGTTTGGACATTCTAGATTCACCGGGAAACACAGTCTCAAGTTGTTTTTTTTTTTGAATGAAAAATAAAAAATTTAAATAAACTTTTTAATTTATACCTAATCAAAAAAATAAAAATATATAGAAGGGGAATATGTAAATAAATCATAATGATGAGTGAATTAGAATATTTTATAATTTCAGCAGTTTTTAGAAGTTTTTTGCCACCTTCAAAAAAAAACTATCGATAGTTTTGACCATATTACAGATAGCTGTCGATAAGAAAAAATATAGATATTATACATTACTAGCGATTACATATCACTGAAGACACACATCATCTGTATGAGTGCACACAAACAACATATTTTGCGTTTAATGTGTGGAGCACAATTAGTTTAAGTGGGAGATGTTCTTGACCCTGGCTGTCGACGCAGGTCCGATTCTTGATGGTAGAGAATCAGGATACACCATCCCCACAAATATGGATATATTTAATTTCTGAATTCTCCAGTCTCCTTTTTCTAATGACATAAATTACAATACATGAAACTTCTATTTTAATTTCAGTTTTAAAAAATGTTTTCAAAAACTCAAAATTAAAAGATTTAAAAAAAAATAAAAAAAAATTTTAATTTCTTTTAAATATCTTAACTAAAATATAATTAAATTTCAACATTCCTGGTTAAAAATTAATTACAGAGGAGTGTGACACACTCAAAATTCTGTAACAATAATTGAAATGTAAATATATTTATTGATAATGGTTGACACTGTTGGCGCTATAGTTACAAAAAAATTAAGTTAAGTATAGGAAAATTAATTTTTTTTTTTAAATTTAATTTTTTGAGTAAAATATCCAACTTATATGATCACCTTTCCTTAGATTGACTGGATGAATTTTCATACTTTTCTTACATTATTTGTTGAAGGATCCTGAATAAATACTTTGATGAGAAGATTTTTTGGAGTATTCATTTTCAAAAGAGGAATATGATTATTTTTTACATTGAGGAAAAGAACAAATTTAGTAAAAAAAAAAAAACAAAAAAACTCATCAATGGGATTTAAATAATTTAATTCCGAACTTCCCTCCACATGTTAAAGTTCAGGTTATTGTTGCTAAAAAGTGTGGCAAAAATTTCAGCTAGGTATATATAATTTCAACAGTTCTCGAGGAAAAGGAACATAAAAATTAGTACCTACCAAATTTTACATTAATAAAAATAGCTGATTTCCTACTCTCCTTCATGTGGATTAAAATATGAAATTCTGTGAACAGAATTTATTTTTAGTATCAAAATTATATTAATATTATAGGTAGGAAGTGGGAAGCCTATATGGTAAAAAATATGATTGCCCATATTTACCACCAGTAATACTTGTTCCCTCTCCAATCGTAATTCAAATTTCAAAAAATGAAAAGTCAAAGTAATCCAATTTATTTAAAAATATATTTTTAGATGTTGAACGAAGAAAAAAAATTGTTACGATCTTTTCATCTCTACCTAATCTTTTTACCTAAGGCATATTTTAAATTTTTCGTGGAGGAACAAGAGAAAAAAAGAAAATCGAAATGAAATTATTTTCCAAATCTCGTCGCGAAAATTGGATGAATTCAACATTTTTTTTATAAAATACGTCTACAGTATAAACAATACGTGCAGGTACCTATACTTAATAAAAATACAAAAACTGAAAAGAGCTAATGCCATCGCAAAGAGACCGAACTGTCAAGTTAAGCAAAAATATATTCAAAAGAAAAAAAATTTGTCAATATACAAATTTTTTTTAGCTTTAGAATTTTTTGCCACTCATCTGAAAAAAAAATATTCTCAATAGCCTAACTTAGGTAAGTTCTAGGCTGCTTGTACACTATTCCCTATCAATGAATTTGTAGAATTAAATAATTTCGAATCATTTCATTTGCTACGAATCGTATATTGATTACGTTTTATTCGGCTCTAGGATGGTAGGCTATGCGTTTCGATGTAGAAGTGTAGACATTTCTTGTGCGGTCAAAAACAAAATAATTCCTATTTCGTTGAAAGTCGAATAATTTTTTGTAGCAGCGCGTTAGTATTTCGATCACTTTCAGTTGAGAACAAAAAAAGAGAAAAAGATTCATAATAACATTTACAATAATGAATAATTATTACTCATTACAGTATCCTCGATTTGAAATTTTTTTGTAGGTGCTATTTACAAATACATAATTGTTTTATTGGGGATACCTAAAATCGATTGTGTGCGATATTCTCATATTTTGTTATCATTTTTTTAAAGTTTTTTTTTTTTTTTTTTTTAGTCATTCTCATTAAAGTTTTCTTCATTACTGTAAGTAGGTACCTACTGATTTAAAGTCTAAGTATAGGTACGAAGTTCGTACAAAAAAAAAGATCTAATATAATTTCAATAGCTATAGGTATTCTTCCATTCCTTTTCGATTAAATATTTTTATTTTCTTCAGTTTGATTGGATAAACAAAGTGCACCTGTTGTATCTAAAGAATAAACCTAACCAGTTGTGTAACTGAATTCATTGGATCTGTCATGATAATAATATGAGTAACAAACACTCCTTCATTCCGCAAAATATAAACAAGGCGTTTCGAAGACAAGTAAGTGGAAATTATGTTCACATTTTTCAGTATATATATACAAAAAAAAAAAAATTAATAAGTGTTACAAAAGTATTCTTACGTTTATATATTTCGACAAATGTACAGACAAAATCTTATTGTTTATCTCTTATTTATTCAAAATCAATTATTACATTACATTCAATTTATCACTATACTTCTATTACTTATACAATATTTGAAACCTGGTATGTCCACAAACAACTAGTGTGGACCTTAACTTATTCATTTAACTGGAGACACAGGAATGAATTTGTCTTCAAAAGAAGAGAATACAGTGTCCCTATTTTTATTGTCATAGTTCAGAATGGCCAACATAGGTGGCATGACATTGGAACATTTGCCAAATATGATGACTTTTCATTATCAGCATATTTGGTGGTGTTTGTCCATGTGAAACAGTACTTTTCTATATTTTTTTCGACATGTTTTTGTAGACAAACTGAATCATCTGCAAAAAGATGATGGAAAAATAGGTAAGTACCATGCATAGTAGGTACCTAATGTTATGCTCCACATGCAATAATTTTAGAAAGCTTTTTCTTTTGTCTTATTTTACGTCGTTGTAAACTAGACAGGTAGAGGTATCTACTATTATAATCAAGTATTTTTATGTGTTTCTGAGGTAAAAGCTTTTGTCCAGGCCTGAACTCAGAATTTTTTCATACATGGAGATAGAATCGCATCTTAAAATTTATAAATTTTTATTGGGGGTTAACAATTTTTTACATATTTGTATGGCTAACTAAACAGTGACTAAGCAGCCAATGATAGATCAGTCATATGTGATATCACAATCTGTCTCAATGTGTCAATAATTGCAAGTAGACAATTTTGGACCGAAATAAATTGTTATCACAAACCTATGTAATTTCCCATATGATTACAAAAAGTGGAAAGAAATTGCAAATTTTTGAAAAACAGTGAGGTAGAAAGTTAATCCTACTATTCAGAGTAGGTATCATAAGCCATTGGTACAACAAAAAATATATTTTCTCCATGATCCTCAACCTTTTAAAATATTCTGTCACTTTTCTTTCTGTACAAATTAAATAAGTCAAATTGTATAAAGTAATGACTCTTTACATAGGTTATAAGTCAAGGTACTTACCTATATATAAAAATGTAGTTTATCACCAGGTATTGCAAAAAGTAATATGTGGGTACAGTATGTAGGTACTACAACTAGTGGAAATATTAGCTCTGTTTGATAGGACTACACCAACTTACACCAACCTACATCAGGAGGGCGATTCCACAAATGTAGGAATGTTGTGTGACTTTGCGCCAAGTTTTACTTGAATATTTGTGGAATATCCCTATCGGTGTAAGTTGGTGTAAGTTAGTGTAATCCTCTCAAACAGAGCTATTGAGAACAGTAAGTTGTACTTATTCATGCAATTATTAGGTTTTTACGATAGATTGTCATCAAATTAGTATAATTTATACCTATAAGTTATTTAAAATATCAATAACATTGATTCAACTTTCAAAAAACTTTTCATTTCTGGTTTTGTATGCGGTCAGGTTGATGATGTGATAACATAACACCAATTGTATTTAAACCTTTGTACACAACTTACACTGCTTAGCAATCATGAATGAAGGATGGAAATAGATTTCTAATTTTTTGATTAGAATTTCCTCTGAAGTGACTTTTTGGAGGAAGTAGATCTATAGATACTATTACATCAGTGGAAGTGAAATAGTTAGTTTTTCACACTTTCTTTACTTTTTTGTGACATTGGGCATAGAAAAATTATAATTCAGGAAAAAAACTCTGGCTCAGAAATACTTTGCTAGAATACCCAGTTTGCCAATGTTCATTCATAAATTAAAAAAAAAAAAAAAAAAAAAAACATTTAAATTCCAAGTTTGAAAAAATTATAGAAAAATATTGATATAGTAATCTATATCGACCGTTATCGATATCTGACAATAATAAATGAGTAGGTACAGTGAAACAACAATTAATTATTCGGTATTTTTCGATTGGTTCCCAATTTTTATTTATTTATTTTTTTTTTTGCATAAAATTGGTAGTCTAATTCTTATTTTTCCCCTCCTACAAACTACATTTAACTCCACTTTTGAACGGTGGCTTTTGAAATTTTTCAAAATGTGATTCAAAATAGGTTGACATGACTGGTTTTTTTTTGATAAACGAGTTGCGCAGAGACGTGGCTTTGTTCATTTTTGGTTGCGCTGGCTGCCCATATTTGTCAGCTTTTTTCGCACAAATTTCCCGTGCCTCTCTCATCTTGTTTTGGGCCACCATTTTACGTCGAACCGAATATTCGGTTTCTCTGTAGCGCAGCACGGGTGGATTCTTCAAGTACGCTGGATAATGCTGCGCTGGCGCCGGAATTTGCTTACCAACAGCTGACTTGTACCACAATTTGGTCATGGCCAGTTCACGTTCGTCTTCGTAATCGAGTTCAACTCGTGCATGCCGACCATTTTCCGACTGTCTTCGAGTTCGTCTGGCAACACCCCTTCGATCAGTTTTTGCTGGCCATTTTATCGTCTCCGAAGAGTCGGAGCTGCAGGTGATTCGCGATGTGGTTTGCGAAGAAGATGTCGGTGTTTGCAGCTGGGAACCATCGCTGGAATCTTCGATTGTCGTGCCCAACAAGTGTGGTTCAAAATTTTCGACAGCAGTGTCTGCCGCAGCAGGAGCAACCATGGCTGTTGAATCTTCTTCCGGACGCAGCTTTACGTTTTCTGTCAGTTCTGTTACGTCCCCCAATCCACAACCATCTAATTCGATAATTTTTTTCGACATTTTGCTTTCCAGAGCAGTACCTACGATTGATATTGTTGTTTGTTTTTGGCAGCGAACTTGGTTTCGTGGCTCGTCGAAACGACCTGGTCGAAGGATTTTACTCATTTCGTGCGTTACTTGCTTGGCAATTTTTCTCAAATTCTCAAATCAAGGACAGTTTTAAAGAGCTCTTTTTGCATTTGAGTGTTGTGGTAAATGCAATAGCATACCTACGTAGTAGAGACCTACACGAGTACATAAAAAAGTAATCGTGTAGGAATCACCGATTACCTTAGAAAACGATGCGAGTATGTAATTGGAAAAATATTACTCATAGCAGCGTGGCATCGTAGGCATCGTAACAATTATACTCATATATAATCGCCGTGAGTTTCCCCAAAGTTCTGCAACAATAATGCCACAATGCGATGCCAATTACTTACTCGCATCATTTGCTGCATGAGTACGAGTACAGTTACTCGTCTGATAAGTATTTTGTACTTGTAATCACACGATGCCGTATGTACTCGTGCAGGGCTCTACTACGTAGGTATTTAGTTGATGTGTGTTCGGTATATGGCAATGAACTATGAAGTGCTACCTATGTTCTCAATTCAAACCCAATGTTTTAGTTTGGTCAGGATGTTCCACATATTTTGAAAAAAAAAAATGGCGTGAGTTCTAAAGGGGGCTCATGAAGGATTAATGTGTAAACAGAATAGTGTGGTTGTGAGTGTGTGCATTGCGCATGAACATAACCGCACACATACACGCCAAACGTTACAATATTGTAAGACGTATGAGTTATGATCGTAATTCTCATTTTAGCCCCTATTAAGGCTATTTTCTCAATCTCCAGTTAAACTGGCAAATAGTTATTCGACAGATAACGTTAACAACCAGATATGACTGAACTGCTAGATGGTGTTACCTGAAAGATAAATTTTTTAACTGGATATTGAGAAAGTGGACCTTAGAGTACTAGACCAAGTGCTAAGATGTTTACACATTAAAAAGTTTTGTAAGTAGGTGTAGGAAGAATGAATATCAAACCTTTAAAAATTAATCAATTTATTAAAACTCTGGTATTTACTGATTGCCTTTAATATCTAAGGATATAAAGGATGAGTCGGTTATAACTTATCATAGAAAAATGATTACTGGGGCATCAAAAATTGACTCAACATAATTTATCCTTTTATGTATAAATATAACATGGGCACCGTAGGTAATTGGTTATTACATTTAAACAAATGAATGAAGAGTCATTGGTAAATGAAATGAAAAATTTTTTAACTCTAAAAAAACAAAATTAGTTTAAGATGGGACTTACCCAGATAGCCTATTTCTTCTTTCAAAATTTCAAATAATTCTCTCTTGTTTTAATACGTCTATAAAAATAAGGCCCATTGACACTCTGACCTCGGATTCCCACCCAAACATTCAATAAAGCTGTTCAAGTGAAATCTGTTACATCATCTGATATACTGAATAAGTTCGTACATTGTTAGTGGCTCTGTATTTTCCTGCTGCATCCAATCATGATCCGCTATTTTATTTTTATAGAAAAAGACTGGCAAGTCAATTTTTTATGCACCAAAATTAATGTAATATTTCTATGGTCCGCTAAAAACTGTCTCAGCATTTATATTATGTATTATATTTGGGTGTATTTGTGGAAATAATTCTAATACTACTTTTAGGCACCAAATGGTTCCTTGATTAAATATCATTTCATTATCGTGAAAGTACGATAATAATAATTACTGCTAACTTTTTTCTGGATAGGCAGGCGACGGATCGCAAAATTATAAAATGTTTTTGATAAAGGAATGTAAGAATTCGTACCTACGCATGGGTTACATGTGATTTCTTAATTTACACACTGTGTTAAAATCCATCACTTTTTACCCAATTCAGACACAAAAAAACCATCTACTGTTTGGGTGTGTGTCATAAAAAAATTTAAATTATTTTAGTGCGTCGAGCGTGAAGAAAATGGTACCTACCATGTTGATGAGATAACTAAAAAATCAATTTCTTATAAAATATAACTATTTTTTACATTTTTCCTCATTCTGGAAAGCAGGGAAAGTGATTTAAATTAGTGCTATGTACATCCACGAGTACCACCTATATAGAGGTATAACTACTGCATGAAACCTATTTTTATAATCTTTTATTCTACTCACTACTGCGATTTTAAAATACACCAATACTGCAGCCAACCTTCCGCAACGAAATAATATTTATTTCGCATAAAGCTAAAGCCACAAAAAATAAATAAAAGCCTATCCTTTAAAATTTCATTTTTAACCGAAACCTATTTATAAGTTTAATTTTATTTCATTACTGTAATTATGAGACAAAACACTTGAGTTTGTCAGGGAGAGTAAATTAATTTTAATAAAAATATTTATGTTTTTAATACTGTAGGTATCTTCTGTTCTACAAAGAAAACTAAAAAAAAAACCATAAAACACTTGTGACGTCCGAAAAAATCACAAAAACCACAACAAAAAAGAACCAACAGATAGGCTGATAAAAAGTAGGAACTCCTGCATGGCCAAGTGTAGGAAAAGACAATTAGGGAAGAATGAGGAAAAATCACCACAAAAGAAAAACATCCCAATTACCAGAATAACCAGCCACTTCCCTCCCACCACATGCCTGATTAATTTAGGCTATCATTATTTAATTCAGATTCCCCCAAAAAAAACAAGTAAGAAACAAAATAAAGTAAAACCGTATATTACTGTTCCGGATCCACAGCTTTGCAGCGGCCTGGAAACAATGCGATGTCTGGTGGGTGTGGTTCTGGAGTCGCCTCTCGTTGATCCAGCTGGTATAGCCCCACTGACGAGCGTTTGTGTGAAGGGAAGCAGCTAGAGTTGGAAAATTCACAACTTACGGAAATTTCAGCACTTGCTCCAACTGCTCAATCTGGCCATTGATGTAGAATCACACTGGAAACGCGGTTTGTGCGCCCCTCTGTGATTACTTTCAAATTTTGTTAAAACCAAAATTTGAATTTGACCAAGGTGGTCAAATTGTATTGAACGAATTTTGAAATAACACACGTGGGCTTACTAATCGGATGCCCTAATGGATGAAACAATATGAAATGTGTTAAGAATCAAATTTTTTGTAATTTACAAAACTAGGCTTGAAACCTTGAAAGCAAGGGTGATTTTAAACACACAATTTGCGATGTTTTTGATTGCATTAGACCATGCGTACCTGCCGATCGAATAAGCTTTTAATTTGAGTGAAAATTGTTAGCCAAAAAAAACACTTTCGAGTCAAAAACCTCTACACGGCGCGATCCGACTGCTAAAATTCAACTAACTACTAGCCTAACTACACGGATCACACTTAGGTATCGAGAAGAATACCCTCAGAACACACCACCAATCGCATTGTTTTGCACATAAATCATGCCATCGAGTTACAGCCAATCGCCTGTAAGAAAAAGATTAAATATTTCAGCCGCTGCTTCATTTCAAACATTAACGTATTTTTCAGCCTGGTATGGAGAGCAACCATACGGACTGTGAAAGTTAGGCAAGCCGTAACGAGAATTCATACGTAGGCTATTGTGAACATATACGATATCCACGGCTAGGCTAAGTGGCAAATAATAAAAATACGGACAGGCTACATAAATTAAGAACAAGTTTAAGTTTGTAGCCTAGCCACGTATGAAGAAAAATACGTGAATAAAATATTACAGAATTGCAAAGTTTCGTACATATAAAAATACAAAATTGATTGGTGATTGATCTGCTGTGGAAAGTATTTTGAAGAGAGAAAAAATATCAAGGGGAATGTAGAAAGGGAGAACGAATTTTATTTAAGGGAAATTACAGTTCAGGCATCTCACACTTTCTAATATTTTATTAGACATCCATTCATCTATTCATTCATTCATTTTATGTATACCATGGTAGTCCAATACAGTGTACAGTATACATAATATATGGACTAACTAGACTTATCAGACAAGTTCATCAGTGAGCTCAAATTTTTCTGTTCCTAAGAATACCGGCAGTTTCATAAGCGGACTTGAAGTGGTGAGATCGCTCATCTCTGGAAAAGTTGTTCCTTATAGTACAGCGTTTTCTACGTTTTTTCAACTTTTTTTTTTTTTTAACTTATGCATAACTTGTACCATTAGTTTTCATTTTTATTTAATTAAATATTTTTCTGTTTTTTATCATCTAAAAGGCAATTCATTTTCCTACATTTGTTACAGACATGGTTCACATGCGTCGCATACACGACATATTTCCTTTTTGGAATAATGAGAGGATATCCAACATTCCTTCTGCAGCAGTTAACGTCCAAAGATAGCCCTATACCAGTTTCTCCACAATCTTGGGAAGTCTCATGGATAGGTTAGTAATATCAGCGTTCTTCTTATTGCCAATAAAATATAAAAAAATGAAAAGATGAAATGGTACCAGGAACTGATAAATTTATCTTTCATTGTAATCAGTATAGTGAGTTGGAATTCAAGGTCCACCACCATAGGGTTAGCGGAACCCATCCATATGCGAGAGGAAAACATAAAATGGATAAGGCGTAGTCACTATAATGTCTACCTGAATACAAGTGATTAGAGTAACGTGGAACGTAGCTACTCATATCAAAGTCTGTCCATTGTTCATATGAGAATAAAGATGGAGTATATTATGAATAATGAGGTCGCCGAATGCTACCGTATACATATATAGATCAGTGGCGGATCTGATGGGTCCTAGCTCAGCACAATTGTTGTTTCTACAGTATTCAAGACTAATTCCTAATCCCTTCCTCTAACGAGGAACAAATTTGTTCTATTTCGAGCAACAGGACGCGTCAAGTTACCATATGCTACTTATATGCTAATCGTAACTAAAAAAAAAAAAAAAAGAGGTGAATGATATTTTGTTTGCCAGAATACATTGCAGGAGTTTTTTATTTTTATTTTTTTCATACATCCTTTCATTGTACATTTTTTCGGTTGTGGCTGCAATAAAGTATGGAAGGCGTGTAAAAGGGAAGAAGGAAAAAAAAAGGTTTTCTTTATAGAGGCAACAACGTAAGAGAGACCATACTGTGAGCCGTTCGTGAAATAATGGAAAACGATTTATGGCTCAACTAAAGCAGGAATATTCTGTGTGTAGCTGCAGAATGTCGTTTCCGATCGATTGATTTCTTAATGTGTATTCGTGACATCGTTGTCTCGTCGTCGTATGCCAAAGTGGGTGTTAAAGAAGTGGAAATTTTCATCGGCCAGTTTTGCATTTTTCTTTTTTTTCATGGCCCAGTTTCAAAATTTTTCTTTTTCATTTTTAGCCAGTTTGTTTGCAAATGGGGTATTAAGATCGTCACAAAATGGAGATGAAAATTATCGGTTTGATGAAAAAATAAAACTATTGGTACCTGTGGAATACCTTGTTGTGAAAAGATATTCTCACCAGAAGGTTATCTACAGATTTTGTGTGTTCAACCACTTCATATGTAAACATACGGGTAAGCCAAAACGTGGGCAAACACTGGTAATTTTAAAGCCAGTTTGGATGGTTTATATATGGGCTTATTTACATGCACACCAACACACATATGTACTGATCACATATGTTTGCGAGAGTGGCCTGGTGTGTCATTTTTTGTAGTGATAAGAAATGATGGGCCAGTTCGTGTAAGGAATTGTGACATTATCGTATTGTTGAGATTGGTTGTAATTTGGTACTTGTACATTACTTGCATGTACGTGCAAGTAATTATAATCGAATGTATATGTGCTTTGGTTTTATGTCATAGAGACAAATATTTGCCAGCCATGTGGCGGCAACTATTGTTGAGGGGTCTGAGCCCCTTTACCTCATACAAGTTGAATCCCAACAATACCATTTTTCCATTTTGACCCAATTTTTATTTTTAAGAATATATGTAGGTTTGTATAATATACCTACTGTTAATATATATACGCATGTATCACCCAAATTTTGTGTTCACAGTTTTGAAAAAACTACAGAACGGATAAGGCTTAATTTTTCACTAGGGACAGTTCTTATATAGGAGGAGGTCCAAAAAAATTAATTTGGTGCCTAACAATTTAGTAGTTCAAGAGCAAACTAGAAAACAAAAAATTCATGGAAAAGTGGTTTTAAGGAAATTCAAATATGACTAGGCTAAAATTTTTGCAAAAGTTTGTCCTCATGTAAATACACAGTGGTGCCAACTTCGATTTTGCTCTGGTGTTCCACTCACAATGTAAGTGCAAATACGGGGGGAAGGCAAAAAACATTAGATTAATTTTTTTCTTTTTCTTTTACTCGTGTTAATTTCAATTTTCCACTTGTGTAAAACACTTCGTATTTGTGCTTATGAATTGCACACTCGGAAGTAGAAATTATATGTATTAAATAACCATACCTGGTACCTGCTTGTAAGCACTTGTATTTTACCAAAATGGACCCAACCCTATTTGTAAAAAAGTTGTTCTTTCATTAAGGCCCATTGTCTCAGAGAAATATCTCAAAAGAGGAAATATGGTGTACAATTTATAAGATGTTATCAAATCATCTTTTCTTTTTTTTTTCTGAATAAAACTCTTTAAGTAGGTACCAGATTTCAAGCATTTAGTTATGTAGCATGTTTTACATTTTTTGAAGGCTTAAGTATTGTTGTAAACTTAAAGTTGAACAAACTGGTTTTAGTAATTGAAAGTTCTAAATATTTAAGATAGTATTAACTGGTACAGCAGTCAGAATCACAGCAACTATTAATCTATTCTGTACAGTAGGGCATTATATGTATATGAAATATTATTTTTGAATAATGCAGTTTTCTATACTTGACTTAATAATTATCCATAAAATTGGATTTTATGTTTAACAGTTGGCTCCAAATTGAAAAGTTTTTTTCAAAGGAAAAAAGAAAAAGAAGATTGTGTTATAACCTCCTTGATCCTAACAAAATTGTTTTTTCTTTTTTTGTAATTTGTTTTATCCATCTTTCTTATTTCTCCAATTCAAGCTTTTTACAATGGACCAGTATACTACAATGAAAACAGATAACTAAAAATGACTCCTTGAACCGAAAATAGAAATCGTTTAAAATGATAATGAATTATAATTAATAATGGCTAAGGTAACAAAATTCTACCAGATTTCATTTGTAGTTTATATTATAATATTCTATTACAGTCTTGAATTTTATCTCTCTCAGAATCTTGTTCTCAACTTCTCACTTGACTTTAATTTTCAAGTTTCATTTTGTGAAAATTCCATGTGTTATAATAATTTCCGGTGTATTGCATATGCAACACATGCAACACAAAAGTTTCTGTCACTGTAAATGTAAGTCTCATAGAAGTTTGCTGCCTATTAGTTCAGTAATTTATGAGAAAAATGGAAATAAAAATTTCATGTTCAAACTTTTGGGAAATCTATGAAAGGTGCAGGGCTGAAATTTTCATAAAAAATATTCCTCATGTTGGACAAGTTCTGATAGAATCTCTCGCCTATTGATTCTGTAGTTTCCTGAGAAAACCGAAAATAAATTTTACTGGACAGAATTTTCTATTCATAGGTTAGAGAAAAATAATTATCCAATGCACCTGAAATTTTTACGAGAGACAGTCATCTTATTGTATGGGAAGTTAGGTGTTTATTAGTTTGGAAAATTTTGAAAAAACTGGAAAACAGAAAATTACTGGAAAAGTAGTAGTGGGGACTTACTTGTATGAGGTATAGAGGCTCGGACCCCCAATGACAGTTGCCGCCACAAGGCAGGACAATATTCGTCTCTATGACATTAAACAAATAAGGCACAATGTACGTTCGATCGTAATTACTTGCACATACATGCAAGTAATGTACAAGTACTAAACCGTGACTAATCTCAACAATACGATGATGTCACAATTCCATACACAAACCAACCCATCATTTCTTATCACCATAAAAAATGACGCAACTGGGCAGCTCACACAAACATACATATTTGCTTCGTATGTGTGTTAATGTGCGTGTATTTAAGCCCGTATATAAACTGTCCAAACTGGCTCTAAAATTGTCAGTGTTTGCCCAGGTTTTGGCTTACCCGGAGTGGCTGAACACGCAAAATCTGTAGATTACTTCTGGTGAGAATAGTCTTTTCACAACAAGGTATTCCACAGTAGTTTTTTCAGGATTTTGGGCAACTATGAAAGGGATTGAGCTGAAATTTCAGAGTACATTGTTTTTATGTATGTTTTTGAGAAAACATAAAAAAAAGAATTACTGGAGAAAATTTTATTTTTACGGTTATAACAAAACAATGGAAGAAACAGAGCTGATATTTTGACGACCTTATTTAGGATCAAGTCTGATAGGAGTTTGTCGTCTATTGTTTCGATAGTTTTCAAAAAAAACTGGAGAATAAGAAATTCCTGGAGAGTTAATTTTATTTGATTTTGAAGAAACAACGTAGTGGAACAGGCTGAAATTTCCACGATGCATTATACTTATGTATGTGCAAGTCTGACAGAGGTTTGATGCAGCCCATTAGTTTAGTAATTTTCGAGAAAACTGGAAAAGAAAAAATTGCTGGAAAAGGGGTTTTTCCAGAATTTTCAGAAAACTACGAAAAGAATAGAGCTGAAATTTTCACGAAATGTTGTTCAGGACCAGTTTTGATAGGAGTTTGGTGCTCACTGATTCAGTAATTTCCGAGAGAAGCATAAAACAAAAAAAACTGCTAGCGAAAATTAAATCGCCTGCGTTGTTTGAAATATCTTTTCCGTATTTACGGCGTAAGTGGTTTTTATTATTTTACTTTGAAAAGTAACAATGAAATACATTTTTTCACAGATTTAGAATTCAGGACTGTTCGACCGTAGATGTAAATTTGAAAACTGTATTTTCCGGTGAAGTATGGCTGCGCTACAGTATTTTTCCTTCTCTTTTCTGCGAAGCTCGAGTCAAAAATGCTTATACGCACATAAATTAAGCTTGAAAATAGAGTTTTCGATTGCGAAATTTATTTCTGTTTAAACACAAACATAAGCACTTATATCCACGAAAATAAACATATATACATAATATATAAGCTAATAACACCAATGGGAACACTCCTAATCTCGTACTTTTACAAGGATTACTGACCTTTTGGCGGTGGAAGGAGGGAGGCGTTTCGAAACGAACAGTGTGGAAAAAAAATAACGAAGGATAAAAAAGTTGTGACACATTAATACTTTTCGGTATCGAAGTTGTTTTTACATTTTCAATGGTCGAATAAGTTACACGCAAGTATAAGTGTATAAATACACAATACGTCCAGACCAGTAGAGATTACTACATATACAGAAAAATGGGACTCACCCAAGTTGTACGCAGTATCAAAATTTATGACTAAATTTTTCGCGCACAGCAAATTCGAAAACGACATAAATAATATCGTTATGTAAAGATCTCATCTCGAATCTCCCTCACTCTCTCCGTAGTTATTACCAAGAACTTCGTCACTATTACGTAGAATCCATTCTTGTTTTCCGGGTTTTTTTTTTTTTTTTTTTTCTTTCTTTTTTTCTTTCTGTTGACAAAGGCTATTAATTAAGTTTCTCCTATTTTCCAGGTACTACGAGGCGTATTTTCTTCGTTGACTATACCTAATTAATTCTTTGAAAATTACTCAGTCTCGTATTTCACGAATGGCGGGAACGTGCGCGTTTGTAAAACTAACGAACCCCACTTTTCTAAAACATTTTCAATTAACGTGTCTTTTATTATTCATGCGCTTAATTTACAACTCCCTCACAACCACTGGCGCATTGCAAAAGTTGATATTTCACTTTATGACTAACTGCGATCGCTGACTGACTAAAAAACCGACTGACGAAGACGACGACGACAAAATGAAAATTTGGTTAAACGATATGTCTTTTTTCAAAAAACCAAAAAAAAAAAAACCAACCTCTTTGAAAAACCATTTCCAATTTTCGTGCGAACCTTTCTGTGTAAGTAGGTTTTTTTTTTTTTTCCTCTTTCTTCGCCTACAGGTAATTCGGCGTCCACGCAAATCGGATTCAAAAGTTGACGTAAGAAAGAATTTTTTTGTCAGCCATTTGCTGTTTACCTGTTTTTTTTTTGTTTTTTTTTCACCTCATTTTCGATTAAAATGCAAGTTCGAAAAGGAGAGAATCGATATTATTTTTTCTCACAGTCGTATGACGACAATGGTGGATACGATAAAGAGCCTCACCGCGGTGTATAGGTGTTAAATATAGACTTTGTAAAGTGGGTATGGAGTAGAATCCCATACTCAGAAGGAAAGCGTATCTACGAATTCGCTCGAAGGTAATCCGACCACTCGAAGAGAAGTAAAAAATAAGAATTTTGAAGGAAAATAGACAAAATAAGAGCTTAACCTGCGCAGATTACGTTGAATTCTTTAAAAAAAATGTCACATAAAGAAACAAAAAAGGGCGACTCGGGTTTATCTTTTTAGGTGTTCAGGCGGCACGGGGATCCGAACCCGTACCGGCTGAACACCTAAAACCTCCCTCGTTCACCGCCACAAAAGACAACACCGTACTCACTCGGCCACGGTGCCGGGTGACGGTGTTCGAGGGAGAAACGGCAATTAGCCGACGTAGTGTGGTTGCCGCCACACCACTCCCCCTCAGTATAGTGGAGTGTAATACGCCACTGGTACAGAGGCGCCTACCTAATAGGTAAGAATGTATACCGGAGCTTTGGTGATGCCCCGCCTCATCACTGCCCCGTGGTGTACACCCTCCAGCGCCATCACGTATACTGGTGGTGTGACACACTAACCACAGTTACAGGCTTGTACGAGTATCCGAGAGATGGCGTGAATATCCATCTCCCGGATCACGTCGAGTCACCACATTAGGTATTCAGGTGGCAGGGGGATTCGAACCCGTACTGGCTGAACACCTAAAACCTCCCTTGTTCACCGCCACAAAAGACAGCACCGTACTCACTCGGCCACGGTGCTGGGTGACGGTGTTCGAGGGAGAAACGGCAATTAGCCGACGTAATGTGGTTGCCGCGACAATCTTTATTTTCTGTTTATGAAGAGAACTATTCCAGTGTTTCTTATATTTATGAAGTACAAATGTAGAGTTTCAAGCGAGTTTTTCAATTTGCCATCGATTCGAAAATTCTTTTCTATATTTTACTTGGAAGGTTTTCAAGCGCAAAGAAGGTTCAGTATTTACATAAGTACATGCCAGTAGGTAGGTAAGTTATTTTTCAGTGATAAAATACTTACGTTGAAATTACAAGCGCCTGTGATCAGACAAAGAAGATTTCAGAAAAAGTATCGGAGAAGAGAGTAATAAGACTTCCACCATTTTTGGATTTTTTTTTGTGTTACTATAATATACAATCTGTCTAATCCACTCTGAAAGATACAAGGTGAAAATAAAACAAAAAAATAATAATGGTAAAATAAAATTACAAAAATATTTTTATTCACATAGAGATTCAAACACGGAGTGCTGGGGTGACAGTCATAGTTTGATAGTAAGGAGCCACACAGAGGCATGCAAATTCGCTTATTTAAACACCACTATATACAACACCAACCTAAAAAAACACCTATTACAATCTATGACAATGCTAATAAAAATATCCTCTTTGACTGAACACGCTTCTGTTAAAATTCATCTATCGCAGATGAATTTCAAATTTACAGAACAAAAAAGAAAGAAACAACTTTAATTTTAAACATGAGATTCTAAAAAAAGACTAAAAAAGACCTAGTATGCACATGTATAAGGCACTATCTCTATTTGTGGTTTAAAATAGAATATTGTGTGACAAGTGTGAAGAATTTGCAGATAAGCTGAAGGCGAGTGCTGCAAAATTGACACGAGTTAAAATAGCCCACATTGTCACACACCATACTTTTTGCAACTAATACACAAAAAAACGTATAGCAACAACTCCTCTTCCCAATGAAAAAAAACCTCACAAAGGAAATGAAAATTATAACTGAAAAAACACAAAAGTGGTAAGTTTTCCATTATTTTGCGCTTTTTTGTTTGTTTATTCTCAAACAGCTAAGAACAATTAACAAATTATAAGAAAAATAATTTCAATCAAATTTTTTCCTCTTTCTAGAGGTACTAATCCCACATTTCTAGTTTAAACAGGGGCTGAGGAATCAATGAGTGAAAGAAGAGAGGTTTTGGGATTTCAAAAAAAAAAAATTCCATCAATTTACTTTTTTTTCATTTGCTTATTTTCAAATTGTTAAAGATAATTAAAAAATTAAACGAAAACTAAATACAGATAAATTTTATCTTTTTTTCAGAGGTACCATTTCCAGCTCTCTAGCTTGAATAACAACTAAGGAATCATTGAGAGAAAGAGGAGAAGTTTATAGATTCCAAAAATTAGCATATCTCCGATTAATTTGCGTTTTTTCGTTTATTTGTTGTCAAATATGTAAAGATAATTAGAAAATTATATGAACATTTTTTTAATTTTATCCCCTTTTGATCATTACAAACCCCAGCTCTCTAACTTAATTAGAGACAGAGGAATCATTTGAGACATTTAAAAAAAAATTTAAACGTTGCGTTTTTTTGGAGTGGAAACTTGAGGAATAGTTTTTCAAAAAATAACATAAATAATAATATCAAAATGCTTATATATTTGAATATTTTACACCCTGTCATGCAGGACTGGGATGCAAAACTGTTTGTAAAGTAGGTACTTTACACACTCTTGCGCAGGATTTAAATGTGCGAGAGATTGTAAAATTATCATCTACTTCACAGATCAAAAATTTGTTTGTTTACATTCGCTATACATGTGTGTAAAACTTGTTCTTTTTTGCATGAGTTCCAAAAATAGTTTTTTTACAACACCTGTCGATAAAGTAGACTACTATGTGTCCCATGATGGTATATAAAGTGGACAATTTTAGAACAATGCATAATGTAAATTTTTAGGCATCGTTTTTTATATTATACAACATCTTACGCGGATGAGTTTCTTTATACATCGATGGTAAATTCTTTATGCACAGGCTTATGTGCCTGCGTTACTTTATACACCGTAAGTGATTTCTAAAAAAAAAACAAAAAAAAAAAAAAACAGCAAGTATTGTTGATATGATTCAGACACGGGTCTTATGGCACATGGATAATTTTGTAGATTACAGGAGAGCACCTTTACAATATTTGATGAATAATTCAATAAAAACAGTACTCTAACTTTTTCTTGGGCTAAACTTTATTTTTGTTTTCTTAGGGGAGGGGGTGTATATAGTTAGTGACTGATAATTTTGTGTGATCTGCATCACTTACCTTCGGCTTATGCTACAAAAATCGCATTTTGATCAAAATCACCTACTTTATACACTTGTATCACGAATGACTATTTAAAAAAAAGATGATTCGATAACTATAATCTTATCGATGTGAGAAAATATTTAATAGGGGTACCATCTCCCAGTATCATCTCAATGATCAGATCATTATATTATTTATAAAAATGCTGAACTTGTTTATCATTGTTTATATTGAAAGGGTTGCTTCTATACTTTGTGCCATATCCGTACTAATCTGCTTGAAATACGATGTTTATATACTCCACAAAATGTCGCTTATCAGTGTATAACAATATTCATCGATACTTTTTCCTCTCTCTCCAACTAACGGCAACGCCTATATTGTGATTCTAATGTCTTGCACCTCTTAGACGAACAGAGTATAGCTGTTTGTTTGGTCAGTGAATTCGAATGTATGAAATTAAATAGTTTGAAAGATGTTTGGACGCCGATTGTGTCAGCTGGAGCAGTCCATACGTAGTAGCTATAGCTACAGTCGGAGCCTAACTGCGAAAATTCCAAAATGGGAAACTGATTTAACGTTTAATATATGTTATAAACTATAATAAGTACCGATGTGTAAAACAACTGAATAACATACTTAATTCAAAGTTTATCAATTTTTTCTCTAAATCAAGGAGAAACGAACATTTATTTTCTCATTATTAGCACAAATTATTGCCGTTTTTTTTTTGTTATCTTGTTTTTTTTTTTTTTTTTTTCTATTACAGCCAGTCTGAGCATTTTCACGAACCCATTCGGTAGCGTTATAGCCGGTTACCTGATGGATAAATACGGACGTAAAATGACATTGCAGTTATCAGTATTTCTATTTACAGCTGGATGGACGTTCGTAATGGTTTCGCAAAATTTAACGACTCTGTCAGCTGGTATTTTAATCATCGGCGTTGCAATCGGTAATAAATTAACCCGTAAATTCTTTTAAATGTTGATTACACCACGAGAACGGCGTTAGTTCGTGGAAAATTTCTTCGGCTAAAGATTATAATAGGTATCATATGAACCTATAATATACCCACGAGGAATTCGATTATTCCGAGTGAAGATGAAAGAAAAAGAAAGAAAGAAAGAAAAAAAAAAAGTATTTATATTAGTTTGGATTAGATTAAATACTTACTCTGAATGAAATAAACGAAAAATGATAACTGGGATATTAATTGGTCTCAGTTTGCAACGTCAATTAGTTCGAAGTTAATCATTTTAATAAGTTTAATAAAGCCTAATTATCGTTATCGTCGACGAGAGTGGGTCGAGGGGAGGAGGGCGAAACAAAAGCTACAGCTATATCTGAAATTTTTCTTCGTTATCGTTGCAGTCTTTTTATTATAATTAAGCTTTTATATTCTACTCACAATTGCGATTTTAAAATATACCGATTCTGCAGCCAACCTTCCGCAACGAAATAATGTTCGGTGGTTTCGTAACGAAGCTAAAGCCAAAAAATAATTAAGAGCTTATCTTTTGAAAATTCGTTTTTAACCTGAACTTATTATTATCGTACTTATTAACACGGTTGTTATCTCAGTCTCGTATTAACCTTACTTTCATGATTTTTCACTATCAATGTGAAAATTATTCCAAAATTAGGTAGGTATCAAAAGTAGGGCTTGTAATCAAAATATTTTTTGGGTTATTGGTTACTGGGAACCAATTAAAATCTATATTGGTTTCTGGTTAAAAATGTAATTCTTTGGTTACTGGTTATTGTTCTGGTTAACCAAAACAATTTTTCTGGTTATTGGTTGCGGTTACTGATTATTGGTTAAGAAAAAATTTGGGGTAAAATAGACAAAAAAAATTTTCTTCAGGTCAAATTATCTATAGTTAATAATTTTCCAAGAAATGATTAGTAATTTTTGAGAAAAAAAAATTAATAATATTGATATTTCATGAAAACCAATAGAAACCCATTCTTTCTTGTTGTTGTTGTTCTGGTTAATGGTTTCAGCATTTTATGGGAATTGGTTATTGGTTTGGTGAAATTTTTTTGTTTTGGTTATTGGTCCCCAATTCAATGTTGTCAATTCGTTTATATTTTTAGTGGTTATTGTTCTGGTTATGGTTGTGGTTACAACACCTCATTTGGATAATAAACTGAAATGTACTCTTTCAACATGTTATATTACAGTGAGGCCCATATTCACATTGTCACTTTAATCTTCCTTCTTTTAAATTTCACTTTAAAAATTTTTTTTACAAAATTTCATACTTAAAAATTTGGGAACATTGTATCTCTTATGAGAGTTCCAATTTAAAAATAAAATGTTACCACAGTCCTGAATACAAAGTTGTGCCAAAAGTCATTTTTAAGTGAAGTTTAAGTGAAAGGAGGTTAAAGTGACGTTTGTGAATATGGGCCTGACACTAATTGACTATGTATATGAGCCATAGCTCATAATTTAAGTTTTTAAGGCCAATTTTAAAAGTCAAAATTTTTACTTTTTTATTCCAATGATTTCATATTTTTATTAATTACATAAAATTATTATAAGCTTTCGTTGCAATCGAAAAAATTAATCGGATTTGTGGAAAGACCCTTATGTGAAATTTTTTTGTGGGTGAATTTCACAGGTGAAACGTAAGCCTGTGAAAAGACACTTCAGCCATATTTTAAATACCAAGGGTAAGATTTAAGCCAATGGTTAGTGGTTATTAGTTAGGGGAAATTTTTTTGTTTTGATTATCGGTTCCCAAATCAATGTCTTCAGTTTGTTTCATTTTTTAATGGTTATTGTTCTGGTTATGATTGTGGTTACAAGCCCTAACCGAAAGTACGTGAAAAATTTACCAACACCAGGCTTGGTGAGGTGAGGTCCGCCGATAAAGAGTCAGCTGTCGAGACCTCGATTTGAGGGGCTTCAGGGGCTGAGGCCGTTAGTGCGAAGCTAAAGGCATAAGGGCTAGAAATGAGGTTCACTTGGTACAAAATACTAAGTACAGAATCTAGAGTGGCGAAAGGAGGTGATCTCATCTAAGCCAGCGTAATAGTGATTCGTAAATTTTGTATTTATTGGTGGTTGGGCATTGTTTTCCTGAGCATTAGGTATACATTGGTACAAACACTGAAGCGCCGCTCCCCAACACTTTGGCAATTGCGCCAATCATGGATTTTTTTCTTGCATATCTATAGGCAATAATTATAGAATTTGTTCTTTCGGAGGAAGCAGCGAATATTTTTTTGCATGTATGTGTCTGCGTGGGTAGTGGTGTATGCGCATCGAATATTAGGGAATACTTGGAGAAATAATATCGTGAATTAATTTCAACGAACAAATTAACAGCTTGTACGTTTATTATAATGATGTGAAAAAAATTTAATCTCATTCGACTCGTATAACGAAATAATTTATCAATAACTACCAACGTTAATAAAATATATCATAAGGTCTACAGTAATTTTAGAATATTATAACTAACGAATAAAATGAGCCAATAACTTCTGAAGTGTTTCGCTGATTACATTATCTTCTCATAGTCGATACAGTATGCTCAATAATGATATTTTTTCACATATAGAATTTTTTTGTTACGTAGGTGTATGTAAGGTGTTAATTTTTCGGATAACCTCAAGAGGCGAACTTCCGCGCATATGTTAAGTAAAGTCTCTAATTTACTGAAAAAACGCGAAAATTGGGGAAGTGTAAAAAACTATTTCTCCTATGCTAGGAGAAGCATATTGGCAACAAATTCACAGCTAACTGGTAAAAAAATTGGGAGTCTCCACTGCTAATTTTAGCGGTACTTTAAGTATTCTCACAGCTAAAAAGCAATGCTAAATTAGCCGTCATTCCTAATTTGGCACACTTTTTACGGCTAATACACAGCTATGCAATGTCTTACTGCTAAATTAGCCATAAAAAGTGTGCCAAATGGCTAATACACAGCAATATGTAACGTCTCACTGCTAAATTAGCCGTGAAAAGTGTGCCAAATTAGGAATGACGGCCAACTTAGCATTGCTTTTTAGCTGTGAGAATACTGAAATACGGCTAAAATTAGCCGTGGAGTCTACGAATTTTTTTTACGAATTGTTTGCCGAGATTGAAACATGTCCACGTTTTTCGTCTACATCTACGATGACATCGGAGAATACGACATAAACAGTGTCATGACGCAAATTTTCGCTTTACTCCCAGTCGAAAAACACGTCTACGTTAAATTCTATTTTTACTGACGAAGGGAATTTTACAAAAGCAGAGAAATCAATCACAAAAAAAGGCTCATTGCTGAAAATTCCACTATATCGTTGAATACTTGCAGACATTTTAATGAGGGGTGAAGTCTAATGAGATACTGAAATGCCTCTGCCAAAAACAAAAAATTATGTCAATGATACATATTGGGATAAAAAGCTGAATCGTACGTTATAGTATTGTAACTAGCAGCCATAGGCGCAAATTAAACTTAAATTTTTTTTTTTTTACTGGCACTTACGGAAATTGGGAAATTTTTGTAAAATTTTGTAATAAATTGCGACAGCAACTTCGACATAAAATAAATATTAACCAAATAATTCAGCACGTTATATTTTGACTTCAAGTGACATTATAATGCGTTATAACGTTAATTGAAAGTACATTGCGTACTCAGTTTCTGAGTCCCTCAACGTTTTGTGGTTACAAAAGAAGTGATCTCGTTGATTAGGAGGTACCTATACAAAATCAGCGGCGCATATTAATTTAATTAATGTATTGTAACGGCCAAAAGAGGTGGTAATGTACCTAATTAAGACCACTTTCGGGAGTACACCATACACGAAATATCACGTACTTTAAAAGCAGTAATACTTCTAAAATAAGTTCAAGTTTAGCATCCACACACTATCGTGGACCTTAACATTAATTAGAGACTCAATAATATTTCAAACACATGAGTGAGTTTACACATTTAATAAAATAATAATTTGTACATCACAGTACATAAATATACGTTAATATTTATACATATACAATCACAATTCAACAAGCAAGACTATCTGTTCACTAGAGACTTCTACAAGAGAGGTTCCAGGTACTTAGAAGTAGCTGTTGAGGAACTGTCGAACTGTACTACTATTATTCCACTGAATCGAGGGATTATATACTCGTTCAGGGTATGAAAACGTACGTGTCGGATAGGTAAAGTGAGGTAGGGTGTTGTTATTATAGGGTTGTGCTGACTCGTCAAGTACTCGAGGGACAGGTACAACTAGGTCATGAATATACAGAAAGTATATCTATATACATAAAATTAAATACGGGTAAATTAGTGGTTGTTTATAAAGAGTTATAGGATGATAATTGTTGATAAATATCTACGTTTTTGGTATTCGAAAACGAGTGAACGAATATGTTCGTCATTTCTAAAAATAGACGAAAATATACGTTACATGTATATGTAATTTGATCTGACACGGTCCAATCGGAATGGGTGCAGAAGAGGTGATTTT
The DNA here is from genome assembly GCA_011428145.1 of Ericerus pela. NCBI lineage: Eukaryota > Metazoa > Arthropoda > Insecta > Hemiptera > Coccidae > Ericerus > Ericerus pela. The sequence continues at coordinate 102,875 of WOFM01000167.1, forward strand.
TTGAGGCGTGATAAATAGTTTGTTGTGGAAGACAATTTGAATTTATCAAATACTTTGGAGTGTATCGTTCTCGTCTTGGTTAGAAAGAGACCGTGATGGTCGCGTGGGATCGTTCGGTGCGTGAGAGAGTTAAATTGGAATGTCCAGCGAGTGAGATGGAGATATACAATGTGACATTGTGTTAAACATCGAACGTAACTGAGCTGCGTTTTAAAATTTTTACCAAATTCACAAATTTCAGTAACGTCACTGGATGTGAAAAATGTAGAGAATCACGTTGCCGTAGGTACCTAATTAATGTGTCAATCACACGTTTAAAACGTTGCTTCGCTTAAGTGTGCGACGAGCCTCCCCCGCGCTGCGTTCAATTTGAGCCTAGCCTAAGAATGACGTTTTTTATCTATCAGAAAACTACCAGTTCGCCCGGCCCCCTCAAAGTAGCTAATAGCCCTATGAACCAATGATTAATTTTTTAAAAAATGTCCCATAAACGTTACCTACTCCGCTGGTGAATACTGCCGAAGAATGGGACACGGTATACGGCTCTTTACTTCAAAAACGTAAAAATGTGGCGAAAGAAGTAGGAAATCCCGATTTTTTCGAAACCAAAACCTTTTTTTTTCTCTTCGATGTTATCGAAAATTTCTCTCGCAGAAATCGCGTTTAAGATCTGCGGAAGTGAGAACGCCACAAAAAATTGTTAACCGAAAGTAATTTCGCTCTAAAATTTTCTGCAAATTAAGTATTGATAACGTTGGTAAACGTTTCGTTTAATTTGTTGGTCTGCGAATGAAAACGTCAAGCGTGAAACTGTAATTTCATCCACGAATAAAAGAAAACTCGATGGAACCCTCGAAATACGAACTCGTGCTGGCCTGCATATAGCAGACCAAAAAATTGAAGCCACCTTTGAAAGTTTAACGCGTTAAAAGAAAAATAATTTTTATCCTACGCGAAACCTGCTTTGTGATTAAATTATGGATTATTTATATACTTGTGTGTAGACCTTTTTCGATAAATTTTTAAATGAATAATTTAAAAATAAAATAGAAAAACCACGCAGCAATCGCAACAAAAACGGGAAAAAACGTAATTTTGAAAAGTGACTTAAATAAAAAGCAATCGAAGAGGTATCGTGGAGTGTTTTCGTCAAAAAATAAATAAAAAATTGTATTTAAGAAAACTTACTTTTCAGGATTATGTGGTCAGTTTCGCTGTGTAAAAGAAATATCTTTCTATTTTGCGTGCAGAATGGAATCTTGTAGGGTTATATTTATACCTGAACAAATAACTATGAAACAAAAAAAAAAATTTTAGTTTTCTCAAAAACCGTCCAATAAATTTTTTCCCCTCCATTTTTCTCGGAAACTACTAATTACTAATAGACGCCAAACTTCTACAAGACTTGTACATAAAGACACTATTTTTGGAAAAAATTTTAGCCCGATCCATTCTGTCGTTTCCTCAAAAAATATTTTTCCAGGAATCCAGGAATTTTTTGTTTTCTAGTTTTCTCCAAAACTCCTAAACCAATAGGCCCCAAATTTCTTTCAGAATAAAACATTAGTAAAAATTTGGCGGCGGACACTTTTTCATAAACTGACTGGAGAAGCATTTTCAACGCTAATACACAGTGTGTCAGACAAGTTGCATAATGCACGTTGAAAGGCAGTTCCATTAAAACATGTTTTTTAAAAACTGCCTTTCAATGTGTGTTATGCAACTTGTATTACACACATTCGTTTTTTCTCCCGTTCCTGAAGAGTGCAATTTTGACTGGAGGAAGTTTGATAAACAGGACTCATAAAATTTTTTTATTTTAATTTTTTCTGAGATTTGTCTTTTTATATTTTTTAATGATCTTCACTTGACCAATTTTGAAGAGAGAGCATACTGAAGCGAATTTTTTGTTTGTTTGAACGAGTTCTATCATGCTTGAGGGATAGGAAGAAAAACTGGGATACCCTTTATATGTTACGGTCAAATACCGAAATTTGGCGAACGTTGACATACACCAACTATATTGGTGAATGTCCAAATATTATAACAATAAATGATATGAATGTTAAAGTTATTATTTATACACAGGTCTTTCATGTGAAATGTCACAAGTGAAACACCCCAATTTTGACCTTCTACATTTTGTAGAACAAGGATTCAAAAGAACGTTTCTCTGCATTTTCCAGGTTGTGAGTTAAATTTACCTAAAATATTTAAAAAAATGAGGAGTTAAGAGGAAAAATTGGAAAAATTTGCTTCAGATAAATTAAATTTTCTGAGTGTAAATAGTGCGGAGGCAATAATTTAATGTACCGACAAAAAATCGGTGTCATTGAATCACTACAAAGCCCTGTATCCCAATTAAATTTTTTGTTATATCATAAAAAATTTTAAAAACAAAATTGAAATTTTTATACAGGGCCTTATAGGGATTCGATCACACTGATTTTTGGTAGGCACATTATATCACTGCCCCATTTGCACTTGGAAAATTGAATTTATGTAGAAAAACCTTTTTCATCATTCTATAGCTTCAACTCCTCATTTTTAAGAATATTTTGGATAAGTTTAGCTTACAGCATGGGAAATGGGTCAAAACGCCACATTCTACAAAAATTACATAGTCAAATCTTATAATTAGCGTTATTCATTTCTGACACTTCCTTATATTTAGAAAATCTATTCGTTATGCATTTGAAGCTTGAATTTTTTAACATTCATTGTAGCTTTTTGAGAAATGTTGACAATCATAAAATGAAGATGGAAGTTTAGGCATCCTATAAATAACAACAAATAGCAATAACATCCAGACTCTGTTTAGCAGAAAATTTGTTAAGGGTATCGAAACAATACGAACAAAATATTTTAATTTTTGGTGTTTATTGTGGAATATGAGCCAAGTAGGTACTTTCTTTCGGAGTAAGACTACCAATACCCTTCCTCTTTCAACAGTTCTTCAGAATACTCATTACAAATCATCAGTAAACTTTCTTCTGAACTGCTGAAGTAAGGAGGGTAATTTTTCTTAAATTATTTATAATGACATCTTGAAATACCTATTGAATAAACTTTTTTGTTAAAATTAATATTTTTTTTTGTTTTTTTTTTCCTTTTGACTGATGGAGACAATATGTGCATAGAAATTAAAGTTTCACAATTTTTCAGGTCTTCCAATTGGTTAAAAAAACCCCTTTGTATCACTTCATGGTAAAATGATAATTTTATGAGTTTTCATCGTGATAATAAATCCCATTTCACCATATAATGCAGGTACAGAGTAAAATGAAGATGCATCCGTTTCACCCCATAAAAACTTGAAAATCTTAATGTTGGCTATGACTAGAATCATTGAATCAACTTGTGAACCAATTAAAATTTTATAGTTGTAGCATGAGGAAGCGTAATTTCTTATGAAATATTCACCTAAATCATTTTTTCTTTACTTTGACAAGTTACAATGATGGAAACAAACTTTCTGATTTTTTTGGAGCCTATCTAACAAGTGGAAACGTTAATGATGGTCTTATATTATAGATGGGCGATTCTTCTTTCCTCTGTGATTTTTTTCATTACCTTCTAAAGTTTCTATGAAGCACAATTGACAAGTATCCTTTTCTTCCCACCTGATATTGGACCTAGTCAGCTATATCCGTATCACTCCGGGTGATTGTATTTTTCGTATTTTTATCACAATTATTTCAGTTGAAATTGTCAGAAGTTTATTCGTTGTGACAGAAAGTGTCGTTTGTTGCTGGTTATGTAGGCGTAGCCTCATTGTATTGGGGTTAATTATATAAAATCGAATCCCTACTTATCACCTTTTAGGTTGATACTACCCCTCTCGGCCCATCAAGATGTTTTAAACCACACTTCACAGATATTTCCTAATTTTATCGCCTGAAGGTAAATCCTACAGAAAAGTTTATTCTTGATAAAAAATTTTCTCATAAAATTTTCTACAAATTAGGTCATTTACCCAATTTAATAGGTACTAGAGTTTTTGAATTGAAAGCTGTTAAAGTTTTGTTTTTAGGCAGATGTAAAAGGGATAGCATCAACTTGAGGGTTGGAAATGTTTATGTTTTATGATGTTCATTACCCAACACACAAACTTTGCATAATACTTTCCAAAAATATTTTGAAAAATAATTTTTTTTTTTTGAAGTTAACAGGAGCAATAATATGGCAACCTGTAATGATAATTCTATATCATTTCTTACTTTAATATCCTTTATATATATCTCTCATATTCTATTAATATTATCCCAATTAATCCATTTCATCTGTAACTTCATTCTAACATCCTGTCTTGATTACGTCATTGAAACTTGTCAAGACTTGTCTCTTGACATCACCTTTTTTCACTAATACAATGTTTTCACACTAAACACTATGATGTCATTTATTCCACAAATATAAAATACAATTCTGCACGATTCCCAATTCCTCTTAAAATTATAACTACACCCACTTATGTCATACATATGTTTCTCTATTGGCTTACTCTAAATTACGTAGATTCTATTAACCAATCACATTGTACAGCTCCCACGCCACCAATATATAATTCTCTCAAATCCATACCCTTAGTTCTAAGCCTGATTGATTACTAATTCTCTTCTTGTACAATTTACTACATCTTAATATTTTCTTGTACATATAAAATATACATCATACAAAAATAAATTATACCATTACACGACCTAAAAGTGAAAAACTAAATTGCTTTCAGTGAAAAGATATCAACATTAGGAAAAAAAGGAGCAAGATAATCTGCTATTCTGACATACCCAGCTAAATGAATATAGATGATAAAAGAATAGTCGCTGTACCTACCTATTATGTTCCATTCATAAGTAACCTACATAATTATATTATATTATACCCACATAAAGAAAAAAATAAATGAAAATTGAAAAATGGTACTAATCGTTTTATTTCCTTACGAAACTGAGAAAATTTTCATCATTCCCACGCAGCAGATTTTACTGTAGAGATTCAACCATTTTCCATTAGGTGGTACAATGTTGGTTGATACGTGGTATGGCATGTACGATGACTTTTTTTCAAGCACATATTTATTTTTATATTCGGTATGCTTACATTTCTCGCTCCTTTTTCTTATCGCTTTTTCGACAGTGTCCCCTTCTCTTGTAACACTATTTGCTCGCGGAATCTAAATGCGTGGAAGGTGGTATAATAATACGACGTCACTCTATCAAAGGAGGTTGATTTTCACTCAAAATAAATACTTTCAAAGAAAACAATGTTTAAATATCCTTCTAACCGAGCTATTTAAATGATTCTCGAGTGAAAACATGCAAGACGTTTCAACTTTCTCCTCAGTCCACTTTCAAATCTAACTTTGGAGCAGAGTTATATTTCCCTATTTTCTAAAGTGGCGTACTTCGGTTTTGACTTATTACGAAAATATGTTCTAAAAAAAGATTTTTCATCTTTTCAACTTTATTTTTTGACAGAGTCTTCAACAACGATAAAAAAAACCAACTATTACTTCTATTGTTAAAAATTATGCATATTTTTAACTCGGTAGATCTACTTAGGTCTAGTCTAAGTATTAAATTTAAAATTAATTTCGAAGTAATATTTTCACACTATGAATTTCAGCAAATTCTGGAAGTTGATAATCTCCCCCCACATTATACTGTTCAATGTTATCAGCCATTTTGATTTTTTTTTGTTTTTGTTCTCTTCGAATTTTTATTGTCCCTAGTAATTTCAAAGTACCTACTGTTACACTGGTTTTTCTAATAAGTATTGTTGTTTTCCATTTATGTGTAGGTATACGTCATTCTCACGTTATCTACCATTATTTATGATTTCGTATTTCATTGTTTTATTTTTTATTTGTTACTTTTATTCTTTTATTAAAGTTACAATTTTTTAGCAGTTTTTCAAAAAAAAAACAAAAAAACTTGTTATATCTCCAATGATAGGTACATTCTTACTGCAAAATAAATAGTCCTTTTATTATTTTCTAGGGCTGAACAGCATTTCTTCAAATAGTGCTTAGAGTTACACATTTTTTTCCATATCAAACATGGAAATATTTCTTATTAAGGTACATTCATTTTTATAAATTAACATAGAACTATACAACTATATATCTAGATTAGTGGTCTTCTTCCTTTTTGTACCTAAGAGCCGAAATACATTTTGGAAGGGGACCGGCGGTCACAAAACAATATAGGTAGAAAAAGTTTATCAGTATCAGTGCTCTATGCTAGATTCACCTGTAGGGGTTATTAACTGAGAAAACAATTTTTTAGGTTTTTTTTTGTGCTCGAAAACACGTTTTTTGTTGTTTTTTTGCAGCCTTCTGAGGACCACCATGGATGTGACCCAAATCAGCATCATAAAAAACTAAAGTTTTAACACCAGTTTTGAATTTAAAATATAAATTTCAAAACGCTAAAGGTAAACACAATTTATTACCATTTTAAACAATGAAGGTTAGATATTTCACAATTTGTAAATTCTTACCAAAGCCATGGGCTAAAAAAACCACTGATCTTAATGATGAGACATATGGGGAAACTTTTAGTTGGCTGATTAACAAACATTAATTGACACACAAAAATGAAAAAAAAAAAAATCATGTAAACTGTTAGGGCTTTTCAAATCTGAGATGTGGGTGTATGCAGTGTACTACTCTAAAAAAATTTGGAAAAACAAAAAAACAGTTGTATTACGTGAATGTTCTAGAACACAAAAAAGACCTAAAAAGTTTTTTGGTTGCTGCACTCACAAAATGGTTCTGCAGAAAATTAGTTTAAATAAAATCAAAGTTCCCTCAGGACAATTTTGTTCAGAACTTTACTGCATTCTGAGACATCCAGCATAATTTCTTGCCTGAACATGCAGGGTTATGCAGTTTCATTCGCACCCCAAAAATTCCTATTCGGTACGTGTTGAAGGGACTGAGGGAGGAGAAATCCCTCTCCCACACTTATGCACATTGTACATTAACTCTCACCATAACAGAAACAATTCCTTGTAGGAAATGGATGAATGAAACAAAAATGGAAGTAAGAAAGAAAGAAAGAAATATGAACATTGATGCGTGTCAGGGATGAGAATTCACGAAATAGGAAATTAAGAAATATAAGAAATGAGGTTTTGAAAGAATTTCAACGTAGTAAACAAATGTTAAAATTTGGGATCTTATAAATATTAAGGCAGGTACACATTTTGTTTAATTTTACCATTTTATGTCATTGGTGCCCGATACGCACACATGATATGGTTCTGGCTTTGACAAAGATTTTTCCTGCATCATATCTCACCTCCAATATGAATAAAAATCCTTTTTTCCCTATTGGAAAACCAAGTATCTCCATATCCATTTATTTGGTGGGATGGCAGAATACTGATACTGTCTAGCAAAGAGTCATATCGTATTATTGTACCACTTTTTGGTATGGTATGAGATTACAGACCTCGTACATCGTACACACTGAGATAATAAGATGAGACAATTCGGCTAAATGATACAAATATGTACCCGCCTTCAGTGTTAAAATGCCTAAGCATGGAGACTGAGCATCTTAAGCTGCATTTATACCAACCAAACATGCAAATAACTAACATTTTTGTGCTTGTGTGTTGTAAATGACCAATGAGCAAACCAATAGAACATCCTATAACTCAGCTGGATATAGGAAAATATTAAATTAATAGTTAATTCTCTGTTTGCTTGGTGTAAATGCATCTTTACACACTTGAGGCTGATGAGTGATACACTTAGTTCATACACCATAAACCAACCATTTTGTTCTGAGCTTTATCGATTTAGTCACTTTTTACATGGCCAGGTGATTATTGCTCATTAGGATGATCTGGTGAGAAACCGCCACGATTATAATAATTTTTACGACGGCGGTTCAAATTTGGGCCACTCGATTTTCCAGCAGGCCACTTTACTCATATTGTCATTTTGCCACTGGTCCTATCTCCTCTTCCTGTCAGTTAAAAGTGAGAAAGATCCGATGTTTTGTTACAATTTTCATTAATTGAAACCCGTCCGTTTACCTGATCATTCGATTAATTTCCTTCCCTGTTACAGGTATGGGTGCGTGCAGTACCATCTACGTGGCAGAAATCTGTGAAGCACAAAATCGCTGCATGCTGCTTTCCTTCCTCGAGATCTTCTTTTCACTGGGCATAGTGGCCGCCTACATACTGACGTGCTACCTCGGTTGGAGGGCAGCCGCCAGCATTTTCACCTTATTCTCGCTAGTCTCGATGTGGCTGCTTCTGTACATACCAGAGACGCCGTACTGGCTGATCAAACAAAATCACACCGTTGATGCCATGCGCAGTCTGGTAAGGTTGCGTGGCCACCAGCATCCAGATCGCAACCAGCACGAATTAACAACGTTGGTCATGTCACTGCACGGCGAGACCAAGCAACAGGTGGGCATTTTGGCCATTGTTGGCAACTGGAAACCATTTGTCATACTCGTACTGTTTCACCTGCTACTCCAGGGCACTGGTTACACTATCATACTCACGTATCTGACCCAGTTTCTCGAGTATTTCGACGTCAACGAGCACCAGAATGCGGTGGCCATTGGTTATTCGGTTGCCTCGTTTGTGGCCAGCTTCGTCACGCCCGCGTCTGTTAACTTTTGGCCACGTAGACCATCAACCATGCTGTCAGGAGCTGGTATTGCAGCCACTCTAGTCACTTTAGGCTCATTTGGTGTATACTCAAGCTGGCAGCCCAACGCGTCTAGAATGTGGTTCGTAGTTCCTGTCTGCCTGTGCCTGTACGTGTTGTCGAGCACCATCGGTGTGCTGACCCTGTCCCAGGCCATGATCAGTGAACTCTATCCAACCGAGGTCCGTGGTGTGATGAGTGGCTTGACCGAGGCCTTGGGCACTGCACTCAGTGGGCTAGCTGTGATAACGTACTTAATGATGGTGAACTACAACGTGAACTGCGGAGAGATGATGTTCATTTTCGCCTTCTTCGGTGTACTCACCGTTTTATTTGGCAAATTTGTGTTGCCCGAAACGCATGGTAAGAGTCTCACTGAGATACAGTCAGAATATTTCAAGAAGAGGCGAGAACCGCTGGAGACAGATACAAAAATTGTTACTGGCGTCGAGCAACGAGTGTAAAAGTTGTAGGCACAACCGGATATTGCGTGTGAACCAATCGCCAATGTCACCTTTGCATGCAGATGGACATCAGCTTGGGTGCAAGAGACATACCTGAAATTGATACCATACTCGTATACTTACCTAACAGAATGGCTGACTTATGGGATAATTGTCTTTCATGAAATTCCAATGTTCATACATTTATGTACTACTATAAAAAACGTACGTACAAGTGGTTAATTATTTCACGATATTATTTCGCCAATTTTTCCCTCATATTCGATGCTCACGCACCACTAACCACATAGACATAAAAAAAAAAAATTATTGTCTCCTCCAAAACAATGAATTCTATAATATTATCAGAAAAAATTCGGGGCTAGCACAAGCCCAAGTATAGGACTTGTATAGTTACCTACCTATATAAAGTATGGAAAATGATACCGGTATTGATATGAGACAAGTATACGAGTTTTGTACAAAAAGTTCGTAAACTAATTTTTTTTCTCATCTTAGGGCAACACTGACACCACAAATACAAAGGGTGTGTATTTTCCAGTGTATTCCTGATCTACCACAATTTTTTCAAGCTTTTTAAGATATCAGATTCCAAGTTTATAGTACCTACTTACTTCAGTTAATTTTTTAAATGATGTCACAATTCGTGAAAAACATGAAATGAAACAAAAATTAACAATACAAATTACTAAACTAATCAAATAAATCTGGGTCAGAAATCCTTGAAATATTACCTTGGATGTATGGAGAAGTTATCCTACAACAATTGACCTTTTCCAAGTTAATAAGAAGGTTGAGGGAGGGGTGAGAGTTAACAGACTAAGAAACAAAAAGTAGGAATTCCCCTTTATGTTCTCCACCCATAATTTTAATGCAGCGCACAAATTAATGATGGAAGATAGCCAAATAAATACCTGCCTGGTTGTTAAATGGCTGAATATTAGTAATGGCAACGCACATTTGAATTCCTTAAAAAACTTGGACAATATGAAGAGTGTGAGTAAAGATTGTTTTCAAAAAGCTCTCTTGGTAGCAGGAACAGAATTGTGTGCAGTGTTGCCGAACATTGTTATGACTTGAAACCCTTCAAATCTGTCAAACCTGACAAAGTGTGACCATTAACTATTCACCCAAATCAAAATCCATTATGTAGTTACTATCTGAGAGGTGTAAGGATAATTCAAAGTACGATGACTTTGAAAATAAAGGATCTAAAAAGAAGGGGTTAGAAACACTGTTTTAAATGGTGAAAAAATCATTTGTAACAGTCTATGAGTTTTCAGGGGGAGTACTTTGAAGGGGATCACGTTTATTTGTGAAAAAAAAATAAATAGAATTTATGATTTCATGGACTCAGGCTACGTACTTTTTGTACAGACCTCGTACTACCTACATTTTGAAATGCAAACAATTTTCATATAGTTTTGTGGTGATTGTAAGTCATTATTATTTAATATCCCACTTTATAAGTTGAAGTTAGTACCAATATTCTACTATATAACTTTATTTAGTTTTTTAAAGTGATATTTTATTTTTATCTCTCGACTCGTTATACAGCATTTCGTATGTACCAACCTGTCTTACATTTGTACCCTCTGTCAAAGTAAATATTTTGCAGTAATATTTGATAAATAAAAAAATTTTTATTTCCCCTTATATTTTGGTTATTTAGTAGCCTATTTAATCTGAAAACAAAACTTTGTCTTCGGTTTCATCTAAATATCTTTAATTACTTTCATAAACCGCTGATCTGTTTAATTCTTGAGTACATTTTTTCGACGATTTATGAATAAATAGAGGTGAGCCGTCATAGGAAGAACTTTTTTGGGGAGATTGAAAAAGCAAAACTGACGATGGGTTACGTTAAATTGAGGACGACATTAGAAGATAATGCTGTTTCATCAGTGTCCCAACTCAAAAATACTGTAAATATTGCTTGAATAAAAGAGCTGGCTAAAGTAGACCATCGCCTTTAGTCGATAGGTGGGCAAAATCTCATTGACCGAGTGAATGTACAGGAAATTATAAATGAGGAATCTTTTATAGGAGACAGCTTTAGTTGACAGTGTGAGGTAGGGCTGGCATATTACGTGTAAAATTTGTTTTTTAAATGTGGAGGTAAATATTTTTTTTTTCGACCTGAGTATCCACAATAAAGACGAGGTATAAAAAATTGAAAAGTTTTGTGTGTATGCTGAAATTTAATTTATTTTTTTATTTTTTTATTTTCTTAAAGAAATTACAATATTATTGAGTTTTTGAAATTTTTTTCGTGTGGTGCAGTCTATTCACCGTACTATAATTGATGCCGACCCCGTTGCGATTTCATCAAAATGGGGATGCTGTGGGTGTAAAAAGTAGACTAGAATGCAGACAATTCAGGCCTTTTTTGTGTTAAGTAAACACTACTAGAGTGATGCCTGCGTTCTTCATGATTCTATATGCATGTAGGAACTTACAGTGGCGTAGGAACGGGAGGTACAAGGGTACAATGTACCCTTCAAATTAGAGATGGGCTGCTCCGAAGCAGTGTGGTTTAAGGAACCATGTTTTTTAAAAGAATTGGTTCTTAAAACTGCTCTTGTGTGATAAAGTCTACTCCCTACTCCTTTCTGCTTCGCTGCTTCAAAGACCAAAACGAATTTTTCTCAGTTTTTTCTTACGCTGGATTTTGTTTTCAGCAACCAAACTGAGTAGTTCATATCATTTGCCATTGACATAAGGAGAGGAATCACGAGAAAAATATTGGATATGAGTTACTGTAGTATATAAGTTTAATACTCTGCGAAAATTTCAGCTCAATAGCACATTTATTTTCGAAATATTGCTGAAATCCCGCCAACTCCTTAATTAGATTGAATCCTTATCATTTTAATCACTCAGTCTGAACAGAATTTCAGCGATATCTCGACAACCGAAGGTAAGATTGAGCTGCAATTTTGCAGAGATATAGAAATTTTGTTAACTAAGAATCCGGTGAAAATTTGGCTTAAATCTTACCTTTGGTATTCAAAATATGGCTGAAGTGCCTTTTTACCGGCTTACATTTCACCTGTGAAATTCACCCACAAAAAAATTTCACATAAGAGTCTTTTCACAAATTCGATTAATTGTTTCGATTGCAACGAAAGCTTATAATAATTTTATGTAATTAATAAAAATATGAAAACATTGAAATGAAAAAGTAAAAATTTTGACTTTGAAAATTGGCTTTAAAAACTTAAATTATGAGCTATTGCTCATATACATAGTCAATTAGTGTCAGGCCCATATTCACAAACGTCACTTTAACCTCCTTTCTCTTAAACTTCACTTAAAAATGACTTTTGGCACAACTTTGTATTCAAGACTGTGGTAACATTTTATTTTTAAATTGAAACTCTCATAAGAGATACAATGTTCCTAAATTTTTAAGCATGAAATTGTGTAAAAAAATTTTTTAAAGTGAAATTTAAAAAAGGAAGAGAAAGTGACAATGTCAATATGGGCCTCACTGTATTATAACATGTTGAAAGAATACATTTTAGTTTATTATCCAAATTAGGTGTTGTAACCACAACCATAACCAGAACAATAACCACTAAAAACCCAAACAAATTGACAACATTGAACTGGGGACCAATAACCAAAACAAAAAAATTTCACCTAACCAATAACTAATAACCAATTCCCATAAAATGCTGAGACCATTAACAAGAATGATAACCAGAAGGAATTGGTTTTAATTGATTTTCATAAAATATCATTATTAATTATTATTTTCAAAAATTACCAATTATTTCTTGGAAAATTATTAATTATAAATAATTGGACTTGCAGAAAATTCTTTTGTCTATTTTACCCTGAATTTTTTCCCAACCAATAACCAGAAAAGTTGTTTTGATTAACCAGAACAATAACCAGTAATAAAATAATTACATTTTTAACCAGTAACCATTACAGATTTTTATTGGTTCCTAATAACCAATAACCCCAAAAATATTTTGGTTACAAGCCTAGTAACCACAACCAATAACAAGTAAAGTTTTATGGTTAACCAGAACAATAACCAGTAACCAAATAGTTACATATTTAACCAATAACCAGTCACCAGTAACCAATATAGATTTTTATTGGCTCCCAGAAACCAATAACCCTAAAAATGTTTTGGTTACAAGCTCTAATCCAGATCAGTGTATTTCTTCTTTTTGGCCCCTCAGTCACCAAGCTGGCAATAACCTAGATGCAAGTACATTTAAACAAATTGCACTGCATGCTACAGTGTATTATTTTGTTCTTCAAATTATAGCTTCTTTTTTTTTAATGGTTATTATTGAATATTTTCAAATTTTAAATATGTTGTGGTAGGCCTATCTGTACCCAAATTATCTGTGTTATTTACTACAAATCACTCTCACTTTTTTCCCTCTGATCTATGCATTGGTGGATACTTAGAGGATGCTCATGGGCCCAAGCATCCCTTGAGATTTTTTAAGGAGTGCTCAGCATCCCTTGGGAGAATCACCAAGAAAAAAAAACATTACTCCATATGTGAGAATTGGCAAAACTGCAAAAGCACCGAACATGAGGCAAGGGAAAAAGGATGTCATTTGCATGAGAGAACTAAGAGCATGAACTCAATTTCATCAATACCAAGTAGACAAGTTTTTGTTTGGCAGTTTTGGTTCACCTTTATATTTACATGTACACCTGCAGTTGTGACTCGTGTCTCATGTATACTGTATTGTGTGTGATTATTTTCCCCTCTGTTTTTTTTTTTTTTTTTTTTTGTAAACTGATTCTTTTTGAATTCTTTATGCTACGTTACTTAACAAAATTTAATGGTGAGGAGAATGAAGACATCGAGAATGCTAACGCAAAAAGCAATATGGAGAAAAATGGAACTGATTGTAAATTATGAAAAATAAAATTTTTTTTTCAACATCAAAATGTATCAACGATGTGGTCCAATTTTTCAAAAAGGACAAAAATTTATCGTCACGATATAGTTTTGGGAATCACAATTTTGTTTAAAATTTTCCCAACAATTCCGGTCTCTACAAGTACATGTGGAAGATCTTTCTCTGCAATGAGAAGACATAAAACTTCTCTCAGATCTACTTTGATTGCCAAGCATCTAAATCAAGTTGCTATTCTTCATGTTCACAAGAATTATACTCCAGACATCGATTTGGATAAGTTAATGAATAAGTAGATTTTGAGAAATTCAAATCACATGGGAACTTTTTATTTACCAAATAATTAATACTGTTACCATTTTCTATCATTTTTGACTTTTGTTTTCAAATAATAAACTTTTTTTTTTGGTCAGTAATACTATTACTGTTTTTTGTTATTTTAGTTTTCAAATAATAAACTTTTTTTTATCATTGATCACGGACACAAGTACAGCATCTCTCAAGAAAATTGTAAGTTGCCGCCTATGCATTTATGTACCCTATCAAATGCCTTCTCATAAACCCGCAGGTTAATATCTAAATCGATCCATGTTGGCTACCAGTAATTAACCAATATGCAGACCACTACATGCAACCTGTCACACATAGATGGCTACAGAGACCTATTATTAGGCTTACCATGTAACCATATGTTTTGGTTTGACGAGGATTGTCCCAGTTTGAGATACTGTCCCATTGTCCCAGTTAGTTAAGCTCCATGTTCCACTTTTATACAGTAGTCTAAGTTATTACTCCTAACAATAAATTTTAGTAAGAAGTGAAAATTGACATAACGGTTGGAATTAATATTTTCCCCTTTGGGTGACTAACTGAATCAAAAAATAAAACAAACAAAAACAGTTTTAAGAAAAAATATTTAATAAATATTGGCGTTACAAAACTATTTCACAAAACAAATGGCTTATACAATAACAAGATGAATAATTATTTTGAAGTACTATAAAAAATGAGACAGGTAATTTTGCTTCATGTCAGCTTTTATGTTCACCATCTTTGACCATATCCACCATATCCTCTGTTTCCATAACCACCGTATCGACCATAGCCACCATAGCCACCATAGCCACCATAGCCGCCATAGCCGCCGTATCTACGTCCTCCTCTGCCACCATAATATTGTCCTTGCCAGCCACTGCCACCATAACCGTTGTTCCATCCATACTGTGGGTTGGGATTAGCTTCTGGTTCAGGAACTGCGAATGTTTGCCAGATGAGAGAAGCTACAAATATGCAAGAGAAAAGTATCTGCAAAAAAAAAAAAAAGTGAATAAAATTACTAGCAATTTCTACAACAAAAAAAAAAAAAGTGCAGTAGTAGCTCAGTTAGAAAAAGTAAGTTTTCAAAAAGTATAAAATTAGAGTTACAAACAAGTTAGTAATAGATCATAATAAATTGATTGATTGTATTAAATTTTGAAATTATTGACCTAAAATTAGATATTCCATTGCTTCAAATAAAACTATACTGATTGTGGCGACCACATAGGCGGAGTCAACTCTCATCATCATCACCCGATGCTGTGGCTGTGTGTATATGGTAGCTGTATTTTGGTGATGGTGACAATTGAGGTAGGTATTCCCATCAGTCGACAGTTTTATTCCCCAGGCTGGCGGAATACCTACATTGGTCACTTCGATGTGATCTGAGAGATGGTGAGGGCAGCGCCATCTGTTGGAGGAATACATCAGCCACCTAGTACGCCTCTTCTCCGCCTCACAATGTGAGGGCATTGAGCACTAGCATCGGGGAGGTAGATGTACAAGTGTGATGCAGGGATGTATTGGGAGGGGGCATCCACTGTTCCCTTACACACACCTACCCTTCCATTAGTAGCTCCGCCTCCATTGATCCATACTGCACATTGCTGTACTAGGGAGGAGTAGTGTGGCGACCACATAGGCGGAGTCAACTCTCGTCACCATCACCTGGGGCCATGGCCGTGTGTATACAGTAGCCGTATTTTGGTGATGGTGACGATTGAGGTAGGTGTTCCCATTGGTCAGGGCTGGTGGAATACATACACTGATTATCAAATATTGCCTTCAAATGTTTAGGTAGGAAGTTGAATTTTATTGAAAAATATCGCTGGTGGTGGAAAGGAGAGTATTAAGTTGACGAACTTACGCTTTGAAGTCTTAGTAAGCTTGTTGTAATCACACTGTTCTAAATAATTTTTTATAAAACAATAGCTTTAGTACTTGAGATTCTTAGGTCCCTATCTATAATTTTGAAATCTATTTGTTACGTTTTTTTAAAGATTTTTGAAATGAAAAAGTCAAAATTTTCCATCTTAGACTCATGAAGTCTAAGATAACAAATGCTCGAGTCTAAGATGATGTACATGCTACATATTATAGTGTATCTGAACAAACATAATATATTGTTGAATTTTTTAAGAAATACAATTTTAAAGCGCATTTTAGCTTCTGCAAAAAATATAAATCACATTTAAAATGTGAAAACAATGTAGTATGCGACCTTGGGTGGCAGAATCAAACCAAAACACACCAACATTTAGCCCCAAAACACTCCCAAAACACTCCCAAAACACTCCTCTATGAAGAACAAGGGCATTCACCTACAATGAAATGAATGTAAGATTGCCTGGTTTAGACATGCTCAGTCAGCCATCATCCATTTTACCACTTTAAACCATGGATAATTTTATAAAACTAACCAAATTTAACCGAGTGGGGTCACCAAGTGGGGATTCATAAAGGTCGCAGAGTGGGGAATCTGAGTAGGGCCAAATGCCCAAAAGTTTAAAAAGTCAAGCCATTATAAAATGCATCGAGTATATTACCAAAATTATATAGACAAAAATAAATCATACCAAGTTGTACATAGATCTAACACTGGTTGACGGAGCAGCAAAAAATTTACAAAGTGTTAGACTGTGTTTTCTGCTCCGTCGAGAGAAAAAAAGGAGAGAATGTCGCCAATAACAGGTTTTAAAATATTACACCAATGTATCTATAATAACAACACTCTGTCTCAGCCACCAAGTAGGGAAGAAAAAGACAAGAAGAGGGAGAAAATTTGTACCTGGTGCAGACTGAAGTTAGGTGGCTCGTCTAACTCTTAGCCGTTCACAGCGTTTTATTTTTAATTATATGGAATTTTTATTAACTTTTTTTTTTTTTTTTGAGGGCAAGCCATATCTGTCAACAATGTTGACAAATTCGTCATCTTACTTATGCCATCTTACCTTCTTACCACATATTCTTCTTTAAATTTTATAAAAAATTTTTTATAATGTTCAAAGCTACAATACAACCTGTATGCGATGTGCCATGATAATAGGAACAAACAATAGGTACTTATTCGAAGTTATTTTTTCACTCACAAAAGAAATAGGTGCTTATTTTCTGGATGAAAATTTCACTAAGGCAAACTGCAAAAACCTGGTTTCTTATGATAAAAAGAAAGTTTTTCATGCAAACTTGAATTTGTCATCTTACCCACTTTGCCAATTTACCCACCTGTCCTCTACCAACCTACCTTTTCACTTTCATTTTCATCGCACGTAGATATTTCCAATTAAATTTCGACCTTTATTTCCATTAATATTACTCGTAAAAGCCTTAAAGTTTGAAACTTTCACCATTCGATTTGACCTGAAATTTTTATTATGAAAAGCTATTCACTGTAATTTGCACAGAGATATGCAGCTAAAGAGATATCCAATTCCCTATGCACGCTGTGATATAAAAATACACCAATGATGAAAACAGAGCTATCAGAGATTTACATTTTGCTGCGCACATATCATCAAATTTATCCTTGAATTTTTTTGGGATATTCATTTTCACGTTATTAGAGCTACATAACACATGCTCAATAAGAAATATCCTGATCGGGAACTTTTCATCTTTGACGAGTTTTTGATCGCAGCTCGTTGGGAATCCCTGGCTTTGCAAGAATAATAGAAACTTCGAAGGCCACAAAAAAATTTTAGCATGTATTTTCTTATAGAGGCAGCTACAAAGCGAACACCTCACTTAAGTTATACAGAATTATACTGCAGGCAAAGTATGTAATCCGACAGTTCATGAAATGCCTAAATAGGTACAAATTTTTTAGGTATCTATGGGACATGAAATGCCTACAAACAGGGTTGACTAATTTACGTGCATCCAATTCTCTGCAGTAGAAAATATAGATTACTGAAAGAATGTAGAAATTTGTTACAAATGTAGAGTTTTTTGCTGTAGAAGTCTAAACAATACCTACCTACCTACTCGATTTGTAAAATTCTAGACATTCTTTACTATTTCTACTCTATTTATGTAGCGAATTCAAAATTCACTACTCGTAATATTTTCTCGTATAGAGAAATGTAATTAGGTCAAATTACATTTTTACATGCCAACCTGCCTATAAACAAAAATAAACTCTATAATGCAGCAGCAGCTCCGTTAGAAAAAGTAGATTTTCAAAAAATGTAATGTTAGGTAGTCACTAAAAAGTTGTTAATACCAGGGTCGTTGAAAAAGTACTGCACAAAACGCCATAAGAAATCAGGAAATGCTTGGAAAAATCTGAAAAAATTCATCTATATAGATTTTGAGTACTACTTTTTGACATAATCGCCTCCGCGCGTTAAACATTTATCGTTTCGAGATACAAGCCGTTCAAGTCCTCAGTAGTGCTATTTGCGTGACTGCGACCGGAAAAATTGAGAAATGGCATTTTTCAAGTCGTCATCATTCGCGAACCATTGGCCCCCTAAATGGGCTTTCAGTGCCCGGAACAAGTGAAAATTACTTGGGGCAACATCTGGAGAATAGGGGGGATGCGTACCAATGGTCCAACCAAATTTTTGAAGGAGCTCTTGCGTGATCCGGGCCATGTGTGGGTGCCCATTATTGTGCAGGAAGTAAACGTTCTCCGGATTCAAATCCGGCTGCTTCCGACGAATGCAGTGTAAATCACACAGAATGTCACAGTAGGCTGCTGCATTGTGGGTCGAACTACGTGGCATATAGCAGATCAGCAAGGATCCGTGGAAATCCCAAAAAACTGTGACCATTAACTTTCCTGCAGACAGTTCAGTTTTTGCTTTTTTTGGAGCTGGTTCTCCAGGAGCACACCACCGCTTACTCTGTCGTTTTTGTTCCGGCAAGTAGTAGGTAGCCCATGTCTCATCACCTGTGACCACACACGACAATAATTTGGGCCTTATCCCGTTGTAAAGGGTTAAAAATTGCAAGAACACACCCATACGTTGTCGTTTGTGGTCATCCGTGAGAAGACATGGAACCCAGCATGCTCACAGCTTCCGATATCCAAAAACATCGTGCAGTATGAAGTGAATTGACGACCAACCACATTCTATAGGCGTACACTCTGCCATTTGTGTTAGTGTTAAACGTGAGTCTTCCTTAAGCAGTTGTTTAACACGTGCAATGTTTTCTTCCGTGACGCTGTTGCGCAGCCTCCTGCTGCGCCCCTCATCATCGATGTTCGTTCGCCCCTCTCTGAAACGTTTCACCCATCGTCGTATACTGGATTCGTGCATACAGTGCTCCCCGTACGTTTCTGGCACCATAGCAGTGATTCGGACCAATGTTTCCCCCCTCACCGTCAGAAAACGAATAACAGCATGTATTTCACGCTCAGTGTATACTGTTACAGGAAGCTCAATGGTAACCAACTGATTCTCTCACATTCTATGCTCCCCACCACCACGAGATTTTCACAGTATGTTCCCTCGCTCAAATCCTACATTCTCTACTGTATTTGTTTTTTTTTGTGTTCAGTATTGTCGCGTCAGACGGTTTTGTGCAGTACTTTTCAAACGACCCTTGTAGATTGTAATAAATATTTGTTCCTATTAGTCCAAAATTAAGCATTTTATAAGTAAAATAAAAATGAAAATGGTGTTACCAGAAGTACCATGCGACCGATCCGCACAAAAATTTATTGAAAGTTGTAATATTTGTTACAAATTTCGTAGCTATTGCGAAAATAGCCATACTGGAAGTACCATATGGCCGATCCATAACAAAATCAATGGGTCAGGTCGTTGGCATAGTACTAATTTTTGTTCCAAATTTCGTGACTATCAGATAAAAATTGCAACCTGTACCGTGGTAACGACAAATTGGTTTTTATATATATAAATTTGAGTTATTAGTGCCAAAATTTTCCTTGAAAGATGAAACAAAAAACGTACCTACCCCCACCCATAGATCATTCTATGACACGAAAATAATTAAGTAGATTTTCAATGGAAAAGCTACTTAAAAAGGTCATCATTTCTTTCAATTTTAAAAACAGCTTGGGGGATGTAACATGAAGTGCTGCCAGACAATGTAGACCAATCATAATATAATTTTTCACTATTTTCTCACTCTGCATAAAATCGATAGGAATTTCATGAATGTCCAGCGATATAGCTAAGGGGAATGGGTGAGGCTGCCCCAAAAATATTTATAAAATTTGAAAAACCAACTAGTTGCATATATAATTGGAAAATTGTGCAATTTGATGACTTGTTTTCTAATTGTCAGAAGTTTTAAAAATTTCATTTTGCAATTTTTGTTAACCTCTCCCTCCCTAAAAAAATGCTTTCACTACGTCCCTGGAAATGCCTGAAAATTTTTAGGAATTTCATGAAATGTCTGAAATTTACAATTTGCATGTGACATAAATATTTCATTTTCTTTTTACCAAAATTTGTTACAAACATTAGCACAATGCTGAAAACTGCATTTCAATCAACTTTAGTGCGGATCAGTTTGACTGTACTTCTGATAATTATGCCAAATTTAATTCTGATTTTGGACGCTATAAATGTAATTGTGGGTAAACCTCGATACCCACAGGCATTAAATATGAATTTGCGTGTTCCTTATTACCATTTTGGTAAGGCAGCCAACCTTTTATAACATTGGAAATTGGTGATTGACAATAAGCATTGCCAGGATATAGGTTAGGCTACACACACACGTTATCCACAAGAATTGGAAAAGATATGTGCGTTTTTATTACTTAGCCTAGTGTATTTACATACGTGTGTTCACACTAGGCTATGTTCGTAGCATTTAGGCTAAACAGAGAACAAATTTTGTAGCTTGTCCATTAGCCTATGTGCTACAAATATGCGTTCATGTTTTAACATCCGTAGACCTAAGTGTGTGGACTTAGTGATGGACCAAGTCCACAGTCTGTTAACTGGGGCCAAGCTCCAAAGGAAACGAGGAACATGCTCCCCACAATAATTTTTAATGAATATAGCTTATTTACAAAATCTAGCACAATCATTATTCTTATGATCCACACCAACTTTGTGCCAATTTTTTAAGATGAAATTTGTTGGTTTGTGAAAACCTTCATTTTCTAGTGTAGCAACTGCTGGGTTCTTTTTTAATAAGATTTTTTTTTCATTTGTTTTTCTCTTCTCTACACTTTCTTAAAATCTCTTACTAGAATGAAATTTTTTTTTGTTTTATTCAGATCTGCTGTTTGGTAAAATTACTTGTTCCTTTAAAAAAAAAAGTGTTTACGTTAATTTTGGTTGAAAATTGACTGAAAATAGAAAGAAAAAAATTTTCTTATTTTTACATTTAATTTCAAAGCGAGAATACCAACCAAGTAATTTCTTAATGCTCTTCATTAAAAAGAAAGTGTGTAGCAGTCTACCTCTCCTATAAGCAAAATTTCGTTAGTGATTATATTATTTGTGTATGATTGGAATGAAGCGGCCTCATCTCAATCGATAAAGATAAGTTTTAAGAAAAGTTCCTCAGTATACGGACAAAAACTCATGCGCAGCAAGCCTCGCTAGAAAAAGTAGGTTTTGAGAGAAAGAATTACGAATTTTGATGTTCACATTAATTGTCTGTATTTTATATGTGTTAATGGTATGTGATGATTGTAAAAAATTTGTTAATGCTGACAAAATATTTGACAATATGAAATTTATTAACATTATTTCTTGAAATAAAAAATTAATTATAATAATAAAGTATGGGAAATAATCATATGTATCAAATAAAACCAAAAAAATATAATAAAGTTATGAAATAAAAAAATAAACAAAACATGAGTGGGGACAATACTTGAATGAGATAAAGGGGCTTGCACCCCTTGATGACAGTCACCGCCCAAGGGCTGGCATATTTTGTCTCTATGACATTCAACCAATACACACAAGTACGTTTGTATGTTCATACCTGTACATACCTACAGGTAAGATACATTATACGGCCCATGACGAATTACCTGATAAAGATCTTAGTGATGTCACAGACTGGCACCAAATGCACCGTGTTGTTTCTTATCACCTTACGGAGACAAGAAACAACATAATCTATGACATAATACCATACATATATGTACGTATATATGTCTGTGTGCGCATACCAAATCTAGTATATAAGCTCACAAAATAGGCTTCAAAATTGCCAGTGTTTGTCTTGGATTTGGCTTTTCCATACTTAAATGTATGAAGTGGCAGAACACGCAAATCTGTAGATTACTTTCTACTGTGAATATTTCTCACGACAAGGTATTTCCCAATAAACATGTTAATTTTTCTAAAAAGTAAAGATCATGCAAACTAGAAAAAAAAGCTTTACTAAGTACCATCTGGTCAATCAGCACCAAAATTGGTAGCATGCTACTGAGACAACACTTTGTATTTAAATAGAAAAATAATTCATTATAATGAATATTTGTTTCAAATTTCGTACATATGGTTCCGAAATTCCGCATTTTATGATCGATATAAAAACAAAAATCCATTTGTCCGATCTGCGCCAAAATTGGTAACATATTACAACGAATATTAAAATAAATATTTATTCCAAATTTCGTAGTTATTGGTGCAAAATCGAGCATTTTATAGTTAAAATAAAAACAAAAATGGTAGTACGGAAATCTGTTCGGCCGATTCGCATCAAAATCAACAGTTTTGGTCCTTGGTTTAGTACAAATATTCCTACTAAATTTGATGATAATCGAACAAAAATTGCGATCTGTACCATGGGAACAAGAAACTGACTTTCATATATATATATATATATATATATATATTTATATTAATTGAGTTATTGGTGCCAAAATTTTCCTGAGGTCGTGAAATGAGAAACGTACCCACCCCCAATCCTGAGAGGTAATACTGCACCAAGCGTAATAAGAAGATTTTCAAAAAAAACTTATTTAAAAATGAAATAATATAGAAAAGGATAGGCCTACAGGCTAATTCACAGAGTTACAAATTTAAATTAAGAAAAGTAGGTATGGTAAGTTAACAGAATTAAAGGTGAATAATAGTAATTAAAAATTAAATGAAATTTTGTCATGTGAAAAAATAGAAATTATAATTTTGAAAAATGAAAATAGCATGTTTTTTTTTTCTGTAAAACGTTATTCGAAAGCACAGTATTAAAGAGAATGGTTATTTTCAATAAGAAATTTTCAGTTTCACCAAATTCATAAACGAGAATTAAAGATTAAACCAAAGAAAGCAACAAAAGACTCTTCCAAATCAAAAAAACAATAAAAAATCCGCTAAAAAAGAAAAATAATCCTTTTAAAATTTCTCCAGCAAAATGTAGTTCTAGAGACTGGAATTATTGAAGTCTACACTTTTTTTTCTCCCTACCATGTTATCTTCAAACGTCAATTCCGTCAAATTTTAGGACAAAACATTTTAATTAGCGCCGACTTCAATAATTCTATTCTTTAGACTTACATCTTGCTGAAGAAATTTTTAAATGACTTTTTTTTCTCTTTTTAGCTAATTTTTTGTTTATTTGAAGCCGGTTCCATTTTCAAAAAAAAATTATTAACTTACCATAATGCTTTTAACATTGGAAATGGTTATCGCCATGTATATAGTAGAAAGATGAGGTCACAATGCAACGAAAAGTAAAAACAAAATTTGTAGCAAAAAGTGACAAAAATGTCAGAAACCCCATAAAAAAATTCCATAGGTATCTATCTTTTATATTCAAAATCAAATAGGTACGCCAAATCTAAGAGGTTTTTTGAAATAGGCTACTAAGTACCTACAAATCGAAAAACTAGGTAATCCATTTTGAAACACCATCACGTAGGACAGTACGTCGAACAAAAAATGAAAACAAAGTTCACGAAAAAATCATAATTACGAAATACTTTCAGGTGGGGTAATGTTTATTTAACAAAATGAAAATTAAATATAAAAATCATTTCCTATGTATCCCTAACTGTGCAAGAAATGCAAATCGTGTAAATTTTTCATTTTATTTTAATTTCAATAAATTTTCCTGGAAAAATTTCGATATAATTATTTTTCTCTTTTCAGAACATTTTTATTTGTTTTTTGAAAGTGGTTAGATTTTTTAATGAAAAACATTTTTTTAAACGATTTTTCATTTCTAGCTCTAGCAGCAACATTACTTTAAAACACGGTTTTTTATTTGAAGATAACTCATAAACTACTTCATCGATTCCAAAAATAATTTAATGGGACCATCAAGGGATCATCCTCTATAATTTCAAAAAAAGTTTATAAAAATCGGTACTCAGGTTGAAAAGTTATGCTGGAACAAACATAGAGAAACAAAAAAAACCAAAAAAAAAACCTCCTTTCTTTGAAGTTAAATAAAAAGCGTTAGGCCCATATTTAAATGGTAAAAAATAAAACAATAAGAAGCGATTGCGTGTACTCACCAAAGTAACTTTGGACATACTGATTTATTGAATGTGAAAAAAATAAAAAATAAATAAATATAGGAATAAATAAATTTACACGAAATCTCACTCACAATAATACGAAGTCGATAGAAAAGATTTCAGTTTTGTTTGAAGTTTCGGTCATAAAAATTATTCTTATATACACCGAAAGAGAAGAAGAAATAAAAACTGTTTTCCGACCTTGATGCAGTTATCTCTTTGTTTATATTTACCCATTCGTAAAAAATTTGTTTTCTCTCTTCGTCTAGCAGTCGCCCTCTTTGTCATGTACATAACAAACTAATCTCAAATCATGCAGTTTTTTCGTGTATGTCCATTAAATGGACTGTGAAAAAAGATAAAGATCTGTACATTGCTAATCATTGCACCGAATTATTTTGGGAAATTTTTTGAACTTCAAAAATCTAGACGTAAACATTTTTGACGTAGTTTTATTTATTTACCTTTATTTTTTATTCACCTACCTTTCCATTTAGAACCGGTATCATTATGTACCTACACATCTATCTCTGTACGTCATTTATTGTAAATGTCGACCTTAATTTGAATAAATACTTGATTTGATTTTTATAATGGCAGATTATGCGGTCACAATCGGTGCAGGTTGTATCAAAAGTTGTTTTTATTTTTATTTTTTGTAATTTCGCAGTCGTTTATCAACAACCGATTACAATGGGTGAGAACTCATTTGAAGATTTAGACATTTTTGCACAAAATTATGTGGAACGTTTTCTGTGCCAAGCCCCTCGCTCAATGCCAGAAAGTTAGGAATAGGAGCACTTATGATACAAACCAAAACAATGTTTTTTTTAGGTTGTACCATGCTAATAAATTTCAATAAATTAAGAAAAAGGTATCCAGTTTTGATTGTTTCGTTTTTATGTTAATACAAATTGAAAAACTCATGGTAAAACACATTATTTCCTGTCAAATACCTATATTGACAAAATTTTCGATACTGAAATGAAATTTTTTCTGATTACCTGTACCAGAGACGCTATATCTTCCATTCATAAATAAGATGATTGCCTCATTAATCTTTTCAAACTGAACAGCAAGATTTAATCTTATGAAGTGGAACCTCCATGTAATGAACATAGATAAAACGAATTGCCTCAATATAGCGAACACGTATAGTCCAGTCCTTGATCATCCCTAGGGACTTGGACAGAACGAATTATTAATATAACGAACGTGAGAATTCGATAAATTGAGGTTCCACTATACCATAACGAACCTTGAAGCATGTGCTTTGGCTTATGCTAATGTCTTACCTAACACTTTTGCTGGAATAGATGTGGTAACACTGTTCAATTTGTTATTCTGTGAAAATAACAAAAATTTTGGTGGTTAGCACAGGTACATTTAATTTTGCAAAGTAGTAAAGGGGAATTTTAGGTGAGCAAATTTTTCGCTTTCACGTTTATTATAGTAATAAGTGCAATAATTTTATGTATATATGTATGTATGTGTGTATTTATATATGTATGTGTGTATGTATGTATGTATGTATGTATGTATGTATGTATGTACGTATGTACGTATGTATGTATGTATGTATGTACGTATGTATGCATGTATGTAAGTTCGTTTAGTGGTTTGACTCTAATTTGCACTTCGAATAAAAGATTGGGTGAGATCATAAATTCAAAACATTTTATTCACACGTAATTATCAAATGTGAGTGAAATTAGAAAATTCAAGTTTATTTTACACACGAAATGAACAAAGATTAAAATCTGTATATCTGGGTCAACGTTGAATGACTGCACGAACGAATGAATGAATCTATCAATGAATGAAATTATTGGAAGCGAGTTGCAAAGTCGATGACGATAACAATGAAAATTGTTCAAGGTAAGATTAGTCAAAAATGTTGTCATCGGATAAAAGAAAGAATGAAGTTCGTGTATGAAATGACGTAATTGGAGATAAACAGTTAGCATGCAGTAAATAATTACGTCGTGACATCTTAGCCTAGGTCAAACATAAATAAACATGAAAATATTACAAATCTTGCAAATATGAGCGAGATTGGTGCTATTTGGGAAAAGACGGTTTGGTCTTTTACATGTATATATGTGGGTAAGTATAATTATATATGTGTGTATGTATTCTGAAGAATTAGATCGACAATGTTTCTGAAATTTATATAATTATTTCAGGTTTTTGGGTTTAATAAACTGATTTTGATACTAAAATCTCAATTCTGAAAAAAGTATAAATTTATTCATCCATTTAAATGTAAAGAAGATTGTTTTATCTGAAATGTAGGCCTTTTTAGGTACCCTTAATTTATAAGGAGTTGTGTGAGATACCATAAGGCAAGACCTCATGGTTCTATGTAGTATGTAGGCAAGCCCATTTCACATCGTTTTTCTTCTTCTGATCTAAGACATTGATGTTTCTTGAAATCTGTGATCTTTGGCTGTCTATCAAAATTTCATCTTTTGATTAACCTTTTTAAATAATCATGTGACAATCATTTTCAGATGTCACAAAAGTATAATTTAATAACACCAAACTACATAGGAGGCCTGGAAAAATGACCTTGTAATTAAATTTTAATGCATTCTATCTAAGAGAAATTCTTTTCTTATTCTACTGTAATCTAAATTTTAATCAAAAATATTTCACAAAACATGTAAATGAAAGACAAAAACAAGCGATTCATCACTTACAAATCACTGGAGAATAAATGAAGATAATGTTACCACTTTATAAACATGTAAACTACAATATGAATACCAAAATAAAATAAGTATAAGGTACCTACACATAAAACAGAGAAAAAATGCTATGTATGTGCAACCACGGAGTACTAAAATATTATAAAGCATGCCCATGTAAATGCTGCTACAAAAAATTTCACTACTGTTGAAATAATGTCCTCATCCTTAAAATACCAAATTCAAATTTATTTGCCCTATTTGGGCCCATTAATAATGATGAGAATTTTTTTCCCTCAAATAATTGAATTAAATGAACGAATAAATATAACTGCTAATTCAGAAGTCCCATCAAACAGAATTTCTGTTGCGAGAGTAATTCACCGTTTGAATTGTCTCAACAAATAGATAATTTCTGAATATTATCTTTTATTAATATTGAACTTCAAATTATTACAAAACACATTTAGATTCTAACTTATTACTAATACTTAATAATAGTGATGCCTGATATCCATAACATCGAGTATGTACCTTAACGTTTCTACTCAACTTCTAGTTCAGGAATGAATATGTCTTCGAATAGAAGACAAGACATCACCTTCGTTTTCTTAGTTATAATCAAAAATGGCGGACCAAAAAGGTGGCGTGACATAGAACATCTGCCAAATATGATGACACTTCATTGTCAGCATATCTGGTGGTGTTTGTCCGTGAGAAACAAGGTTTAATATAGACAGCTATTATTCCAAGAATTAGGAATAAAAGTTGTCTATATTTTGTTCGACACGTTTTTGTAGATGAACTGAATCGTCTGCAAAAACGGGACGGAACAATTTTGTAGATTAAAATTAGGTAAAAATTGTACTATTCCTTAGGAGTGAGGGATACTTCCTCTCAAAACCGGTACTGTTTTACATCTCGCATGCGTCCTCTATTATATTCAATAGGTACTCTATGGGTACAACCAGAGGTGGAAAGAAATTGAAAAGTGAAAAGTTTTAAGCGAAAAGTTGGAAAATTTGGAAAGTGAAAAGCAAAAGTTAAAAGCGAAATAAATGATGAAAACAGTGAAAAGCAGAAGTGGAAAGTAAACTAATGTTGGAAAAGTGAAAAGCAAAAAGCAGAAGATATATTTTTGAAGGTGAAATACAAAATTAAAAAGTTGAAGTGTTATTGATTTGTTTTCATGAGAAAAAGGGGAAAGCAAAAAGTTTGAAGTGAAACGTTTTGAAAATTTGGGAAGTGAAAAGAAAAATAAATGTTGCAAAAAGTAAAAGTTTTATTTTTTCAGGTCAGAAGCAAAATCGAAAAGCGGAAGCGTTATTAAACCACTTTCCACAGTTCTGGATACAACTAAACCGCCCGGACAAGATTGGAAAATATAAAATTTTATCCTCTCAAAGGATCTGGAGAAAATTGGAAACCAAACGTTCCTAAGAATTAAATTATATTATGTCGTCGACGGTGGTCTCGAAAGATGTACAGCGTGTAAAATACGTTGACCACAAGAAAAAAAAGAAAAAAA
Organism: Ericerus pela; assembly: GCA_011428145.1. Lineage (NCBI taxonomy): Eukaryota > Metazoa > Arthropoda > Insecta > Hemiptera > Coccidae > Ericerus > Ericerus pela. Next base: position 131,867 of record WOFM01000167.1, read on the forward strand.
ATCAAGTAGGGGCACCTATAAGTATAATTGTACTTAATTGACCTAAAAAAACGCAGATTTGTAAGATTATTAATGTTTAAACCTTGAGAAGGGATCAAACCTTGTATATCTACTATCCTTTTTTTCTTTTCTGTTTTCGTTTGTCCTCTAATACATCAGTGACGTCATTTGTTTGTTAATGAGATTTTGACGACGAGAAACGATTCAGTGAAGGTGAAATAGGTTACCGATTATCTGATTGGAACTTTGAAAATTGCAGTGAAATTCGAAAAACACCCACACACATTCGTGAGACTCGCTTCAAAACTTTCTGAAATAACTTTCTGAAATAGGGTGTCCTGCGATAAGATAGAGAAAAATAAAGATTATTCATCAGGTTTGAAAAAATCAAGAATATTCAAAAATTTCACCTTCACTGGTACGAGTGCACGATACTGTAGCATTTATTAGTCGAGAAAGGAAAAAAATCATCCATTTTTTGATCACTATTCAAGGTACCAGGAAAAAGGTGAAAAACAAAAAAAAAAAAAAAAAATATTGCTGATTTACTTTTATAAAAAACTGAAGGGAATAATTATTATTTTAGAAAATTTTCCTTTTACTTTTGAGTTGAGTATAAACGCGATTAAGTGCCTGCCCATTTTCGTAAAAATTCAACTGATCGATTTCAAGGTTTCGTACTTTATTTCCTGCGATATATCATTCCGAAATATTACCTCATTTTTCCACCCACATTCACTTCCTTTTTCCTTCCATTTGCATCCCTTTCCAAAGAATGGCGATAAACAACCTTCTTTAAAAGGACTATGAACTCGTATTTTATTTACGTTTTCCTTATCGCATTTTCAATGTTTTATCTGGCGACCAGCATCAGGAGAGAATTTGTTTCGTGTAAATTCCTACCCGAGTAAAGTTTTTTTGATTGCTTTATTCACAGAAGGAGTACCCACGTTTAACAGCATAAAAAAATTAATTTTTCATAACATGTGCACGAAATACTCAATTTTTGCGGAATGTTTAGCCCGATTAGTTATCAATTCCAAAGCGGTGCAGCTATCTATTCTTTCACATGCCTCTCTGTTAGTTATGCTTTTTTACTATCATCAATTATTAACTTGAACATCTTCAGTAAGGAGAAATTTTTATTGATAGGTATTATTATTATTATTATTATTAATATTTATTATTATTATTATTATTATTTATTTTATTTTATTTTTTATTTTTTTTTTTTCTGAAAAATTCTCTATTCTCACAGGATGCAAAAACGGGACCCTCGAGTAGCAAAGTTTGCACTTTACCAATTATACTACAAAAATATAGTTGGTAGAAGCACTATCAATTTGCCTACATTTGTTTTTGCAATTTCTTTTTTGCTTTTAAATTGTTGAAAATTGAAAAAATTCATTGCACAACAATAGTTATGTTATAATGAGAGGGGAAAAGGTTTCGTGTTTCATTCACTAAATTTACCTATATTCAATTATTTTCACGCGTTTTTTCACGTTTTTACCATCCCCTTCCCCTTCCCTAAATTCCTCTCACTTGTTACAAAAAGTATTGTGTCTAACAACTGCAAGAAGATAATTTCTCGCTCGTGAAATTGCGTAATTTCCGGACTAGTTAGACAATATACTACTTATTTCAATACTTTTTAGTAGATTAATGTAGTAGGTACCTATATGAAGTTTAATATACATTAAATGGAGCTAAAAAATTTTTTTTTTAAATTCTAGCGCAGCAATACTTTGCTAGAAAACCCAGTTTGTCAATTTTAATCAATAATTCAAAAAAAAATCTGAATTCCAATTAGGTACTTGAAACATTGTAAAATATCATTGATAATAATCGATATTTATATCTGTGGCGACGGGTGGTCGATGACGAACGAGTGTGTCTTACACACTCGTCGACCACCTAGCGGGCCAGCGGGGTAAAACCCGCAAACTATCTTTTTGCGCTCACGGCTGTATATTTCGTCTATGCAGCTTATTTGTTACTGGGCTCGGCCCGCACATACTACTACTACGTATATACGCAACCGACCTGATTGGTGTTTGTGTGGTGTCGTGTATATCTACGCACACACCCACAAGTGGTGACCTCCGACGTAAGTATTCTTTTTGTTGTTGACGTTTACCGTCGACGGGGGAAGGAACCGTCACCTCCTTCCCCACCCGCTTCCGACTAGCTCGGAAACAACCAATCGGCTCTTACCAGCTGATTTTCCCTAACCACGCCCCTTCTTCAAACGTTGGCATACCCGCCAACAACCGAAGAAGGAACTCAGTCGGCTCTCAGTCAGCCGACGGAGAAGGTTCTCCTTCTCCTACCCCTTTCCCTCGTTGCTCGTCGGTACTTAAGTACCGACCAACGTCCATAAAAATCAATCGGCACCCAGCTGCCGACGGAGAAGGTTCTCCTTCTCCTTCCCTTTCCATAACCCTAATTTTCCACTTTTCCCTCTCCTCTTCCCAGGCTCGACGTCAGTACGCAAGTACCGACCAGCCATCCCAAAGAGAAACAAACAGTCGGCAATCAGCTGCCGACGAGGAAAGTGCGAACTTAGCCTCTGTTTTCAACCACCTCCATGGCCTCCAAATTAACCCCGTCGTCTCTCGACGACCTGGTTCTCCCGCTGACGCCTGCGAAGGCTACAGTCAGCAATCCTCCCAGGAGGATGGAGAACAAGCCCAACCCCACGTCTGCCATCCACTCAACGCCGCATGTCAGCATGCGTTCGTCGACTGTACCGACGAACTTGGCGATCCCGCAGTCCTCTACGCTTGTAAATTTAGGCCCATTCCTCGACAATTACCTCCCAGGCGAAGAACTTTCGGTGAACCAGCACCAGCCAGTTGACAGTTCCACGCTGAGGTTGTCCCCAATCCTCAATCGGCAATCGCACCGGCAGGAAGCAAATTCCGCCGCAACTACCGTCTCTCCCTCTTTACAAGCTCACCCACCACGGTTATTAACAGGCCTACCCCCGTTCAACGCCGAGAATGTGCGTCTCTGGCTGCAGCAGATCGAGAATCTCGCTCGCGCCAGCGGCAATACCAGCGAGTCTCAGCTCTACCTGGCGATCTCCGGCCACTTGCCGACCCAGGTAGCCAATGCTGTGTCGGAATTACTTTACAGTTCCGACGACTCGCTGCACACTTGGTCGAACCTCCGAAACCAGATCCAACAGGAGTTTTCCCCTTCCTCCTACACCCGGATTAGAACACTGTTGGAAAACACCCATCGTCAACCTTCCGAGAGGCCCTCGGTGTACCATCGCCGCCTCGTTACCCTAAACGAAGGAAGAGTAAATGACGATGTCCTCCGCAACCTCCTTTTCCAATCCCTCCCGGTCAATATCCGTCAAACATTGGCCATGACAAAGCTGCAACCTCTCGACAGGCAGCGCTCGAAGCTGACGAGGCAATAGCTCTCGAGCAAACCTTTCCGTCGACATCCCCTGCGACCAGCACCATCTCCGCTATCGCAACTCCCGCGGCACCTCTGTCGACAGCACCAACGGCTAATTCCTCGGAACTAGCTACCATCACCCAGCTGCTTCAACTGCTCTTGGCTGGAAAACAGGTGAGTTCTGTCGACCCCCCAAAAAATCCCGCCCCGTTCCCTGAACATAGGCGTTTGCGTTCACGCGATGCCAGGTCCAGAGATAGATCGCGCTCTCGTGACTCTAGCTCCGGTCGTTCGAAACCACGGACGACGCTACGAGTCATCGATGGTAAGAGACCGGTAAATACCCGCTCTCCCTCCCGTTCCTGTGACGGCTACTGTTGGTATCACCAACAGTTCGGGAGGAAATCGCGCAACTGCTCTGACCCCCCATGTTCATGGTGGGACAAACCCCAAAATCGCGATCGCCGCGATTCCAAATCCCCTACCCGTTCGGGAAACGAGTAAACGAGTCAGTCAAGACAGCACTCCCACTCGTTTTCAATTCAGTCTGTCTATTTGTGGGAGATCTGCTTAGCGAGCATCACTTCCTGGTCGACACTGGCGCGGAGATATCGGCTATACCTCCAACCGCTGAAGACCGGAAATGCAACGCTAAGCTCCAAATCTACGCTGCGAACCAAACTCCAATTAGTACTTACGGAGTTAAGCTGGTGCAGGTAGATTTCGGCCTTCGTCGCGAATTCAAGTGGGCCTTCATCATCGCCGATATCGCTGATCCCATCATCGGAGCAGACTTCCTCAGCCACTACCAACTGCTTCCCGATGTCAGCGAAGGGCACCTCCTTGATAAGACCACTGGACTTGCCGTTGTAGGTAAACCCCGACCCATCGACTATCCCCCGGAGATTTGTTTGACCATCGCCCACTCAAATAGTCGATTCCAAAAAATCCTCGACAAATTTCCCGGCGTAACCGGTATAGAAGGCTTACGCCCGAGGATTTCCCCTACCGAAGTCACCCACGATATCGAAACTGTAGGTCGACCGGTGTTTTGCCATGCCCGTCGTCTACATCCCGAGAAGTTAAAGGCAGCCCGCCTTTCCTTCCAAACCATGCTCGAACGTGGTGACTGCCGACCCTCCAAAAGTGCCTGGTCATCCCCCTTGCATATGCACATGAAGCCCGACAAAACATGGCGCATGCTTGGTGACTACAGAGCACTCAACGCACGAACTATCCCCGACAAGTACCCTGTCCCGAATATTATGGATTTCCACTGCCAGAATAGCTGGTGCCAAACTATTCACCAAATTAGATCTCGTGCGGGCGTTTAACCAAGTCCCGATGACCGAAGAACACATCCCCAAGACAGCCGTCATAACCCCCTTCGGTCTCTACGAATTTCCCTATATGCCCTTCGGACTTCGAAACGCCGCCCAAACCTTCCAACGGTACATTGATGGATTGTTGCGAGACATCGACTACGCTTACGCGTACATTGATGACATCCTCATTACCGCCTCCAACCCCGATGAGCTCGAAGAGCGTGTTACCGAGGTCATACGGCGTATCTACAACGCTGGCCTCACTGTCAACGGTAACAAGTCTGAACATGAACGTGAAGAGCTCACCTTCCTTGGCCATCGAGTCAACAGCTCAGGTATCAAACCTACCCCCGAACGTGTCCAAGCTGTACTCGATTTCCCACTTCCCAAAACCGTTCATGACCTTAGGCGCTTTCTCGGAATGGTGAATTTCTACCGGCGTACAATTAAACATTGCGCTCACATTCAGAGTAAACTTTTCGCACTTATCCACTCCAACAAAAAAAGGGACAAAACCCCGATAATTTGGACTGACACTGCCAAAACCGCCTTCCGCGACTTAAAGCAGGCGTTAGCAAATGCTGCTCTTTTGGCGCATCCGGACGAGTCCAAACAACTCGTCTTGGCAACCGACGCGTCTAACCACGCGATAGGAGCTACCCTCTATCAACACGGTGCCGGATCGCTAGAGCCTTTGGCATTTTTTTCCCGCAAATTATCTGACACCGAACGCCGATATCCGACATACGACCGCGAATTACTCGCTGTTTTTGCAGCGGTGAAGCACTTCCGTAACCTGGTCGAAGGGCGTGTTTTCTCCGTCTATACGGACCACAAGCCCCTCACGACTGCCCTGTTTCAGGCGTGCGAGAAAGCTTCACCACGCCAGCAAAATCAACTTGAGTACATCTCGCAGTTCACAACGGATATTCGTTACATCAAAGGAGAGGACAACATAGCCGCAGATTGTTTGTCACGTATATCAATCTCCGCTATTACCTCTCCCTGTGTTGTGCCATACAATGAAATGGCCCTTTGCCAACAACACAACCCTCAACTCGCCCAATACCTCGCAGACCCCAACTCTGCCCTCATCCTCGAATCGTTCAGAGTACCCGGACACACGTTACTCTTAACGTGCAACACGTCCACGGGGAAAAAACGACCCTTCGTACCCGCCAAATATCGGAGAATCATTTTCGATTTGATTCACGGGCTCTCCTACCCGAGCGGCTGGACGACTGCTCGTCTGATCGCTAATCGATTCATTTGGCCTTGCCTACGATCTGACTGCCTACGTTGGTCGAAAGAGTGCACCGCATGCCAACAAGCCAAAATCGGTAGACACACCAAAGCCCCTCTCCAAGCTTTCCACCCTACCGATCGCTTAAAGCATGTGCACATCGATATCGTGGGTCCGTTGCCGACGGTTAGCGGTCCTCGTCATTGTCTGACAATGATTGACCGCGCCACACGATGGCCTCACGCCATTATGACAACGGATATTTCCGCGGATCGAGTGGCAACACTCTTCGTCCAACACTGGGTGTCCTCCTTCGGCATCCCCAAAACCATAACGACGGACCAGGGACGCCAGTTCGAAAGCGCTTTATTCAACTCGGTTGCACGCCAGTTGGGAATACACAAAATCTCAACTACGGCGTATCACCCCCAATCGAACGGCAAAATAGAGCGCTGGCATCGAACTCTCAAAGCCACCATCATGGCCCGCGAGAACTCCAAAGACTCGCGTGGAGAATGGGCAGCCGATTTGCCTCTCATTCTTCTCGGCCTACGCTCGACGGTCATCTCCGACCTCGGCGTATCCCCAGCCCAACTCCTTTACGGTGAAGAGCTCCGTCTCCCGGCTGATTTCTTTGAAGACAGCCCACCAAGTGTCGTCACCCACATCGACGGCACTAACCTTCCTCAACGCATTCGTGAAAGTGCGAATGCGTTCACCCAAATCACCCGCAAGCACGGCGATTCCCCCTCATACGTTCCCGCTGATCTAAAATCAGCCCAAAACGTATGGCTACGCGTCGATACACCTCGTAAGGCACTCGACCCACCGTACTCCGGACCGTACAAAGTCCTCAACCGTACGGATTAATGGTTCGAGATCGACATACAAGGACGACACACACGCGTATCAATCGATCGCCTAAAGTCGGCCTATGTCTACACAGACATAGAAGCCGACCCAGATGACTCAACTTCCGTCGATGATCCTTCGGGACCGACAGTTGACTTGTCATCTGAGGTCGTCTTACCTAAAAACGACGACTCACCCCCGAATGCCTCACCCCAACCTTCGACGTCGTCTTCACATATAGACGACACGCTCGATTCTTCCCCAATTGTAAAGACACACGATCAAAATAAAGAATCGCCTCCCGAAGCGTTATCGAAGGAAATTTTTCTTTATTTTCAATTTTCTTTCTTTCGATATCCTCCAGTTTTTGTTGTTGTTTATTAATTAAAAAATCTATTTATAAATTTTTCTTTTGATTTTTCTGAACTGTAAATTCTGTTTGAAAAATAATTTACTGAGGATTCCAAAATTTTAATATATTTTAAGGTACTAATGTTTTCTATTCTTCCGGATATATCTACTACAAAGGACTCTAATATTATTTCTCCACTAAAATATGTGACGTAGGGTAAGTTGTAAGTTTCAATTTTTATATCTATTACTTTTTCACCTTCAAATTTATTAATTAATTCTTTCAGTTCCTCCTTTTCAATATTGTATTCTCCTAATTTTCCTTCGCACAAACTTATTATAGGGGGCATAAAAAATTTATAATTTTCAATTTTTCTATTGGGCTCAGTTCAAAATAAAATTATACAATCACGAAAAATAACTAACTTCAATGAATATTACCTTTACAAAATTTGAAAATTGTACGTTACTTTTTTCTGTTGCGCCGACGAATAATTTCAGTTTTCTGCACTCTGCTGTCCACCGTTGTACTGCCTGCTTAATTTTGGTTTGGATTTTGCCAAAAAATTGGGTCCTCGATGTGTGGATCTGCGATGAGTCCTCGACGACGGGAGCAGGTTTCCTTGGGCTGTTCACTCGATCTTTTTGGCGGTCCTTCCTGAATTTAGCGTTCGATGACTTTCAGGATCGGCCGTTATTAAGTCGGGAACTTCAGCTTCAAATTTTTATTTAATTTTGAATTTTTCAAAAATTAAAAATGTATTATATTTCGAGTTAAACTTCTCGAAAACAAACCGGTAACTATTTTGTATAATTCAACAGAAAACATGAAAAGATTTTCGCGCAACAGTAAATGAATTCAAAAAAAAATTATTTCATTTGTTTAATTTTCTAAGTCTCTCCTCATAGTTCTACCGCAGCGATGGCTACCATGATGTGAGGCGTACAGAACAAGGATCGAAAGAACTTGAGACTTCTAATAATCTGGAGGTTTATTACACGAATGAATAATACAATATTAACAGAATATGAAATGGCGAAGCAACAGCAATGTACGATCGAAAGTAGTAGGGGAAAAGCACTTTGTGGTGAGAGTGTACGTATGACATATATATAGTGATCGTGATGATGATGATGAAGAATGAGTGAAGGTGGGATTTCCGTTACAACAAAATTAAAACAGTTTAATTTAATTATTTCTTTTCAGTTTATTGATTTTCATTCATAAATTCGGTTTGAAATGGTAGGTGTACTTCCTAGTTTTGTGAAATTCTATGAAATTATCTGGATAGGTATACTACTAATTTGAACGATTGATTTTGATAGCACAGGAGATTGGTGATAATGAGATGGTTGCTACAGAGAACAATAGGGGTTTTCGTAAAAGACAGAACCAGTATAAACATTTTGAAACAAGGAACTCCCAAAATACGTGTGGCATCATTCAAACCTCTACTTTTTCCTACTTCATCGCATGTCACCTTTGAGAAGAAAAATGACGTTGAAAAGCTACTCAAATTCATCTCCCTTACCCAAAATGAGCAATCATTTTATCATAAACCATTAAAAAATGCAAAGAAGAAGACGCTGAAACGCACAAAATTTGAAAAAGTAGTATCCCAAGGTGCGTAGGGACTATGTGCAGAATACCCTATTTAAAAATAAAAATGTACTTATTATGTTAATAAAATCCTTCATATCTCTTGAAAATTCTTAATTTCTTTTAATGGTTTTTTCTAAAACAGAGTTAAGTCCATTTTGTGGTTTTCTAAAACGTAGTTAAGTCCAAATAATTTTGTCAAATTTCAATGCTGATAACTGGGAATTGAGAATAGGTGATAAGACAAATTGTAGATATATTATGTAGAAATGATTTCTCTACTGAAAATAGTTAAGAGTGTACCAAACTAAATATTCAGTGGAATTTCCGAAACATTTTTGTCTCTCCTGAATAATTGTAAAAATGGACTTAACAATCTTTGGAAAAACACTCTTCATTTATAAGAGACATACCTACCAACTGTCTTAAACTCTACTCAACTTCATGGGCCAGTTGGTATTGTTTTTTTCAGAGACCTACTACCTCATGTTTAATACCATTTAATATTTTGTAAAGTATGACTCATATGTGGCGGGGAAAAAATTGTGATTCTTTTTTCTCAGTATGACACAGTCCTATTCAATCAAAAGTAAGAAAATAGTTATTTGTGATACGAGTGCGAAAAGTAGATAATTTTGGTAGAGTGTGAAATTTGCCTCACCAGCCGAAGGCAAGTGTATATCACTTCTACGGGTGTCAAACAACCATATTGTTTCATATACCCCATCCCGTACTCAAAAAAATGTTTGTGCAACTCATACTTCAAAAATATGTTCGTTAAATTTTTAAAATAATTTAAATGTACTAGGGTATCTAATCCTATTGAAAAATAAATAAATTAAACCAATTAAAATAAATTTTACAATTAATATAATATTTCACTATAAAATTAATCATTCAAATTAGGCTACAAGTACAATGAAACGAAATTTTAGAAATCTAATTTAGTTATATATTATTGTGCAACAGCCCAATCTTTGAAAAAAAGAATTATTTTGTTTTTGTGATTTTTTGTCAATATATCTGATCCACTTGCAGCAATTTTAGCCAAAATAAGCAGCAGTTCAAATTATCTAGGGACCGGATTTAGCGGTGCCTTACTGTATACTACTCAATTTTGTTGACAAAGGAAGCTGAATTATTCTAGATCAATGATTAAGAACATTAAAAAGTTTATGGCATACAATAATAACAAAAATAGTAAGAAATTTTTATGTAAGTCATATTTTTTTGAGTTTGTGGAAAAAATAAATAAATATCACCACTTTTCATTGCTAGTCTTTTCGAGTGATTAGAGCGGCATTTGAATGTATTGTAACGGCCAAAAGAGGTGGAACTGTACCTAATTAGAACCACTTTCAGTGTTACACCATACACGAGATATTGAACACTGGACTAGCATTAATACCTCTATTATAATTTAAATATTCAATTTATTATCCACTAACTATCGTGGACCTTAATGTATTTGAGAGACTCAATAATATTTTAAATCACACATTTGAATTAACACATTTAATAAAATAATAATTTGTACAATACAGTACATGAATTAGTACGTTAAAACTTATACATATGGTATCACAATCCTTTAGACAAGACTGTCTGTTCACTAGTTACTCTATGAGAGAGGTTCTAGGTACTTAAAAGTAACTGTCGAGGAACTGTGTCTTATTCCTTTGAATCAAGGGTTTATATACTCGTTTGGGGTATGTAAGCGTATGTGTTGGATAGGCTAAGTGAGATAGGGTGTTGTTATTATAGGGTTGTGCTGACTTGCAATATATTCGAGGGACAGGCACAATTAGGTCATGAGTATACAGATATTATATCTATATTCATAAAATCAAATACGGGTAAATTAGTGGTTGTTTATAAAGAGTTATAGGACGATTATTGTTGATGAATACCTACGTTTTTGGTATTCAAAAACGTGTGGACGGATACGTTCGTCATTTCTAATAATAGACGAAAATATACGTTACATGTATATATTTTTGTTTTTTTCAACATAAGAAAAACATAATATCATAATCGAAATTTAATCAGAAGTAACTACAGTAATTTGAAAAAACGATTATATTATTTCAGCTTTACAATATCCTAAATTTTGTTGATTTTTGATATTTTTTTTTTAAATTCATTTTTTAAATATCTTAGAATGAATTTGACGAATATTTGCAAATATCTTACAGCAAAAACTAAATAATATACAAAATTTATTCAAAAGTAATCTTAAAAATTCATTTTTATTTCAACTTCATTCCAGATTTTGTAATTTTGTACTTTTTTTTTTTACCATTCTTTGGGAAAGCACTACGAAAGTTTAAGTAGGTATCCTCTATTTTCAGGCTGACAGAAAAAAATTGTTGTTTGAAAAATTCTAAAAAAATTCTGATAACCATTAAAATAATTATAACATTGTTTTATAAAAAAAAAAGCAACTATTAGTCGACTGGTTTAATTACAACAGTACTCACTTAAGGCTTTTGAAGCCATCTTCATAATAAATTTTCAAAAAAGTTACAAAATGCTCAGAAAATCATGAAACGAAAAAAGTACACAACCCCACACTTGGGTCCAAGTACTCAGTAAATTTTAATAAGCAGATGTTTTTGAAAAATCTATTTAAATAACTGTATATCTGATACATCGACGAAGCCGAAAAATTTCATTCCTGCCTACCCTCACCTTAATTTTTTTCTTGTCTCATAAAGGTAATGGAAAGTAGTGATGGGAATTTTAGGTATTTTTTGAAGTACAGTTCATTCGGACTTGGTCATGAAAATACCTAGTTCAATGAACTAGTTCATCGTGACCTAAATGATAAGAATTAAGAATGATAATTTATCCATTATTTTCTTAATTCTTACCATTTAGGTCATGATGAACTAGTTCGATAATGTATGAAAATTGTATTATTGTAAACTGTGAACAGAGAGATATGTTTTGTCTGCTAGTACAGTTAGTGCAATTACATATATACCTATTCCTTTCCATTCCTTTCTTACCTCATTCTCAAGTGAAATGACGAACTATTTATATGTTTAAAAGATGTCTTCTCGTAAATGTAGCTCTGTGTGGTTACATTTTGTAGGAACTGAAGTTGATAGATGGATAAAATAAAAATGTTTAATAAGAAATCAATATTGGAATCAAATTGGAATTTGACAAGTTGACTTTCCAGCAGTATCGGATATCGGATATCGGATTGTCATTGTTTGTTGAATCTTTTCCAACGTATCTTATCATTTTAAAAATTCAAATCGGTCACGAACTAGTTCTTTTGGAGTTTAGGTCTCGGTCATTTAGGTCATTGAATTGTTCAGTTCAAATGAACTAGTTAGTGAACTACCGACACATCACTAATGGAAAGTCGTCAAAAAAGCTCGTTACTGCCCTGCTGACAGTCATCGATATATCACACAAATATTGTCAATATCTATGATTCAATGATCTGTTGGGCTACTATAAGTTATAGATCATTCGACCGCATGTTCTTAAAAATTTCATTTTAAAAAATACAACAAAAACCCAAGTATAAAGTGTGTATTTATCTATTTTATGAAATTAGAATATTCGTAATCAGTAAGTTAGGGATGCGTTTAGAAATTTTATGGCGGGAAGTACATTCGTCGATTAAATATTCGATTGTCTTTTTTCACATGATGAGCCGATAGTAGGTGTAGGTATATACGCTACTCCATAAATACGTAATCCTTAATTTAATTATCAAAGTCAAGGTCGTCGTCACTCGAGCAAATTCAACAACTTCGTGCTTCATTTTTGTGTTCGCCAGAAAAAATACCACAAATTGACGTAGGTTGATATTATTTTTTGCTCTTTTTTTTTTTTTTTTTCCCATTTTCAGTTCTTATCTTAATATCGTCGTCATCTTCGAACAGTCGTCTGATGTTGAATTAATCGGATATATATATTTTTTTTTTGTGAGAAAATTTTTTGACCCGTGAATTGACGTTAGGTAATATCTAACTTAATATGATACGATTAATACCATTCTCGTATAAACTAACCATAATTAGCCTACAGTATATTAAATATTTCTGGTGTAATGAGAAGAAATTAAATAGGTACCTACATTCACGCTCGGCTAATCAGACGTCTTATTTTTATTTTTTTAACTCCTTCAACCTCCGAATATTTATTCGTAGCCTTACACATCTGACGAGACGAAAGGTGAAGTGAATAGAAATTACGAATATGAATAAGTAGCTGCATAGGTACGTTCTACCAATTTTACCTAATGTAAACTTTAACTTCTGAAAAGTAAAAAAGAAAGACGCAGGTCGGTAGGTAATGCCCAATTTCGTTTTAAATGAGAAATAATTAAAATTTAGGTTTAAAATTTTTTTGCGAAAACTAAATTGAAAATTTTCTAATACGTTCTCACACGTGATAAGTCAATAACGACGATGTAAATTCTCGTGTATTTCGCTAATTACCTACGTTCTAATTTGTTGAAATAATGATCTGAGCCTTGAATTTGGTAAAAAAAAAAAAAAAAAAATTATGCGTACAACGTTTGTTCTCGCGTGTGCAATTTTTTTCGGGCATTCCTAATAGTTGAATAAGTATACTCAGTACAGTAGCTGTAGGTACCTACTTACAATTAAAACCAAGCTGATATTCTTCAGTATGTAGGCTATACTCGGCTTAAGCTATAAATTGCAAAAATGACATTCTAGAAATTACTTCCTGCCAATATTCTTTCCTATGCATGGTACTTATATTACCGAGTGGAAATTTACAGCTGGTATGGTTTTGAAAATTTTAACCATTTATTTTCAACGTAAAAAGCAATAACTTTAACAGTACACAGAAAATAAACTCAATTCTGATGAATGAGGACCACGTACGGTGCAAGATTAACGATTCTTGTACTTCAGAAATACTCCTACATACTTTTAGGTACGATGCATGGAAACCACAGATAAAATATTACCTAAGTCTTTCTCAATAGAATGAGTACATCTAATATCGTTCTCAAGGGTGTAGCCAAAGGGGTGGGCAAAGGGAGCAATTGTCTCATGACCTTTTTTTTAGCTTGCTACAAAATTCAATCATCTTTAAAATGTTCATCGTCTGAAGAACAAAAATCGAAAGTTGTGACCAAAAAAATTCACCTACATACAAAAAAGAAAACTAACCCAGCATAAATTTTCACGAAATCCAAGTTTTCTTATTAATCCATAATTCAAAATCGTGAAATCATAAATTTAAAATGTCAATGTAAAAGAAAGTTATTGAAGTAATAATTTTTTCTAAGAAAAACATAACTGAGGATCCTCACATAATCCATCTTTTTGAAAAATGAGTTTAACACGGATTTGTATACAGAATTTCTTGGCTGACCACATGAGCTCAGTAATTTTTGACTTCAACGTGAATTTTCTATTCTACAGAATATCTTGTAATACGCAATATAGTTACATTATTTTGGTGTCTCATTCGTATCCAGTTGAGTGAATTTACCTCGGCTGTTAGAAATTATTCCAGTAAAAATGAATAATAAGTACACACCTACCAATTTCATTGTTTGAAGTTATCTGTTGTAGATGCTATAGCAGATTTTTTTAGTTTTTTTTTTTTTCTTTTTAAACATCTAAGAGTTAGTTATGATTATATTTAATATCATTTTTTGTAAAATCAATACAAAATAAGGTAATATTTGTGAAAAAACTTACTCTTTCGAGGAAAAACTTGCATTATCCATTCTCTATTGAAGCGTTCCAAATCAATCACCTTGTTTTAAGAGACGATCTGAAATTAATTTGCTCATAAAGTCAACCTTTAATGTATATGGTGGTGTTTAAATGTCAACGACGTCACAATGTCCTAAAACCAGGGCATCATGCAGCCAAAACACTGAATCAAGGGGTCTTGATAGCGTGACTTCAAGACATTTTATTTTTTGACTTTGTCATCCTACGGCTGAATTCTTCTTGACTTGAATTAAACTTCTTCGGACATGATGGAACACAGCTTACAATTGTCTTCATATCTCAGCAAATTAATATGACGAATCAGCAATAAGCTGGGTGGTACGGACAGAAGAGCCTTACAAATTTTCAATCTATAAAAGGTTCGAAACTTACAAAAACAAACAGCAGAATTATTTTGTCAAAGACTATAATTACAAAAGAACTATAGTGTCAACATAGAGGAATAAAGCAAAGTGTACAGCGGAAAAAATAAAAAGATAAAAAAAAAGCTATTGCAGGTAACAAGTAGGAGAAACCATCGGAAAGTTGTTTTGTCTTCACCTAATTGTTTGTCTTCATAAGTGATGGTGACTGTGTTGTAAAAGACTCCTATCATGAAACTTTAGACTTCGGAGCTTTTGGTTTGTGTGTGAGGTGAGGTGAAAAAATAAACAAACATAGATGAAATTAAATTCATTATGTGAGAAAGAAGGCTCTACACGGCCTTTAAATGACTGAGCAAAGCAGTTATCTCGAACTAAGCTTGTCTTAAATTTATCTTCAACACACCAAATTTTCCTCCTAGCAGATGCCAGGAACTCCATCTGATCGTATTGTTGACTTGAACTTCACATCTCAGGTGTTTCTAAAAGATCCCCTTGAAATGCAATATGTAAACTGACAAAACTAGAGTTGACTTGTACATCATCATTACTAATTTGTCTTTTGTCTTCAGTTGAATCTAACCAGAATATGAACTACCATCCTAGTTTGTCTTCAAGGTAAATTAGGATGAAGTGAATCTACATCCTTAGATGGTACACTTAACAATTACCTATGCCAGGACTTTAACATACAACTTGAGACTTGGACCTACTACTATTTGCCTACACAAGAAGGACTGCATTGTAAAGACGAACCTAGTACCGGGTATCGCCAGAACAAGAGTGAATAAAAATTAGAATTTGTCTTCACAAGTTAGTTCTTCTTGTCGGCAAGATTTCCCCACTTATTGTCTACTTAATTGCCTTCAAACATGCGATGTCGATAAAGTATAAAAAGCGAGAGGAATTAATATATATGCAGCCAATAAAATTGCAGATAGTAAATATATATACGTCGACATATAATAGGCAAAGTGCACGTGGATGAATGATAAAATAAAATATAATAAAATACAATATGACTGCAAACCGCAAGCAAAGCGTGGAGAAGCAAGAGATAAAGCATATGAGGTTGGCTGCATTCATGTCCGTCTATGGGTTTTTACTTTCTATTGAATTTGTGTTCATCTTCATATATTTTATGGTACCAGTCTGTCAGATCAAACCAAATTATTTGTTGAAAACTGTCGAATTGTAAATGAGTCGATACTGAAATAAAATGTATTAAGATTGCCTGAAAAAGAATCGAATTTTATTTCTGTCTTCATATATTCATATTTCCATGAGTTCGAATTCGGATGATATGGTGTCTGAATTTGAATTTAATTTTTTTAATGATGTCTTCAAATTATGACGTCATTAGAGAGTTCAAAATAGTTTTTATTTTGAGTCCAAAATCTCAGACTTCTCACTATATAAGGATATTTCCCTTCTGAAATATTATAAGTGAGAAATTTTTGGCCATATTTATTACACTGATCAAGAAAATGTGGAGACAATATTCATATTAGGTAAAGGGGCTCATACCCCTCTATGGCAGTCACTGCCAAAAGGCTGGCTTATATTCGTCTCAATAAGGTTAAACATTATATGCACGTACGTTTGTATGTTCTTACCTGCACATATATACAGGTAAGATACATTGTACAGACTGTGACAAATTACCTGATAAAGATCTAAACGCGCTGCGTTGTTTCTTATCACCTTATGGAATAGGAAACAACGTAATTTTATTACATAATACCATATGTATATGTACATATGTGTATCTGTGTGTGTGTGTGCGCGTGTGTGTGTGCGTGCGTGTGTGTGTGTGTGTGTGTGTCAAATCCCCTATATAAACTCATGGAACTGACTACAAAATTGCCTGTGTTTTCCTAGGATTTAGCTATCCCATACATCCGTGTATGATGTAGCAGAACACTAAAAACTGTTGACTACCTTCTATGTGTGAATACTTCTCATGACAAGGCACTCCACAGCACATAACAAAGTGAACTGCAAGCATTTACACTTCAGGAGAAGGCTAATACATATTTTTTGCCTCTCCTGAAAAATTAGGTTTTTAAATAATGTAAATTTTGAAATTAGAATCCTCAATTATGAAATAAATACTGGTTCTAATTTTAATCATTCATTTTTATTTATTTTTTTCAGTTTTACCTACTGAAATTGAGGATTCTCAAATGAATTTGCTGTCAAAAATGTATATTCCACAAAATTGAGTAAAGCATCAACACAATTTAATTTGTAATTCTTTGAAAAATTCTAAATTTATGCGGTTAAATCTTGTAAAACAAAATCAAAAAATGCATCTATCAGTAAATTTTACCAAATATGATTAGTATTATTTTATTTTATTTTATTTTTTAAACGATTTATTGAATTGCTGGAATTCAATTTAAAAACTAAGTATTTATTTCCGCTCCGCGCCTAATGTATAACTTGAAAATTTCTGAAAAACATTGACTTATCTATTTTTAGGGTCTCATGAGGGCCCAAAAACTGGTTCAGTCTAAAATTGGACCATACATCTGTGTCCAATGACGAATCACTCAACAATTTATGAATAATTTACCTTAGCCCTTTCTTTCGGAGTCACAAATGAACCAAGTAATTCAATATGAATATTAATAATGGACGAAATTTTTTTTCATCATATTGAAAAACATACTATCCGACCATAAATCATTTAATAGCTGCTGTGTTTAGTATAGGTACCATACAAATTCTACTCTAAGGGAAATAAGTCATAAAATTGTACCATCAAGTTTTAATGATGGTACAATTTTATGACTTATTTCTCAATTCCACTTCATAGTTTTAATTCGGGGTTCAATTCTGATTAAAGAGTATCAAAAGTAGAACAAATATTTCTGTCAGACTTACAACTATAACTCGTTTTTTTTTGTTTTTTTTTTGCTAAAAATCTAGAAGGCTTTTGGAAAATTTCGAAAGCTAAGCACCTTCAAGCACCCTATTCGCTCCTTCTCTCTTTATATTAGCACCGTTGATAATAAACAAGATATTAATTTGTAGAATAAACGATCACCCCTACTCCGAACTGTATGACCTTGTTTCTTGTTACATCCCCTCCTATGACATTGACATCTTTTTACATTTTAATTTGATCATCGAGATACGTATTTCGTAAATATAGGTACGTCCCAAATTAAGTTTAAAAAAAATTTCTAATAAAAGTAGAGAATTCTTCCTTTCATTCCGAGCCACTTAAATAACTTACTAGCGTCAGTAATCCTACACAAAACTTTCATGTATAGTATCTACAAGAAAAAAAAATTGATTTTCATTCATAAAGGGCGTTAAATTTTGCTGCTGTTCAAGACGTAAATAACGTAACACGTGTTTCATCACCTTCTTAAAACTGCGTGCGTAGAGTTTAAATAATGAAAAAAAAATAATTTTTTTTAATGCGATGGAAAAATGAAACTTTCCGTGTGTACTTTTTTTTTTTCGTTCATTCGTTCGTTCGTTCGTTCGCTGGTTCGTTCGCTAGTTCGTTCGCTGGTTCGTTCGTTCGTTTGTTTATTTGTTTGTTTGTTTTTTCGTTCGTAAGTGCGTAGTTTTTTCAGCTCTACCCCTATACAGATGCAGCCACCATAAAATACGGCCTTTAATTTTCATTTCGAAAATTGTTATACGGGTCAATGGCTTTGCGAGCTGTGGCCTTAATTTTTGCCTGCTGGGCACTCACCAGCCAAACACGAGTGTGTATTCACACAAGTCCAGTTTTGTAAGGTACAGTGCACACGAAATCGATTGAATATGCTTCCGCTCTCGGATATTTACGATAAAACACAATAACCTCTTTCTGTTGACGTCATTTTGTTAACTGCCGAACAAATATGGATGTAGGTATCCTAATTCATTTGAAAAAAAGTTGAATTACTCGCCCTTCGGGCGGATATGACATAATTAATTTCAAGATAAACTGGTCTCGAATCGAAATTTTTACTGAAAACTTTCAAACATAATACTATTATAGCTTTCATTCTTTTTGTGTTTCCATTTCTCGAAACTGACCCTGAAATAAGACCCTTAAAAGTCGAATTGAGAACTAATAAACAAACAGAGCAAGTCTGAAATAAAAGTATTAATAAAAATATTCAAACTTTATTTGAATTTTAAATTTTCAGAGCTGACACTGAACGAAAACCCTTAAAAAGAATCGAGAACTAACTTTCAATAGAACAGGTCGAGTAGTGAAACTTTTCAGGGAAACGTTGGAACTTAATGCAAGTTTCCAGTTTTTTGAATTTTCATTTCTTAGTACTCACACCAAAACCCTTCGGTAGAACATAAAACTAACTTTCAAACAGAATAATTTCAGAATGAAAACATTTCTAGTAGAAACTTCCAAACTTAAATACAGTCCTGAGTGTGGAGAATTTGAAGTGAAACTTATCAACCACAATCGAATAAGGGTCCAGAATTTTGGTAAAATCAATCGTGTTGTATGGGTATAATGCTGGAATAGAAAAAAGCAACTTAAATTTATATTTGATAAGTGTATTTTAAAACCATATGATATCTACTGTATGAGTTTATTCAATTTTGCAAAAAATTTCAGCAATTTTACGAGTGATGATAAATGCTTTTCAGTATTTATTATTGATATAAACAAATGCTGAGTATGCTCAGGCATTTGGTCAGCATGTGCTTACGCTTAAAATGTTCAGCAAGCTCGAACATTTTTATCATTTTGTCCAAAAACAAAATGTTATCAGTTGTTAGCTTACAATAGTATTGTAGACTATGCTATATAACTGGGATGAAATTAAATGTCGTTTTCATAGAATCAGTATGAGATATAAAAAGCTTTTTGAATCATTGATCAAAAATAACCTTGCCTTAATTCAAGATTTTTCACCAAAACTTCATTCCCTCCGGATTAAATGTGATAATGCTATTGATAAAGTCAGAGACTTTTTCAGAGATCTTCTTTCTATCTGCTGTCGTGTACTCACATACAGAGATGGTCAATCCCTTATGGAAAATGAACTTTTCCTTAAACATCAATATGATGTTTTGAAAAAAACTGTCATATCAGATCATTCATCCTTACTTAATGTCACTGAAAATTTTAAATCCTTTTCCCAAAATTTTCAACACTTCTATGATGATTTTTTCCCTGCAAAAACTGCTTTAGATGAAACTTTAGAAAAATATTCTAGTGAAGCGTATATAGTTGGAGAAATTTCTAATTTTGATAATCCAATTTGTACATATTACAATACATACCTTAAATTCATTCTATGAATATTCAGTATGTCCTGAATGCTTGAAAGACCATAATTTACTGTCAAGTATTGTACCTATTGATACATTTAAAGAAGATCTAACTAAACTAATCCCATTAATGTTGAAAAAAGATCTTAAATTAACTATCCCTGCTCATGATTACCTCAATCATTATTACCTAGATTTTTTAATAAATTTCAATCTCCACAATGACAATTTAGAGATAGAATTGAAAATTCCTGTCAAACAAAAAAACTCTGATTATTATGTATATAAATTTACGCCTTTGACTTTCAAATCTCATAATGATCAATTATGTTCCTGGGATCAAGAACCTTCGATTATTGTTCATAATATGGACGACAACTCAGTTTGTTATATTACAGGAACTAACCTACATTATTGTAATACTGAAAAACATTTATGTTTCCTTCCTGATGATAAAGTATCATCTTTTACAAAAACTTTATTTCTTATAAAACCCTATGATGAACTCATTAAATCCTGTGCCTTCCATTGTGAAATTAACTAAGGAAAAACCCTTCTCTATCAAATTGCATAAAATAAATATGCTATTCCAATCCTTCTAACACCAGTGCCTTTGACATCATCTCAAAAAAATCTTTCGATATTTCTGTTAATACATCATTTCCTGACACTGTACTTTCAACAGTTCCATGTCATGTTCAAGGTATCAATACTGAATATTATGATGGTTTCTCAGAAATAATTATTCTAATCTCATCGAACATCATTTACCATTATTGTGGACAGACTATAATGTCATCATTGATTCATACTTTAAGAAAACTGTCTCACTCCCAAACATCAATGCTTATAATCCAAACTGAACAATGTTTATCCCTAATTTCTCTCCTATGTCAACAACCCAAGACATTAAGGAAGAACTTGACAAAGTTCAAATTATAATTCAGGACTTTAGTGATTGTAACTCAATTTCTCTTTTAAATATTATTATCCTCATATGGTTATGTACTATTACCTTTATTAGTCTATTGTTATTATCATATATCTTTTAATTACTAAAATTAGAAAACCTCTCGAGATTAAACATGTTAAACAATTGATCTATGAAATTACAAAACTTATTGAATTTATTGAAAATATGAATGAACATAATATTGAATGTATTGATGAAAAATGTAAAAATTAATTGTACTTATTTTATATATATATGTGTTTCCATAAAATTCTATTTATCTATATCTCTATTTTTTCAAATTTAGTATTTATCATGAACTATAATTTACTTATACAGACCATTTTACCATATTTTAAATAATGTTTTATAAATCCAAATGATTCTAAAAACTTTTGTTTTCTCTCTATCCTTCTCACTTTTTCTTTATATTACAATTCAGTTTTATCCAAATTTTTAAATTCGAACTTTCATTAAACTTTGAATTTCAAATTTCCCTCGGAATTTTATGTAATGATAATTCCATATCATTTCTTATTTTAATATCCTTTCTATATATCTCTCATATTCTATTAATATTATCCCAATTAATCCATTTCATCTGTAACTTCATTCTGATATCCTGTCTTGATTATATCATTGAAACTTATCAAGACCTGTCCCTTGATGTCACCTTTTCTTACTAATACAATTATACCGTTATAAAATATTGGGTCTATTTCCTACTAATGAATTCCCACTCAGTGTCCTCAGTCAATTAAATTTAGTTTCTTTTATAAAAATATGCATGGTTTAAAGTACTAAAATGGACGATGGCTGACTGAGCATGCCTAAAACAGGTAATCTTACATTCACTTCATTGTAGGTGAATGCCCTTGTTTGTCATAATGAAGTGTTTTAGGTTTTAATGTTGGTGTGTTTTGGCTGGATTCTGCCACCCAGGGTCACGTACCACAAGCTTCACCTATGCTACACCCACAATTTGCCATTTTTTTCACTCTCTTTTGTTCCTTTTTGTTCATTTTGATACTGCACAGTTTTTCCTCTAAAAGGGCTAGAAATTTCGACGATGCTTAAATACTGAAAATTTCATCTTGAACTGCCAAGCTGATTTAAAGTTATGGGCATACAAATATATTTACATTGAGTTTTATTAATGTAGATTGGTACATAAAACTATTGAAAGTACGCATTTGGCACTATCGCCGGATGCATGGGGCTACAAAAAGCTCCACCATTTTTCCTTCTCTGTTTAATATGAGAAATATCCGTCCGCATATTTGAGGCGCAGGGTTTCTCTCCAACATTCTTAAGTGCAAGAAGTATTGTTTTGTGCGCTGGGACTACAATGCCTGTCAGTTTTGAGCCATAAATTCTAAAAATAATGCCATATCGGAACTTTTAACCTACCTATGATTCGAATTTCGAACCATGCCCAACTCAGGTTTCAGTGTACGGCCACATAAATATGCGATTTAAATGTTTTGAAAGAAAAATATGAACGAGTAGGGAGGACTTAGAAATGGTGGGAGAAAATAGAAGAAGCAGATTTTTCTCCTTCTTCTTTGTACTCTTCTCCACAGTATTCAAAGACAAAAATGTGAATAAAATTTTGAAACATGCAGATAACAGCCGATGATATAATTCGTCGGTTTTCTTTAAAAACCTCGTAAGTTGAAAAAATCAAATTTTATAGGAACAACAAAAAACTGATTAACAAAATTAGAAAAATAAATCAAAGACGTCTAAATTATAATTTGTTTTCTTTCACCCTCCTTTGGTTTATTCGAAATTGTTTAGACTTACGAGGTTTTTAATCTGAATTTCAGTCCCAGTACCAGCTTACGTGGTTTTTAATTTAAGAACCTCGTAAGTTGGCTCTTGTTTGATATAAACCACGTAAGTTGGCAGCTAATATAAATTTTGCTTTAAATACCTCGTAAGCCAGACTTTGGTGTTTTTTAATTTGCCTCTAGAAGCACTAATAATGATGCTAAACTTACGAGGTCTGGGAATTCAATTCGTTAATTTTTTATTGCCTTAAAAACCGTATAAATTTAAAATCATAAAAAGTCCAATTACAAGTGGACTAGGTAGGCGGACCCCCGACGACAGTCGCCGCCCCATAGGGCAGGCAACTTATCGTCCTTGCGACGTTAAACGAACACACAGAATTACGTTCGATCGTAATTACCTGCGAATACTTGCAGATAATGTACGAGTACGAATCGTGACGTCATCCATCAATCAATGTCACGATTCGTACACGAACCGGCCAGCCGCCACCTACGATAGTAGGGGATGACGCGACCTGGCCGTACTTAAACAACGTACGTATTTTATTACGTACGTGTGTTTGTGTGCACCAGCCAAAACCGGTATAAAAACTCACAGAACCGGCTCTAAAATCGCCAGTGTTCGGTTTGGTTTTGGCTTGCCCATACTTTCGTATGAAGTGGCTGAACACGCTTAAATTCTGTAGAATTTCCTTCTGGTGAGAATATCTCTCACGACAAGGTATTCCACACGAAGTTTTTAACGAAAACTGACATGTAGATGGATTTCGTCTAAAAATGGCTGACTTTCAATTTATATGAATTGTTGGTTGCATAATGAAAACTTCAAACAGCTACCATTCAGATACTGATGAGCAAATGTGACTCACCCTCGAACTTGACTGAGGTATGGATTTCTGGGTATTGCACAAGTGCATCCTAATCTGTAGAAAATTGCACCCCTCTCCATTGTCTACGCTATATCACGATAAAAATTCATATTACATACATAATGACGTATGTCTGCATAAACATAGGTATATCATAGTTGACATGCGACTCCACAAGAAATGATCCAATGGATTGAGGTCGGGGGACTTTGGTGGCCATGTCAAAGGCGTCTAGGATATTGTATCATGACTCCAGGTGGTTATTTTGAACAATTCATTTTCAAGTTTACATTTTACAGTTTTTAACTACATTCGGTGTTTTGATTTCTTAATTGCGCATTTGGTTATTATTTTATTCACGTATTTTACTTTTACGTACTATATTTTTTACCTTACGAATTCATTTTATCACGCACCATAATGTTAATTTCCTACGATGGGTGATAACATGAACAACATGTATGTATAATATTGCTAATGGGAAAAACATTAAAATAACGTAAGTATCGTTCTTGCATTCATTACGAGTCTTCTACACAGTTTTCGTCATCGTTCTGATGAGGCATCAATTATTGATACTGATACTTTTTACATCACCCGTTTGCCTTCTTTATGAAACTCTTAACGACACAACAGGGTGATGAAATATTTAAAAAAAAATTTATTTCGATTCTAGCGATTACATTCTAATCCATAGACTACCACATTAAAACAACCATCAAGGTAAATCTTAATCGCTAAGATCGTAAAGGTAATTATAACGAATTCAGTCTGATTTAATATATTTAAAAGGTACAGGTCAGGGTCAATATTATCGATACCAATAAACTCGAAGAAGAAAATGAGGAAAGTAAGGAAAAGAGAAAATAGTTAAAATTGATTGTAAATCGTAATACACATACATAGTTATACAGGCCTAGTTAAACAGAGGTCGAGTAAAAAAAAAAAAAAAAAATTGAAATATCCTTAAAAATTAGAGGTTTTTCTCTTATTCTCAAGAGATTCTTTGTAGTATTAAATAGGTAAAGAACATAAAACTAAAAATGAGAAAATAAAAAGTAAAGACAGATGAATTTTTAAAATAGAATTAAACTCACACACACAAAACAAAATAGTATAATAGAAAAAATTAACAATTTATGATACGAAGAGTTTTTTTTTTTTGTTTTTTTTTTTATTGTAATTTTTCATTTTTTTTTTTTTTATTTTTTTTTATTATTTATTATTATTATTATTATTATTATTATTGTTGGTAATTTTTACCCTTGTATCAAATCACTTCAACTCCTTCGAAAACGTAAAGCACTTAATTCTTGGACCAATGATTCGCCTTCGTCCGGATGAATTGGACTCACGTTCACCCTTTGGCCGGTGCCAGCAGATCGTTTGTGATTTTTGATCCGTTTTGGAACCGTTGGCTGTGTCGACGGCGATCCCAAGCTTGTAGATGGTCTCATCGACATATTAACAATTGTGGTTGTGGTGGTGGGTATTGTAGAGGGTGTGGACTTGGCCCCGGATATTTTGGTCTTGGTCATTTGTTGCGCTCGTTTGCTGATCATTCCCTTCTGAAACAGAAAACAAACACGTTTGGATATCAGTATTTTTGCAAATGACGAACACGTAGGCTACGTATGTGTAGGCCTATACGTAGCCTACAATAGGTACGTACTACGTACCCACCGCGTATTAGTCTAAATTATTTTATTGTATTTATAAAGTGATATTCGTATGATGATGTGATCATCTCTCGATACCGGGTATGCTGATAAGACGTCAGCTGTTGGTTGTTTCATTGTACAAAGCCAACCAATACGATATCGATGACGTATTTCGCTTGGAGAATGTACGTCGATCTTTTTTTGACATCGTGTCCTTCATTCATAATGAGTACATGCGCGTATACTAAATAATTTTATCTGATGGAGAAGACGGATAAAACTTCGAAATTCATTCGATGGAACACGAGTGCCCTTTGAATGGTTTGCCACTCGATGAGAAAAATGCAACCTACAGCCTAAGGGACAAGTTGATGAAACAATTTTGTAGGGAGCGCGTATTTCTATGCAATGACAGGCGACCTTTTCGAAGAGAGTCCTTCTGTAGGTACGTCATTACGGTCGCCTCTTTTTATTGCTTCGCCACCACGTTCGACCTTTTACGAAATTTCACTTCTAGAAATTATTTTTTTGAGCTGAACATTCGTTTCGTTGCAAAATCTACAGTCGTTCAAAAATTCATTGAATAATTGCAGTTCTTGAGAAAATGTTGTAATATGCAAAGTAGTGACACCGAATCCACACCCATAATTTGAAAAAATATAATTATGTTTAGGGTGGGTACTTAATACAGTTGTTAGTTTATTCGTCTAAAAAATTTTTCAATTCGACGATAAAAAGAAAAAGCACACTCACGAGTTGGGAGGCATTTTGGAAGCTTCATAGCTGAGATCTTTCTCACAAGGCTCAAAATCTACGTTTTGTATCGCAATATTAATAAAGAATACACGATTTTGATGCAAAAGTGTCGCATTAGGTATGTCTGACTCGGACTGTAAAGGGGATTCTCCGACTTGTTGGCTTTTTGGCAGAATTCACTACGTTACATTTTTCAAATTGTTCAGGAGAGCAAAAACAAAATTCCAGTTGTGTTCAATAAATTGAGTTTTTAGATAAGAGTCAAATAAATTTGACCAAGTCTATAGAGAATTACATGCATTTATGCGATAGTTACTTTTTCCCGCTGAAAAAAAGTATTTTGTGGTACTTCGTGATTTATCTGAATCTGCATTTAGCAGCTGGCTTATTTTTGTTTGGCTTTCGTGAATACCATCAATTAAACGAGATTTTTATGCCCAATTTTTTGATATAAATAAAGCATTTATGGAAAAAAAAGTGGAATTGGTTAATAGCCGATGCTGTCAGTCTGCTGTCTACTTGGATAATGAACCGCAGTAAAGCACCATTTACCATTTTTCCCGGATTTCTTATTTTTTATATACTTTTATTTAACTCGCTACAATTCTTCAATTCTTCTTTTACCAGTTTGTTGAGTGGATGTGAATTTAGACTTTATAGGATAACTGGATTGAGAACAAAAGTGTAGTACTGAGGAAAACCACCACATTTGTTTTATTTAGCACTGCCATTGTCAAGCTGCAAAGGTGTGCCTGTGATAGTGTGTTAGTGCACTGGATTTCATACAACGACACAACAATACCTACAATCAAACAATAATAACCTATTTCTCAGAATTTCCAATTAAAATTCAAACCTATCAGCCCTAACATATATAATTATCTTCTATGTCAAATGCCACAAAAGGTGCATATTAAGTACCTAATCTATATTATAAAATTCAATCCCACTTTTTGTATATTTACCCGCATGTTTTGCAACATTCACAACATTTTAATTTTGAAAAAAACTGCTCTTCTCTCACTTCACAATTTCTCAGATTCTATTTAAGCTACAAAGTTGAGATTTCTTTTATTGAAAAGAGAATTTATTTTTTCAATGCCATTAGTTTTTCACCAATCGGCCATAAAAAAGCTGAAAATTAATGAGAAATTTACCGTTTTGTAAATTTTATTTATTTCAAAAACTGTTGATAGCAGAAAAAATTTTCAGCGATGACCCCCCCCCCCTATTTTTTCAAATAAGAAATTCATTTCCACCATCAGATTTCACCTAAAACAAATTAATCAGGAGAGCTAGAACGAATTTGTACTACCTTCCAGTGGAAATTGCATGTTGCCAGTTTTTTCCATTTTCCTCCCTGTCACTGTGGACAATGACTACGATTTATATAAGTGCGCTACTGTAACGGCCAAAAGAGGTGGTTCAGTACTGGAAACTAACCTCTTTTGGGGCGATTACACTTCCTTCGATATACGATAATATTCACAGGAATATTATAGTATTCGAGAATTATTTTAAATAGTTGAATTTTACTATCCACAGCTATTGTGAACCTTAACTGAATGAAAGACTCTAATTAAATTGAAACACACAATAAACTTTATCACTTTTATTTTTAAAACACAATATTAAATTTACAAGTATTCGTTCACAGTTTAAGACTGGAAGAATATCACAGGTACAGTATACGACTGACCAGTTTATTTACAATAAAATATATTACACTATTACGCAGTGTCAAGATTACAATACAATACAAATATTTTAATGAAAACCAGAGTTTATATACCTATCAAGGTATATGGTTTTCTATGGTGTTGTGTGTAAAGTAGGGATTTGCTGATTTAGGTATTTAATTATTTCGAGAATATTCGGGTACCAGAATGTTCAGGTACTCGAATATTCCGTTAAAAAAGGTGTAGTAGTTGCTGACAGGAAGTAACGGTACTTTCGCCAGTTGACTGTACATATTAGGGAAAGAATTTGCTTAGTGAGAAAAATGTATTTTTCTGTGAACGAAATATGTGCGTCTATATTAAAATATGACGAACATATTCGTTACACAATTCTCCAGGGGGAAGAAAAAAAAAAGGAGAAAAAAAAATTTTTTTTTCACAGCTAGTTTAAGGGAAAAAAAATTTTTATAATTAATAGTTACTTTTATATATATATGAGTAAGTAAATACATGAAAATATATGGCATAAAATGCAATTTAAAAACTTAGGATCTAAAATTTAATATACATACTAATACATAAAATTCTTAGGTTCCTAATGTTTTTTTTTTTTATATTATATTTAACATATTTGCATTTTTTTGCATTATTTTTTACAATGTTGTAGTTTTAGCAATATTCATTTTAGTATTATTTCGATAGGGATTTGAGTACGAATATTTACTTATTCCAATTATAATTATAGTTAAGATAAGTAACCAGGATAGGCAGATTATATTAACCATATTAAAGTTATTATTATTTTCAAGATTAGGGATTTTTAGTTCAATATTTTAAATTTTATTTTTGAGTTTATTAGTGGGAATAGAATGGGGAACAAATGATTTCCATTTTGGATTATATACCTTTGATGTTGCGAGATCTACTGCTAAATCAAAAGGTTCTGTGGCTTCTGAGAAGTAAGTCCACAGTAGAGGGAGATGATTTTCGATTTTTATTGTCTCTTCGAGGGATTCGGAGAGGCAAGGTATTTCAGTCGGTATGATAATATTGTTTTTATTATTTTTATCAATATTTTTGATCTGAATATGACAAGGATAGTTTATCACTTCCACAATTTGAAGGGAGATAACATAAAGGTTTGTCAGAGGTACAGTAATGGAGATTAGTTCCAGAAATGTATCTGACAGTATTTGATCTGATTTCATGAATGATTAGAGAGTGCTCTTGATCCCAACTACACAGTTCATTAGTATGACTTTTGAACGTGAGTGGTATGAAATCAAAAATTTCATATTTCATATTAAAAATTTTTAATCGTACTTTAATTTCTAATTCGAGAGTATTTTTATAAAAATTACAGTTTACAACTTCTGCATGATAATAATTTTGAATTTCTGCAGTGGGGATGGCTAGATCTAAGTCTAGGTCTTTTAATTTTGTATGTAGTCGCGAAATGTCCTGTTCAAGAATAGTCTTAGGGATTCCATGGATCGCAAAGCTTGAATAAAGAATTTTTTGATCGGGAGTTCCAGTCTCATTGGGTTTCAGACAAAGAGATCCATGAGGATTTTCGCATATGGCAGCATAGCATTCGATTTACTTGCTGTCCCGAGTCAGAGGAATTTTTCCAAAAGTTCCTATTCAACTTGCGTGTACTTTACCCGCAAGGATTAAGTATCAAATTTGGGGTAATGGGAATTGGAATTAATTTTTCAGGGATTACAGTAACCGCTTCATCGTAGGATGAGGTTGGGTTAGGTAGTTTTTTTAATACATTATTTTCATCAAGAAAATATAGTTTAATAGACCTATTTAATTTATGAAATTTATTTTTATCTTTTTTTACTTCATTATAATTTAATAATGATATGACATTTTTCCAATGAGGATCAGTTTCCTGCATTGTTTTTAAATTTTATGGAAGTTCAATTTCTGTTTTGGGGACAGGGTCTTGAATTGAAACTTCTGTTTGATCATTACGATCAGGTAATGGGGAATTTGGATTTGAGATCTTTTGGGGATTGGGAATCATGGGTTGGGAAGTTTGGTTGGTAGGGGAAAGGAGGATCTGTTCATTGAGATTTGTTTGATTAGAATCTCTGTTTGATGCAGATCGGGTAACTACATTTAATGTAGTGGGGACATTTGGGAAATTTTCCGAGTATAAATTCTGAATGGGACTTGTGGCTTGAACCACAGGGTAGTATGGGAATGTTGATGAGTGAGAAGGAGGGTAAGGGTAATTTTGGATATTGAGGAAATTATTTGGGTAAAACCATAAGTTCTGGTTTTGATAGAAAACCAAATTTAATGGGACCATTTTTTCATTGTGAATTCTACAAATAGTATTCACATTTTTTTCTCCTTCAGGGAGTGTATATTTTTTATCCACCAGAAATTCACCATATTTGAAAGTAATTTTGTCAAGTTTGTCATGGGGACGAGACAACATATCAGCCATACAATTATTTTTCTGGCAATATGTTTTATCTGAAAATATAATCATTTAATTTTGAGATTAATCTAATTAATCTTGGGCTTGGGGTATTAAACCTTTGATGATAAATCAATGGTTTATGATCAGTGTATACTACGAAGCGTAAAGCAAGTAAGTATCCACAAAAGTGAGCCAGGGCATTTGTTATGGCCATCATTTCGAGGTCAAACAAACATAATTTTGTATGTGCAGGTTGAACTCTTTGAGAGAAGTATCCAACTGGATGTTTGTGCTTTGTAATTGGATTAGTTTGCAGCAATACTGCACCTAATTCAATTTTTGAAGCATCAACTTCCACACAAGTTTCTAGTTTAGGATCATAAATCGCTAAAACTGGTTTTGAAATCATAAATTCTTTTAGTTTTTCAAATATTTCTATATGCTCTGGGGTCAGTTTAATTCGAGCGTTTGATTTGCTGTCAGTTCCTCTTAGAAGATCACTAAGGGGAGCTGTAATTTTAGCCAAATTAGGAATTAGTTTCCTATGATAATTTATCGATCCGAGAAACGATTGTATTTGCTTTAAAGTATTTGGGGGGTTTAAATTTTTAATGGCTTCTATATTTTTATTTAATGGGGAAATTTCATTATATCGACAGTATGTCCTAAAATTTCAATTTCATTAAAAAAGAATTGACATTTTTTTGTTTTAATTTTTAGATTGACTTTACTTAGTCTTCTAAGTACTTCCCTTGTATTTTCCCAACATTCCTCGAATGTCTCGCCAAAAATACAAATATCGTCGAGGTAACAAACCATTTTTTTTCACAACATATCATGGAAGATGTCATCCATGATAGTTTGGAAAATAGACAGGGAGATACTTAGTCCAATTGGAGTGGAATTGAATACATATCCGATTGCATCCACATTGATACCAGTGTACTGTTTAGATTCTTCGGTCAGAGGAATCTGTAAGTACCCACTGTTCAAATCAATAGTAGTGAACCACTTTTTATTTCTTAAATAAGGCAATATGATATCAATCGTAGGAACGCGATTGTTATCCGTTATTATCCTTTGGTTCATTCTGCGGTAGTCTACAAGAATTCTATAAACACCGTCAGGTTTTTTTTTTACAAATATTGGGGATTCAAACCTTGATTTTTGTTTTTTTAATACACCTGCTTTAACTAGGTTGTCGACCAGTTTGTGCAGTGCTTCGTGTTCTACATGAGAGAACTTGAAGTTTTTACATCTTAATGATGTTTCATCGTCAACACTGACTTTTTGTGGAGGGACTTTACAGATAGAAACTTCATTTATTTTTCCACTAAATATTTGATTATTTTCATTAATTATTTCATACGTTTTAATTTTCTTTTCTAAATCTACTTTTGGACCTAGTGGAATAGTATTATCACGACTGTCCGTTAATATCGTATCTTCATTTATTATTTCAATTTTTCAAATATTAAAATCAATTGCATTTTTTAACACGAATTTACCGAGGTATTCACCTTCGTAAATTACGTATGGTCTGTCGTTATTATTGACAGCCATCACAGTGTTATCACTTACATTTAAATAAAACTTATTTTTATTTTCCATTGAAATTTCTTTATGAAATTCCAAATGTTGGGGGAGAGTCGCTAAGATAAGCGTTGAATTTTCCTTAATTTTATAAGTTTGGGGAGAATAAAATTTAAATGGCTTGATATAATTGGGAGGGTATTTTTTTTCAAGGGGGTAGTTGTGACATTTGGGCATGTCAAATGTTCGCTCTTCGAAACCACACGGTAATGTGAATTTGTTTTTATTAAAGTCCATTTTTGCTTTATGGGTTGACAAGAAGTTGTACCCTAAGATGACTGGTTCAACCAGATTTTGGACAACGTAGGTGGGATGAGAATAAACACAATAATCAATGGAAAAAATCACATTGGTTAAACCTATTATGCCTAAAAACTTAGAGTCCGCACCACAAAATCTTACATCGGTTGGAGTTATCAGTTCCTTAAAATTGACTTTATTCAAAACATCTTCAGCAATTAGTGTCTGTTCCGAACTTGGGTCGACTAGGCTAAGTATTTGTTTGCCATTAATAGCAAAAGGAAGATGAAATTTACATAGGGCAGTGTGATCAGCACGTTCCTTAGTTTCAAAATTCACCTTACTAACATTGTTAACCAATTTCAACTCTTTGTTTGAGACATCCCTTACAGCTGATGAATCATATGTAAGGGGGACACTTAGTTTTTTGAGCCAGCATTTTGGCAGGGTAGGGAATTGGATATTTGGTTTTGGGAAACAGGGGGCTGAACTAACATGAGCGGAGTAGGAGATGCAACCGTTTGACTATTAGCAGCCACGTAGTTTTGGGGATATTGGGGCACATTTGGAATAAAATTTTGATAATTTGGGAAATTAGGAAAATTATTATTCCATTTTGGAACATTATTATTATTCCAGTTTGGTACCCAATTTTGATTAAAGTTACAATTATTGTAACCGTTATTATTACGAAAATTATTTCTTCGGTAATTTGGGACATAATTATTTCCTTTGTAATTAGGATTAGGACTTTGAGAATAGTTCTGGTTATTATTCCAGTTCCTATTCTGGTTTTGATTCCAATTATTTTGATTTGGATTATTATTATAATTATTATTATTGTTGTTATTATTATTATTATTGTTCCTGTTTTGTTTTGTATTTTGGTTAGAGTTTTGATTTGAATTTTGATTTGAATTCTGATTTGGGTTTTAATTTGGGTTTTTATTTTGAGGATTTTTATTCTTCTTGCTGTCCAGAGGTTTGGAAATGTTCGCTATTGCAGCGCTCAACTTCTCAAACTCGGATTTCCAATCAGAATCAGAAGAAACTACGTTTGAAGTCTTTTCAGATTTTTTCTCGGTAGTTTTTCCTATTTTCAATTCTTCTATAGTTTTTTCCAATTGTTCTATTTTTGCTCTCGGTAGGGGATCTGAGTGGCCAAATAGTTTATCTTTGAAATCTAAATAATTTGAAAAAGCTTTGTCCAATTCTTGTAAAGTATTGGGCTTTTCCCTTATTAAAAATTCCCTTTCTTTTTCGGGTAAGTTTGAAATTATTTTTTCGATTATACGTTCTTCCGTAATTCCGGATTCGATTTGTTTCAAAATTTTTGATACGAACATCATATACGTGGTAAAATCAGATTCACCTTTGTGCGTTCGTATAATAATTCACATAACTGGGGTTTAGTCCTAGTGAAAATTTCAACAATTTTTGGTTTCATATTATTCCAAGTATTAAATTCAGGATTATCTTGGATTTTATCTTTGAAAATTTGTTTAGCAATTCCAGTAAAAGCTGTTTTAATTTTTTTGAATTTTAATGTTGCATCCCAATTGAAAGAATCAGCTTCGTTCTCAAAGCCTTTTAAAAACGAAACTATGTCTTCGCCTGGAGTATGACCATAAGGAGTAGGTCTTATGTTGATTGCAACTGCGTTGGACATATTGTTTTCTAAATTTGTATTTAAAGGGAAATTTAAAATTTTATTTTGTTGAGCAGTTTCTGCTACAACGGTGGGTTGAATTTCTAACGGGAAGTAAGATTCTCGTAGAAGTTCAGTATCTGAACTTTGAAAATTTTCTTCGGAATTTTCTGAAATATTTGAAATATTTAAATTTGTTACAGATTTTGTTCTAGGAAGAGGAATGGGATTTTCACTACTTTCTAGAACAGGAGTTGATGAAATTAGCGGGTCAAAATATTTTCTTTCGATAGGTTTTTCAATTTCAGGGATCTTTTTTAGTGAGGATTTGTGGGGAGTTTCCAAAATTATTTTAATATTTTCGGGAGTTAGGAGCTTTTTTATTTCAATATTATTTTTTATGGTTAATACAATATCCTCATGAATTTTTTGTCGAGAGAATGTTTCAATGTTAACCTTTATATTCAAATTTTTACATAAGTTTAAAATTTCTTGATTAGTCGCTTTTAAGAGCCAATCAAATTTAATTTTAGGGGAATTGGGCTGCGTTAAGTTTTCCCAATTTTTGTTCATAAAAAATATTTTTTTCGAAAAATTAATTATAAAAAACACTTTTAAAAAATAAGGGGAAACGCGAATTATAATTAATTTTAATTTTTTTACTTTTCTTTGTTTTTACAGCAACTTGAAGATCTGGATGTGGTAACTGCAACTGGATGTCGATGGGCGGAAAATATATTTACAATTGTTTGAATTATTTTTTGTAAATATATTTTTTCTCCGGGTATTGGAGTCCCACGACGTGTTTATTTTCTCTTTTCTGGTCTTTTTCCACTCGTGGTATACCTTTACTTCCTATTCCTTAGAGCGCGCCTTATGCTTTTCTCTAAGTACTTTACTAGAGTTTTCAAGGTAACCAATTGAAGTACTTCGGACACAGAAAAAGAAGAAAATACCTTTGAAGCAGCAGCCTTGGATCCGCATTGTTGAATGGACAGGAACAATTTTTATTTTTATTTCCAAAAAAATTTTGGAAAAAAAAAATAATTTTTTTTTTTTTAGTACTTGAGCGAGGATTTGATATCGCAAAAGCAAACCAGTTGGGCGCCAACAATGTAACGGCCAAAAGAGGTGGTTCAGTACTGGAAACTAACCTCTTTTGGGGCAATTACACTTCCTTCAATATACGATAATATTTACAGGAATATTATAGTATTCGAGAATTATTTTAAATAGTTGAATTTTACTATCCACAGCTATTGTGGACCTTAACTGAATGAAAGACTCTAATTAAATTGAAACACACAATAAACTTTATCACTTTTACTTTTAAAACACAATATTAAATTTACAAGTATTCGTTCACAGTTTAAGACTGGAAGAATATCACAGGTACAGTATACGACTGACCAGTTTATTTACAATAAAATATATTACACTATTACGCAGTGTCAAGATTACAATACAATACAAATATTTTAATGAAAACCAGAGTTTATATACCTATCAAGGTATATGGTTTTCTATGGTGTTGTGTGTAAAGTAGGGATTTGCTGATTTAGGTATTTAATTATTTCGAGAATATTCGGGTACCAGAATGTTCAGGTACTCGAATATTCCGTTAAAAAAGGTGTAGTAGTTGCTGACAGGAAGTAACGGTACTTTCACCAGTTGACTGTACATATTAGGGAAAGAATTTGCTTAGTAAGAAAAATGTAATTTTCTGTGAACGAAATATGTGCGTCTATATTAAAATATGACGAACATATTCGTTACAGCTACTACTAATAAAAGAAATATTGTAGTTGAAGAAAATGTTTACCATTTAACAGTTCATGGTATTCATTTATTTTTTCAGTCATTGAGACAATCATGAATTATTATTTTTTTTTAGGGGGGAGGAAGAAACTGAATCTGTATGGAAATGTTAATTCTAAATGAATGAATGAAAGTTGAGTATTATTTTAGTGTTTAACCATTGTTGGAAAAATGTGAATTGTTTATGTACTAGATAATTTGCAACACTGCTGTATCAGCATGAACAACTATTACAGCGTACTAATCATTATTCACTTAGTCTTCGTCTTTGTTAAATTATGGAGTAAACATTTTTTTGTATTTCTCTCAATAAAACCTTTAAATACTTGGTGCAGTATATAAGCGTTTTTTTATCGATTGTGATATATATATATATATATATTACTGGTATTTACTGGTGCACGATGTTTCGTCAATTACTCTCATCTTTACTCCACATTAAGGTATTACAAACCCTCTAAATCCAATAGGCATCACCTATTTGGCACCACGTGCTAACGCACAGCCAGCAACAGTCATTGATTAGTAGATGAGTAAATGAAGTAGGTGTAACGTATATTTTT
Organism: Ericerus pela; assembly: GCA_011428145.1. Taxonomy (NCBI): domain Eukaryota; kingdom Metazoa; phylum Arthropoda; class Insecta; order Hemiptera; family Coccidae; genus Ericerus; species Ericerus pela. Next base: position 168,023 of record WOFM01000167.1, read on the forward strand.
GTATATTTTGTAAATAATACGAACAATATTTGTTCACAGTGTCTCAACACCAGAAATTCAGGTATTCAAATTTTATCTAAACATCCCATTCGTATTTTCATAAACAATCTAAATTATTTCCTAAATTATTCCCATCTAAAACGTGATAAACATTGAAACACTGTCTCCATAAACAGAGACCAAATATACTTGTCCCTAAATATTATGATTAATTAACAAATCTCTAATTCAACAAACTTCCACCTCACATAGCCAATTCACCATATCCAGTCACATACACCATGTACCCTGAACTGGTATATAAACTCTAACAATCTATGAGTAATTCAGTGTTTTTTAGTTAGGAACTGATTAGTTCAGCTCAGCTCAAATAATTTAATGTTCTAAAATATTATGTGAATTAATCCCAATGTGTTAAATGTTTAAATGTAAAGTAAAGAGTTGAAAATAGTAATTGTGTTTTATATTTGAGTCTCTACAAAAGTTAAGGTCTACAATAGATAGTAGACAATTAAACTCTAAATTCTAAACTTGAAAGGAATATTTTTACTCATTCCTTCGTATGGTGTAACACTGAAAGGTGTCCAATCTAGATACAATTAAAACATCTTTTGGCCGTTACAGTAGGTATATACTGTAAAATGTTTTGTCAGAATTGCGCATTTATAGTGTAAATGTGGCAATGCGTAATTCGCACTGAAAGTTAGTGCTATTTTGTTATAGCATCACGAGATACCGGCGAGACAAAATACAAGAACAAAAGTGGGTACTCACGTATTAGTAATATGTATGTAGGTACGTATATATTATATACATACACAAATAGCTTTCTGCGTAATATTTCATCACCTATCACACGTATATATAGATGATTTTGGTCATCTAGGATTTGGAACCAAGGCCTTTGAGAGGGAAGGGGAAAGGGTACCAAAGGTACCGGGCCTAGACATAGGGGCCCAGAATGGCCTTAATTTAGAAATAAATTGTAATTTTTAAGTATAAATGGTGAAAAAGGGCGTCAGGACCGATCCGTGATAAGGTTTCTGCGAGTAGATTTTCCAAAGGTTTGAAAAAAAAACGACTAAAATACATGTTTTAGAACTCAAAATGTATCTAAAAAATTTATTTTGCGAGAAGAGCGAGCGAAATTGTTTTTTGAATGTATAACCCCTTTCCAAAGACAAATACTACCGCTGGAGGTAAGAGGGGCCCTTCAGTTTATTTCTCCTGGGCTCGAAATTTCTCTCTGAGGCCCTGCTTGTAACTGGAGCAGGGAGGAGAGGGGGCGTGGACCCCTTCTTTCAAAGCTAGTGCTTTAATATTCGTCATTTTATTAATAGCTCTGTTTGATAGGACTACACCAACTTACACCAACCTACACCGATAGGGATATTCCAAAAATATTCAAGTAAAACTTGGCGCAAAGTGCCATAACATTCCTACATTTATGGAATCACCCTCCTGGTATAGGTTGGTGTAATTTGGTGTAGTCCTATCAAACAGAGCTAATGTTCGCTACTTTCTATTTTTTTCGCCCCACAACATCCTCGGCTAGATTTTTTGTGGTTTTTAGTAACTTATCGCCGGAGATTTTGATCCGATTCACCCGATACGTTCGTCTCAAAGCCCTTCGTTTCTTCTCCAGACATTGTCGTTCATAATTGTATATCAAAATGATGAAGCTTTTCTCGTTAAGAAAGCACCGCAACATCTACTCCCCAAACCACTTTATAAAAAGCAGCGAAAATGATAATTTCTTCGCCCCCCTCAATTATAAAAAAACAATTTTTCGAATCCACCCCAACAAAAATGTTTTCTCTTTTTCGTTCCCCCTTCTCCGTTATCCTATACTTTTTTTTTCGAGTGTATTTTCTTCTCAGCTGGCAAAAACGAGGAGAAACGATACCTACTCATCGTTGTATACGAGAGAATTTATTTACCTATCATCTTTCGTGCTTGATCCTTTTCACATCAGCTTAATATTCGTTCGGAGTAGATAAATGTAGCTCCTAAATCCCTAACATACATCTAATAGGTAGATATAGGCGGTTGGTTGTTTGCTTTTTCTAAACGTGGACTTTAATTTTGACATATCTATTCTTTCAACCACAAAAATGGCATTGGAAACCGAGAGTTAGACGAAGATTATTAATCAATTACGCCGAGTGGGAGGGGTTAGGCTATGTGAAAAAGGAAAAAAGAAAACGGGGTGTTATTTGGGAATACGTTGTTTTATATCGCTGATGATTATTCTGACACCGAGCTTTTTGTTATCGTAGTTAGGCGAAGTAAGTATTTCATTCTAAATCCTATTCCGAGTAAAATCTGGATAGGGCACAGGCTACCGCATTAAATTGACAGACTCTTTAGCATTCGATTGGTTTCTGCTTTGCGGTTCTTTCATTGATAAGTGGAAAAAAAGTAGCTTTGTTCGAACGTTCGTATGCTTTTAAAAATTAATAGGTATGTATATAATATGTAAGCTATACTTCGTTGGTTGTTTTTTAATGTGAAACAATCTTTTGAGTTTGCATACCGACCTAAAATGTTGTACGAGTAATATGCATCGACTATATTGTTTACTTTATATTTAACTTATCTAAAGTAAATTAGTCTTAGTCCAGTAAAGAAAGAAATTATCCTCCGGAAAATTGCCATATTTTGTTTCGTTTCGCAGATGGTTAGGGACGGGCGTCCCAAATAACATACTAAAATTCTCGACCCCCACTTCGCTCGCTTCAATAGCAATTAGGAGAAATGTACCCTCAAATCAGTATTTGGCCGTTTTCTTCGGAAGTATCAACTGTAGCGGGAAAATAGCTCAGTTAAACAATGTTAAATATTAAATTTTCGACAAAAAATGTTCTAATTGTAACGGCCAAAAGAGGTGGTAATGTACCTAATTAAAACCACTTTCAGTGTTACACCATACACGAAATATTACGTACTGGAAAAGCAGTAATATCCCTAAAATAGTTTAAATATTTAATTTATTATCCACAGTTAACTTATTTGAGAGACTCAATAATATTTTAAAACACATAATTGAATAAACACATTTAATATAATAATAAATTTGTACAATACAGTACATCAATTAATACGTTAACACTTATACATATCATATCACAATCCATTTGACAAGACTATCTGTTCACTAGAGACTTCTGCTAGAGAGGTTCTAGGTACTTAGAAGTAACTGTCGAGGAACTGTGTCTTATTCCTTCGAATCAAGGGTTTATATATTTGTTCAGGGTATGTACGCGTACTTGTTGGATAGGTTAAGTGAGGTAGGGTGTTGTTATTATAGGGTTGTGCTGACTCGTAAAATACTCGAGGGACAGGCACAATTAGGTCATGAATATACAGAAATTATATCTATATTCATAAAATCAACTACGGGTAAATTAGTGGTTGTTTACAAAGAGTTATAGGATCATTATTGTTGATAAATATCTACGTTTTTGATACTCGAAAATGTGTAGACGAATATGTTCGTCATTTCTAAAAATAGATGAAAATATACGTTACAGCTAATCACATTTTGAGTGTAATGCTTCTCGCCTCTGAAAAAATGAGACTGAAAAATACCATTTCTAATTGTGTTCCAGTTACGCTAATATACCAAAAAATGTGAATTTTACCATTAAAAACTTGGTATAAAATGCATTATAATGCAAAAACTATTGGTTCTACCGACCTTCCGTTGATTTCATTCGATTCAGCGCCAAAAAATACGTAAAATATGATTATATGTTATGTTGTTCCCGACAAAAATTTTTGTATTGGTTGGAAAATTTGAAACAATATTTATAAAAATTGGATTTTTAGGTACATTTTCCCTCCTATGTTTTTGTCCATAGTTATTAGCTCTCCTAGCGGGGCTTTAAAATGCCAATGGAGTATCTCTCGAATAGCAGATGGTTAAAACGATGACGATACAGTCAGTAGGACGGGGTACGAGAGAAAATGTACCTAAAATTCTACTTTTTTAAAGCTATTTTTTCTAAATTCTCAACCTATATGTAAATTTTTGGCAGGAGCAACTCTTTATGTTTTATCCTACGTACTTTTTACCCCTGAATCGAATGAAATCAACCACTGGTCCGTAGGATCAATAATTTTTGAATTATTATGCATTTTGCACCCATAGTCGAATTTAATGGGAGTGCTAGGGGTGCAATACACCCCTGTCTTACACCCCTGAGAAATATTTAAAAAAAAACTCTAACGCAGGTATACTGCGCCATGTATTGAAATAATCAAATCGTGATTAGTTTGGTGCTGATTATTCAACGTTCTTTTGAACTTAGCTGCTGCCCTAATCTTAAATGGTAGCTTCTGCCTCAACCTTAAGAGATAATCAAAAAATCATTCTGTACCTAGACGATTAGAAAATAAGTAAAAAGTAGAGCAAGTTATAGTACTGGATACCAAAAATCTGCCAATATGTCACTACCTCAAATGAAAAGCTGTAGCATATCGTTATGAGAGTTGTGGAATGAAAATGAAGACCAGGAGGTCAGAAACAAAATCATTCAAGAATGGAAAAATCCCAAGAAAAATTAATTTCAAATCACAATTCAAAAAGTTGTCACAAATTTTTGCAGAAATTTTGCAAAAGAACAGAGCTATTCATAGTAAAATAATTCAAATCACGTATTACATGACATAGTCAGGCGTGATAAGGTTGAAAATCACGTTCATCTTCAGAAGAAACAATGTTACAGTTCAAAATGGTTGAGCATAATAAGTACAATTTACGAAATAAAATTATTAAACTCTATAAAAATTTACACATACGTATTCTCAAAAGAATACATAGCGTATTTAGTTAAGCATAAAGCTGTGAAACCGATGACTCGGGTTCTAATTCAGGCAGCGGGTGGTGAGGAATGGGCGAATAATTTCATTTTTGAGGGAATTATAATTATTTTTTAGGCTAAAGGAGTAGTTTTTCGCAATTGGACTTGAAAAATTGATTTTTCAAGGCTATTATCTGAAGGTAAAAAATGAAAAAATCACACTAAATAATTAATAACTCAGAAAAAAATTGACCAGTAATAACCAAAATTTTCAGGTCTAGTCCTTGTGTCAGAGGTAATATTCGTACTGAATTTTGTGACTATTGTACAATAATTGCAACATTTATTGAGTTTAGCCCCTCCAACAGCCCCAGAGAATGAACCATAAAGTAACTCGAGACCAAATTTGAAAGCGTGCTAGAATAGTTTTAAATAAATGTCTGTTTCAAATTTTGTAACTATTGCTTGAAAATTACTCATTTTAGATTCATTAAACTGCCAAAAATGCAACATAATGGCACCTACCAGATATGCCATAAAAATAATCAGCACCAAATTTAAATGGTCTTTTTCTTGACTTAGTACTAATATTTGGTTAACATTTCTAATACTTGGGCTGGAATAAGTAAAACTAATAAAAATACAAAAATTTCAGAATATTGAAATTAATAAAGTTTTTGAGATAAAATAAAAAGATGCTGAAAGAAAGATTTGCTACCCAATACCACCAAAATTTTTAATAATATAAAAGAATAATTCAAAACAATTATGTAAGTAGATTGTGGGGACATCACTCGTATGAGGTAATAGGGGCTTGCACCCCTCCACGACAGTCGCCGTCCAAAGGCTGACAATAATCGTCTATATGACGTTAAAACATATACACACTTGTGCATTTGTATGTTTGTACCTCTACATACGTACAGGTAAGATACATTGCACGGGCCGTGATCAATTACCTGATAACAATCTCGGTGATGTCACGACCCAGTACCAAATGCACTGTGTTGTTTCTTATCACCTCAACGGAGGCAAGAAACGATGTAACATATGACATAATTATGTACATATTCGTATGTATGTGTGTCTGTGTGCGTGTACCAAATCCTCTATATAAACTCACGAAACAGGCTACAAAATCACCAGCGTTAGCCGAGGATTTGGCTTTCCCATACTTTACTGTATGAAGTGGCAGAACACGCAAACTTTGTAGAAGACCTTCTTGTGTGAATATCTCTCACAACAAGGTATTCCACATAGGTACCTTACAGCAAAATATGATATGAATAATTAATTAAGACATTTTTAGTAGGCCTATTAAAAAGAAAAATCAACTCCAAAGAGGAATAACATTCATTTGGTCAGTTTGATGTAATAAAAAGTTTAAAATGTCTTTCGTGATGGGGGACATTTGATAATTTGTCCTCATGTCCAGCTGTTTCTACACTCCTCTACTGAAGTTGGTAAACCCGTAATCCCACTTCCCTAAATCACACGATTTTAAATAGTAGTGAAAAATCTGCTAAACCATTAATTAAGGTAAATTGCTACAATTTTTTAAATTTCTAATTTATTTTTAAATTGTGGAGGGCAGGAAGGTCACAGAGGCTCCTTATTAACTTCACCTATGGGTCTTAAGTATGTCATTTGCAAGAGTTTATATCCCACGAATTTCCTTTTCACCAGTAAAAAATAATCCTAGCCAGCCAATGGTGTGTTTAAAAAATTATTATACAGGTTGAAGTTGACAGATTCGAAGAAAGTATAACAGAAATAAAGTTGTCAACGAAGCTACATCTCAGAAGTGTATAATTGAAGCAGAGAAAATATTATCTTAAGTAAAAAGTATGAAATGTAAGTGGGAAACGATTGCGTACGAAGTTACTCGAATGAGAGGCCGAACAAGAATCAGTGTAGCCGCGTGTTTAGATGTATAGAAGTTTTTGTACGAAGAAAGTCCAGTGTTCGCAGCAGTGTGAGGGGAAGAGAATTGGTAGTCCTAACAATCGAAAATATCGATATTGAAACTTTTCGATATTTGCTATCTCTAATACCTACCTATATTTATCTACGTGCACACTTGTACACGTGTATAAATACCTATCTATAAAACATACAGGAATTTGAATTATTTTTACCAAAATTTTCCTTCATTTATGAAACGAAAAACGTGCCCACTCCCAACCCCGAGGGGGGTAATAACGGATTGAAATTAATAAGTAGATTTTCGTGGAAAATTCGCATAAAAAGTGCTGCAATCAAGTTTTCTTTATACCGCGAAGAAATATCTCGTTCCCAAATTTGGAATGACACCCTTTATTTTTAGATGTGTGTGTGTGGGTATATAATTTGCAATAAAATTCCGATATTATTAATAGGAAAATAATTTTCAGCACAATTGACCTGCCGCCGTGGGATTATTTCACTCGTTCTTCCATAACTTTCAAGTACTCGCCTACGCCATGATAATTGCTCGTAATTCAAATTTTATGAAGCATTTCTCGTCAAGCAGTTCCATCGTAGAATTAACTCTCTCTATCCCACAACATCGAATACGACAACGTAACGGAGGGTTAAAAAAACAAAAAAAAAAAAAAAACGAACTATGCGATGGCTGTGGCAGTTTTATTTTTATAACACAGAACTGACGTCACGCACTAAAATTTTAGGAACTTACGTTCAGATACGACTTTTTTCTTGAGGCGGTGGCTGAGGGAAAAGGGAAAGAGGAAACCATGGAGATGTGAAGGAAATTTCGCTTCATTCATGAATTCGTATCGATTATCTCTCCCTTAACCCTCGTTTCGTATATTAACGAAAAAAGTAAGTTCTTCTAAACCCATCCCCCCTAATTCGTCCTTGAGTGTTTATGAATTTAATAATTCAGTCAGATGTGCGGGCGTGGGTCGGTTTCGTATTTATTCAGGCTCGTGTTACCAGTCGAAGAAAGTTTATCTTATCGGGTTTAATCTGCTTTAATCTGTAGGTATAGGTAGAGGTACCTGCTGTTCATCTCGCGCAACAATGGGTACATGGCGGCTGGGTACCTGTTTTATTATTTTGGCTCAGTTTCGGCGTATTTATTTTCTCCTCTATATTTTTCGTTCAGTTGTGCGTTCAGGCGAGGTACTGCATTTTAAAGCATCTGCTGTTAGCATATAAATTAAAATTGCGGTTTTCAGCTGTAACCGTGGTAGTGTGGTTTCCATCGTAAAAGTGGAGGATTTACGATTTATAATGGCTCACAAAAATATTTGCATAATATTCGAAAATTGGTGTGCCTAAGTATATTTTTCTCAATTTTGAAACTATTCAATGACCACAATTGACTAGCACTAAAAAATAGTAGATACATACCTATAGGTACGTATATAGTGTGAAGTACTTTTTGTAATTTAATAAATAAAAATTTCGCAATACTATCACATAAGATCCGATAGGTAGGGTATATACTATTCCATATATAACATCCATCACGTTCTCTTGACAGTCTTTCAAGACATATATATTATAAAATAAAAGAAATACAGTTTGTTAAATTGACTATCGGATCTTGATGAAATAAATAGAACTAATAAAGACTTCCCCAGTTAAATCTGAGTAGTAAAAGTCGATCACATCAAAGTGTTGTAAGTGGGGAAGTCAGTCCGTTTTTAACCGGCTCTTGAATATAGACGCACTTCGTTCACGTCTTAACATAAAATGAAATAAAACGAAGAAAATAAATTAAAAGTTCTTTCAATTTGGGATTGTGTTTTCGTATTAGTTTGCTCTTCTTTTTAAAATAGACGTATCAACGAACGAAACAACTAAATGATCTTCAACATAACAGCTTCATGTGGTACAGCTCATCTATACATTATAGCAGATATTCATCATCAAAATAGTAAGATCGAAGCTAATTTACATCAGTTCTACCATGTGTTCTTACAAATCATATTGTCCAAAGATTGTTAACTGGATTGTTAGGCTTTTTATAATAACTTAGGAGGAGTTGTGTAGGATCTATATGACGTGACTTCATTTTCACTGTGGTATACTGTGGTATGTGGGAAACTAGGTTTTCATGTTCTTCCCTTCCCAAATTCGAGGTACCCTGATTCTAAAGATCTGCGATCTTGGGCTGTCTTGTTTTTCTTCCGACAACTCTAATATTCTGGATCTTCACCATTTTATTTAACCTAATATGATGACTGCCTTTGGGGCATCACAATAGAGAAAAAAATTGAAGAGAAAAATCCACTAAGTAGGTGTATCTCGGCAGGCTATAATTTTTTTCAATTTATTTACTCATAATTTTTTTAGGGGAAATGAAAATGAAAAAAAAAATTCAAAACTTTTGTTTTCCTCCCTTTTTATCACGGCTATAAAATATTTTTCAACATACGCACAAAACAACGAGTTTTACATGCATGTACCTATAGAGAATGTAGAAGAACAAATTTTTGGCCTGTGAAGTAGACAATAATTTTACACACTGTTACGCAGGATTGAGAATTGGAACGCGAAATAGTGCGTAAAATATTTTAACATGAGCATTTCGATGTTATTATCAACTTGAATTTGTGAAAGACTGCTCATCAAGTTGCCATTTCAATAAAAGTGAACACAACATTTCAATTTTGAAAAGAACCTCTCCAATGATTTCTCGCCCATAAATTGAGCTTGAGAGCTAGGGTTAGTAATGCTTGAAGGAAGATAAAATTTACATAATTTCTGTATAATTACCTATAGTCTACCTGCAAACCGGATATTAAAATTAACCTCATACAAGGGTTATGGGTGGGAATAATGAAAATTTACAATTTCACTACAAAAAAAAAACTAATGACACCATTTTACCATTTTGATATAATTTTTGTTTTTATGTATATATACATAAAGGCCATACATATACTCGGTCCTTTTTGAGTGGACCGCCATACTGCATCAGTGGATAGTAGGATAGTACATTGATGTCAACTACCCTTATTGACAGAATATTACTAAATAATTGAATAATTAAGTAGAAGTGAACATACTATTCTTATTTACGAACATCACCGTGTAAAATAGCCTTTTTCATTCCAAAATTGCGCCACTCACGTAGCCTAGTGTAAATGATGTCATTAAGAAACAAAGAAAAATGCCAGTTAGAAAAAACTTAATAAATAAAAATCATTTTCAACTGTTCCAAATTGATTTGGAAATCTCTCAATTTTCTAATCAAAATCAACTCAGTAATAGTTGACTTCTTTTTTGATGTATGTGTATGTACAAAAAAAGGTGTGAGTTCCACTGGGGCTATACTCATAAAGAGTTGATGTGTAAACATAAAAATATCTGAATAACTTCCAATATTCCCGCAAAATCTATGTTAATAGCGTGGTTGTGTGCACCACACAGCCACTTATCTACATATCATACAACACATATCATGTAACACGCACAAATGGGAGTTACAATTGTAAGAGTTACACAAATCTGATGATCGTAATTTTTCTTTATCCCCTACTGTAGACCAAGTGCTAAGATGATTACACATGAAAAATATGAACGTAATTAGCTACTCACAGACTCTTGATGGGAATGGAAAGATTCTAGAGGGAAGTCAACCCTTACGTTTTCCCTCCGTAAAAAATGATGAGTAAGCCTTAAGCAATGATTTTTGCCCATCATTTTCAACCATTAGTCTAGCAAATTTCTCTTTTTTCCTTTAAATAATATGTTCAAATTAGGACTAGGGGAGACCAGGGTATCATGGAACAAGTGTACCGTGGACAAAACTGACTTCCCTTTAATTTTTGGACAAACTGATCCCATAGCATTATGCATCATACACCTGGTAAATATTTCACTTTTCCACTATTGTTATCTAGTTAGTTGTTCAAAATTTACTGCAATATGTATCAAAATTGTGGTATGCGACCCCAGTAGGCTAAATCCCCTCTGATACACACCCATACTTCCCAAACCCATTCCACTAAATTGCCAAGGTGGTAGACTGCCAGCAATATCTGACAGCCACCTAAATCCTTACAAGCCCACACAGCTAGCCAGGCAATCGCATTTTACCAGTTTCATACCATGTAAATTAATTTTAAAATGTACCAAATGGTAGCCATTCATCCGATATGGTGCTCAAATATAAATTAGTTCTTACTTTACCGAGGTTTTTGCCAAGGTCTGGCCATGCCGGGAAAAAAATTAAACCATCATGTAAAAACACATCGTCTAAGAGTGAATAATAAAAACATGAAAAATCACAGAGAAAAAAAGTAATACCTACTATATGTTTATGCATCAAGAAGCAAACGCTGCGGTTGATCAGCTAGGCTAGAAAAAGATTTTATATCAGCTAAGAATTACAGCTAGCCGATCAAAAAAAAGAAGGGGGATATGTACCGAGGTACAAACACTTATATTTATTATATTATACCACCGAAGTGGTTTTGTGGAAGGAAAAAATAGAAACACATTTAAAAATGGTGGGAAAAAGTTCGTTTGTCGTGAACAAACCTAGGCTAATACAGTTAGCCTAACTTAGGCGCTCACTTCAAATTTTATTATTATTTGGGAATTTATTTTAATTTTGGTGTTTTAATATTATTACGTATTTTCGTGTTTATTTGTACAGTAAATAATGCATCCAAGGGTGCGCAAAAAATTACTAGAGGGTAATTTTATTTAAGGGATTAATTATTATTATTTTCGTCTGGCCGTATCCGTCAAAATTATACCAGAAGTAAAATTTTGATAACTCGCAAAAAGTGTGACCAGTGGGGAAGAAGTTGAGCATTCAAATTTTTGGATGCATTTCAAAGAAGTTTAATAGTCAGTAGTTAATTAGTCAGTGTTACCAATGCTTAAAAAGACTTTGATTAAATATGATCTTTATTTATATTAAGAAGGTGAACTTAGTATACCGTGGTGTAAACCATGGTGTAAATCATGGAACATACTGAAAATACCTTTCAATTTTTAGAAAGTAATTTTCAAAATTAAAATTCCACAAAAACATGAAAAATTAGATCTTGAGAAAGTTGTGGGTACTGTGAAAGGTGTCTTAAATTAGCAAATTCATGAGAAAAGTGTCATAATTTAAAAACAATCAATTTTCCTATAATTCAAATAGCAGATATTAACTGTTATTTAAATACAATTACCTTTAGATGCAGTGCACTTCAAATTGTATTAGATAAAATTAATTTAATTTGTTGGATTAAAAATATTTTTTTCTTATGGAATTTAGCATGTACCGTGGTACACTGAGGTATAGTGTACCATGGCACAAAAAAGGTTACTCCCTTTAAGATGGAATTAGATAAAAACTATCACATGTTAATTATTTCTTTTGGTTTTGTTTTGTAGATGAAGGTTCGTTCTTTTCAAATTTACTAGTCCCAAATTTCTAACTCAGTTCTAGCTTGCACCAGAGACAAAAAAGAAATAAGTATTCCGTGCCCGGTCTCCACTACTATATACGTTTTATGAGATAAACCAAATTTTGTTTCGAAGTTTCGAAAATTCCCGCCGGTTACCTATTCATAAAGTATGCCCTACTTTACTTGATTGAATTTTAAATAACAAACGAAAAAATTTGAGTCTTATTTTCGCTGTTTACCTGGAATAGCTGAGGTGACAAGTGGTGAGGTAAAATTTCCAACTACCATTAGATGATTATAAATTTCTAAATTCGAAGAGCTTTCTTAAGAAGTAGCGACAGAAAAACTAGTCATATGAGGAACCCAAACCGAAACCGTTCCTAGCCTGTAAGTATATAATTTCGGAGGTTCTCGAATATCAGGTAATGGCCACATGTGCGCTGACGTTCATTTTCAACTTTTTTTTCGTTGCTAAAGTTTTTTTTTACATCTATCATAAATCATTTTTCATATAGTAACTTTTTCGTGTCATCGAGAAAGCCTAATGTTGTTTTATTATCTTTTTCTCACGTAAAATTTCTATAACCGACACAAAACTGGATAGTCAGTTGGAAATTTCTGACCGATTAAAATGCAAGTAATATAAACTCTGCAAGTAATCAAATAAAAATTATCGCGAATTAGTTTCAAGTAGATGTCATGAGAAATTTGACTCTCCCTTAAAAATTTAATGGTTTCCAATATCCTGCACGCATTAAACCGTAGGTACTTTTAACTCACGAAATTGCGAATAAAATAATTGGATCATTGTGTACCTATCGCAGTACATAGGTACTGTATATATGTTTAACTAATTCTACGCGATCGAAATCGAATGTAATTTTATTCTTTTTTTCTTTTTTTTTTTTCATTTTCATAGTCATACAATTTCTTCCAGAAACTTATTACCTATCGATTTTTCGTGAAAAATTTAAACACACCCCATATATTTAATTATTTAGCATAGGTACTCGAAAAAATAAAATTTGTATTCCCTATTCGGTCCAATAAGTTTCATCTGTTTTTTTTTTGTTTTTTTTGTTTTGAACTTTACTCTTTCATCTAATTGTTATATGTGAAAAAAATACAAACAAAATTTTCGTTTGTTCCATTTTTTTTTTTTTTAGTTTTCCCTTTCTCTTGTTTTCGTAACATTTGTGTGCAGCCTAAAAACCACAAAAACGCTACGACATTGAAAAATTATGAAGCCCACGCACGCATAACAAAGCAACCATAAAATATTTAATAAAAAAAATTGTTATTAAATTTTGTGTGTAATTTTTCAGTTTGTTTTAATGTCGTTGTATACTCGAACAATCTAATTACATATTTCTCAAGAACGAAAGCGATGAGGAGTGTGGGTAGATGAGGAGGTTAAGAAATTTGACTCTTTACCGCATTACCTATATCTACATCAGCATTTGATATGAGAGAGAAAATGATGAAAAAGATGAATCTATATAACAAAAGTAATTACAATATTACCTAAATTTTTAAAAACCCTAAAAATAAAGAAATACCACTTCCTTCGGTTTGATAAGATACGGGGGCGTCGCTTTCACAAATGGGTGAACGACGAAAGAAATTTTTAATTTATATCAACTTGTTCGGTAAAATTTTAAAAGAATTAGGCTTTTCAGCCAAATCGTCCCACAAATCTCAACCTTTAGGCAGGTAATCGTATAAACTTGCGTAGCTACACCGTTCTGCTCTGCAGCAAAAATATAGTCTAAACTTTCTAATAAGATTATCGAATGTCGGAGATATTTTTTTACAGCTTTTTACATGGCTAAAGGCAGAAATTTTTTAGGGAGGGAATTAAATTTTTTTTTAAATGTTTTTGTCTGCATACGATGCGAAAAATAATGAAAAATTTGTTTTTCTGTAGATTTAAAAGGTCAAATGCTCGTCCCTGATCCCCTTAACTACACCCACGGATTTTCGGTGGAAACCTTCTCTGACATTATTTACTACCCACCTTTGACATTTTGATAGTTGAAGTAAATAAAACTTAGTCCGGACTACTCTCCCTACCCAAAAACAGAGGTCTGTATAAGTGTATAACAAGTCATTCATTGTCTGCCTTGATGACCTTCAGAAAACTTCAGCTACGCCCTTGGTATCGGTACATATCAATATTTCATCTAAAATATCAATATTTGTTGTATCTACATTTTCCATGAAATATTGATACATATTGATAAGAAAAAATATTTATATTTCACACCATCAACTGATGTGCAGTATGCATTCGGTGTGTCATACCATCCAGTATTTTCCACTCACTCTGTGTACGGTTGACAGCCTTCAGTGGATAAAGATTACATGAATATTTAAAACGATTACTTAATAAGCCAAGTAAAAATGAATTTTTTAAAATACACTTTTATAAACCCGGTAGAACTCCTCCCACCAATGTCCCACAAACAAAACTTCGAAATTAGAAAAAAAAAAACAAAAAACAAACTCTATGGGGATTCGAACAGACTACCACGATGCCATGTAAACGGTTGAAAAATTGGAAAGTAACCGAGTTGAAAGAAAAGCATCTTGATAAGAGATAACTGATAACAACAGTCAGCGCTCCTAGATGATAGTTCAAGAACTAGGTCACATTTCTTCGTTAGTGACTGCAATAAAAGCGTATAAAAATGAATTAGAAAACAAAATGCTTTTATAAAGCAATGTAGAATGTTGTGTGAAGTGAAACCTAGCACATTCTAGTGGACTCATATAGCAACACATGATCTAACCGGAAATTGCGATTGTGATACTTTGGTAGTCGCGCAGAATACTTCGTGAAATTTCAATTGTGAGCAAGTAGAATAAAAATCGTATGTATACTAAAAATGAAAAGAAGCAAATACCTACAAGTAGTTATCTGCCACAGGCACAAACCACAATTCGAACCATGCATAATGTGCTTACAAAAATTTTTCCCCTTCTATGATTGTTCACAGTTTATTGTCAGACTATACCAAATGTAGAATATTTTTTGAAATTTTACTCCCTTTCCAGTTTCTCTTTCTCTACATACTAGCGTCCACCTGCATAATAGTATATTACACACCAACATTAAAAAGTGAGCAATTACATGTGAGTGAGCAATTCCAGAGTCATATAAACTCACTTTTTAATTTTGTTGAGGAAGATATTTTACATAATTAATGATCAGTAAGCAACAAAATGTTAAAATTCTATCACAATAATGAGTCTTTCTTAAAAATTATAAAAAACGGAATGAAATATCAACATCCTTACTTTAGCAGATAGAACGTTTCATTTAAATAATGTAACCTCTATTGTGGGTGGGAACACTCACGATCTCACAGCGCTCAGAAGTTTAGCTTTTATTAATTGGATCTATAATTATTTAAATTTACTGGTGGGCATAAAGGGAACTCGCCTACTGAAGAAATGTAGGTAGGTGAGTGACTGGGCTGAGGAGGTCGCCGTAGTCGTTACGGATCTAGTGTGCGAGATAGGTGTGTGACGACGTATATTTTCATGTCCCTTGGACGTTAAACCACACATTAATATTAAGTGCCTACAACTGTAGTGTCTCTGCCACTACAACCTCTTCCTCGATGTAAACTGAACATACTTCCGTGTAAAAACGTGAAGCATCTTTTTACATGGAGGTGCATTCACTTTACATCGAGATTATATTCATCAATGATATGAGCTACTTTTCACTCGAAAAATAACAATGTAAACGTTGCCTTTCTGATCATGTATTATAATTATAAACATGTTTATTAATTATAGGAATGAAAAACAAGTGGGGAAATGACATTTTGCTGACAACCTTATCACCCAGATTAGTTACTTTACCTCAATAAAGAGTAAAGTACCGCAATATTTTCTGTTTGTCACACATACATCACTGTATGAGTGGGTTTTTATAACAATTGTGACTGGAGAATGAATGTGAATGACTCTAGATTGTTGAAAACAAAGATAAAAACACCATTTTGTTCTTACATTAAAAATTTTTATTCGTTTAGTTGATAAAGTATCATATGCAACTTTGTCAAAGCGAGCAATTACCAACTTGTGTAGTTACCACACTTGCGTACACTCGTACTTGCGAATTTCGCACATATTGACAATTGTTCACTTTCCTCCCATGTTACATAATAAACTATTACACACCAAAAAGCAAAAAAAAAATTTAATGTTGAAAGAAAAGTTGTAATAATATCAAATAGCGAATAATTTTGGCTACTTTTCATAGACCACCCAACAATGCAAATTGACCTGTAACTAATACAAAATGGGAATCAATGAATTTTGAATCAATGAATTTTAATCAATTTTTCATTAGTTTTCCCATCCAAGATCATAATTATGCAGATTTATTTCACTTGTTGGCATTAAATTGGATATACCTGGGCAAAAAATGGATATAAAATTAACCTGAAAAATTGGTTAATTTGGTGCATTTTCAATTATTTTCAAATTGATATTAAAACTGAGGTATAGTGGAGAATGTGTTGGCAGTACCACACAATGGAAGGGCCAATGAAAATAGAATAATTGAATGCGCCAGTATTGGTTTTACCCTTATTTCGAACTTGAGAATTTCCATGAGGAATTATGAAATTTAAAAAAAGAATAGCTGACAACCAGGTTCCTTGATAAGTATCAAATCTCAAAATAATTCGAGAGAATCTTCAAAATAATAATTTAAACGAACTTAAAGATAAAGAACGTTGAAGAAAACTAAAAATTTTTGCAACCGATAACCTCAAAAAACAATAATTTTGTAAGGAGTTGCTGATTGTGCGCAGCAATTTATATTCAGTTCATTGACTACACAGGTTCCCAGCCAGTCATTGTCGTCTGTAGCAAATTATCGGTTGGCTACAGCAGCAGCAGCATTCAGATCGGCATCACACTAATATTACCCAATACAGACACCTATTTTGTAATCGAGTGTTGCACCATTTAGTATTTGCCATTCCCCGTAAGAACACTGTGTATAGCTTTAGCGAACGAACGGGCTGGTAATTAAATTCTAGGGAGGAACGAGGTTTTTTTTTCTCTAGTAAATAAATAAGTGATTTATGAAAACCTGCAAACTCTAAATTCAAATGCGCTGTACAGGATGTCCCACTAGAGGTCCACCATAATTCGGAAACTTTTGGTTTTCAACAAAATACAAAAAAAAAAAAAAAAAATGCCGAGTTCTGCTGGGACATGCTCATGGATTGACGCGTGAACATAAAATATTGTGGTTGTGGGAGTATGCAATGAATTGCGCATGCACACAACCACACACCTACACATCATATAACACACACAGATGAGAATTACAATTATAAGAGTTACAGTTACGCGAATCTGATAATTGTAATTCTTGTTTAGCCCGTACGTGGACACCAAGTGCTAAGATGTTTACACATCAAAAATCTCTTATACGTACACACAGTTACTCACTTATTTCTGAGTTACAGTTTTTCGAAGTTTTAATTAATTTCCCACATAAGGAAGTTTTGATAAAATTAAAATAATTTAATTTTTATTGATAGAATTTCGTTGTACTCATCGAGTACATTAAAAAAAGTTCTTTTGACCACCTATCTATCTTCAATACTCACGGAGTTAAATCCAGTCTGAATAAATCGCCTCATTGGAGTTTCAGTAGGCAATTCATCGTGCAATTACCTATGTTTTTGAACGTGTGTACAGTGAGAAGGATTAAAGATGAGCAGTTGATGGAGTGAACCTTCTGATGTACTTGACTAGTAGCCCACATCGAGATTCCGTCATCAAAAATTAAATTAGATTAGAATAATTTGTCGAATTTTCTCGTTCAATTTTGCCATGGAAAATTAATTGAAACTTTGAGAACCTGTAACTAGGAAATAAGTGTGTTTATATGAAACTTTTTCTCGTATTTTGATTCGAGTACCTACCACAAGTTTCCAAACCAGAGCGAACCTCTTCCGCTATATTAGTTATGCTACAGGCATCGAGCACACCTTGACAGGTGTCAGTTGGTGAAAGAATTTAATTTACTTGCTCATTAGTCATTCCCAATATCTAAATGTACCTAATGTACATCCTTGGTAATCAGCCTATACTGTATTTACGGTTTATATACTCAATAGAACCCCTCTGCTGCCCTAAATGTGGTCAGGAAAGAAAAAAATAAACAATATTAAAAGTAAATAAGGAGAACTAAGTTTCTTGACCTTTCTTCGTTACAAAACATTAAAAGGAAATAGAAACCATCTTAATCAAACCAGATTAAATTACTTATTGAAAAAAAAAAAAAAAAAAAAAAAAAAACAAAACAAAACATGGCCAGTTAATAAACTAAAAAATAATATCTACTTAAATATTTGGTACAGCTGATACTCTAATACCTAAATCCTTAACACGTTAGAGTTAACAATGGAAAGACAAAATAAAAAATTGTCAGAAAATAAAATTAATTCATAATGTCTTCAAGAAATGAATACGGTAGGTAGTAAATTTTTTACGAAAAGGGAATAACTACTACTGCCTATAACAAATAATCAGAAAAACTTGAAAAGAAACTGAATAAATATTTCCGAGTTAAACGCAAAACGTAGGGTACGGAAAAAAAAAAAAAAGGGGAAAAACAAACAAAAACATAAACGAAATAATACTTTCAAAAGGTGTTTCAGTGGTGCCTGTTATTTTGATAAACATGAACTTCCTTTATAAACCCTCTGATGAGGAGCCCTAAATAAACTTTTAGAAGAAAGAATTTCGAAGGAAGAAACTTGGTATGCTTTGATTCAGCCGCATTCCACTAGTAAAAGGGTAACAAAACAACAACTTTGATAAAAAAGTTTTTTCAATGAAGGGTTCGAACTTCTTCAATATTCTTTCAACGCTTATTCAGCTGTTATTCAACAAATTTCACATTTAGTGGGTTTTTTTTTTTTGTTTTTTTAAAGATAATGATAATACTCAATAAATATAGATTCTATCAACTTTCGTTCCAATTTTTTTAATAACCTCTTTGTGGAGCCTGAAAGTTTGGTTAGGATTACTCGGTTTGTATTTATTATTTTCTTCAAATATTTTCTTCTCGACTTACAAAGTATTAATAGTGAAAATTAAATTATTTATTTGTGATACAAGTGTACAGAGTAGGTGATTTTGATCGGAGTGCGATTTTTGTGATGCAAATCACACGAGTATCAATCATCTACTATACAAATACACCTATCACACACTATTTTTTGAAACACTCCCCTAAAAAAATAAAAGTTGAACCAGAAAAAATTTGATTGCTGTTTTTATTGCCTCATTCAACAAATTTCATAGCAGTGCTCTCCTGTAATCCACAAAGTAATCTGTGCCCAATAAGCTCTGTTAGAACGGTGTTTAAATCCAATAGGCAATACTGTTTTTTTTTTGTTTTTTTTTTTTTTTTTTTGGTTTTTTTTTACAGAAATCTGTGGTATATAAAATAACGCAGGCACACAAACCTGAGCATATAGTATATTACACAACAAAATTCAAAAGTGAGCAATTCCGTGTAAACTCACTTTAGAATCTTATTGAGGAAGATATTTTATATAATTAATGATCAGAAAGCAACAAAATGTTAAAATTTTGTCATAATGATGAGTCTTCCTTAAAAATTATAAAAAACAGAATAAAATATCAACGTCCTCATTGTGGCAGATTTAACGTCCTCATTGTGGCAGATTTAACGTCCTCATTGTGGCAGATTTAACGTCCTCATTGTGGCAGATTTAACGTTTCATTTAGAAAATGTAATTTCTACCTCGGTGTAAACTGAACACACGCTTACATGTAAAAGGATGCCTCACATTTTTATGATGCATCACATTTTTATATGGAGGTGCATTCACTTTATATTGAGATTATAATTTATCAACGATATGAGCTACTTTTCACTTGAAAAATACCAGCATAAACATTGCCTTTCCGATCATGTATTATATAAAAGAATTTATTGTTGGTGTATAAAGAAACGTATGTGCACAGGACAATATATAATGTAAAAAAAAAAAAAAACATAAAGAATTTACATTATGCATTGTTCTAAAATTGTCCACTTTATACACCCTCAAGGGGCACATAATTGTCTATATCGACAGGTGTTGTAAAGTAGTACCTTACACACCAAGGTTAAAAAGTGAGTGTTAACATGCAATGTAAAATTTGTGAACAAGTGCAACAAGTGAGCTATTCTCAAGTCTTGTAAACACTAAACGTTATTAAGGAAGATATTTTTTATAAGTAATGATCAGAAAGTAACAAAACGTTAATTTTAAATGACTCATAAAATATATTCATAATGGTAGGTGAAGTACTTTCAGTATATTAGAATATGGTGAACATTCCCCTGTCAGGATCAGCAATTGCGGTGCTATGTGTAGTAAGTGTGACTGCCATGCTAGAAGTACCAGATTAATAATATTCAATTAATATAGTTCCGATAAGGTAGGAGGTTAGGTGATTTTCTTTAATGCAGTAAAAGAAAAAAAAGAAGGGTATAATATTATAATTGAAATAAAAATAAAAACATTACCAGTTGGAGTTTGTCATTCCTATTACACTTTTATAGATTTATGTTGTGTCAGAAAAAAAATATAACCTCGTCCATGTCACCTTGTAACCTCTAAGCCTCAATGTAAAGTGAACATGCCTCCATATAAAACCCGCATGAAAAATGTTCACATAAAGGGGTGTGGAATACCTTGTCGTGAGAGATATTCTCACCAGAAGGAAATTCAACAGAATTTAAGCGTGTTCAGCCACTTCGTACATAAGTACGAGTAAGCCAGAACCAGACTGAACACTGGCGATTTTAGAGCCGATTCGGGTGGTTTATATGCGGCTTATTTACACGCACACAAATACACGTATGTAAGAGAATACGTACGTTGGTGAGAACGGCCAGGTTGCATCATCCCCTATCGAGATAAGAGATGGCTGGCTGGTTCGTGTACGAATTGTGACACCATCTTATTGTGTCACGATTCGGTACTCGAACATTATCTGCAAGTACATACAGGTAATTACGATCGAACGAGTTTTGTGTGTTTAACGTCACAAGGACGATTATTTGCCTGCCATTTGGGGCGGCGACTGTCGTCGAGGGGTCCGAGCCCCTTTACCTCATACCAGTGAGTCCCCACAGGACGTTTACTTAATATCAACCTCCATCAATGATAAGCGCTAATTTTCACTTGCAAAACATAGTGTAAACACTGCCTTTCTGAACATGTATTATAAGAAATTAGTTTCATTTCAAGTGTTCCTCCTAATGTCTGGTACAAATTACAGATGTCAATTTTTACCTTTCTCCCCTTCCTTTTTTTTTTTTTTTTTTTGCTAACACTGAATTCCAATTACTATACCGAAATTTGAAGAACGACAGCCTATTGTCTAATTTTTAAAATGTTTTGTTCGTTTGATAAAATATATGGCTTTTTGACGGGCAAGGTTAAAGGTTCATCGTTAGTCTTCACTTGATGAAAGAAAATATAATATTTTCGAGTAGAGTTTATGGGTTCTATAATCTTTTTCCCACCACAGGCCTACGTATACACATGCACACACACATCCATAAAAACTAACGATACAATTCTCAATGAATAGTGCTCATCATCGTAACGTCAAATAAGTATCTGAAACAGTTTCTGCAAATTCGGACGGTTTTCATTTAAAATGTTAGTGTCAAAACTACGGAGCATCCACCTACGCTCGAATCCGCACTCGGTTCTTTTTCTTCATTTGTCAAAGCAACAATAATTTATCCTCCCTTGGGGAAAACAAAAAAAAATCTCTCGTCAAAATTCTCTCCAGAATCTACGAGTATATTAAAGTTAAACTGTTTTCGGAATGCTGATACAAGTATATATAACAATTTCTCGACGAATCCCTGGAATTTTATTCAGCAATTTAAAACATTTGCGCGTTATACTTCAGGGGGCAAAAAAAAAAAAAAAAACAAACAATAAAAACAAAAATGAAGAACAAAAAGAAAGAAAAACGCCTTCGCTCCATGTTTCGAAATTTAATTTGATTTTCGGCAGTAAAATGGTTTTAAAAGTAAACGAAAGTGAAAGAAATTTGGTGTTGAGAATTAACTCAATTTTATAAAACCAAAGCATTCGAACTCATTACAGGAGGGATGGTGTATAATGAAAATATGGTTTTGATTATACCATTTTACACCAACCAACCCTCTCTCTACCAGTTTTAGAGTGACAAGTGACATGTTTGAGCGTAGGTGTATTGTTGGGTTATCACATTTTGTTTGGATTTAATTTTCTTGCTCCATCTTTCCATTTCGTTTTTTGTACCTACTATACGTGGCGTCGTTGCTTGTATTTTAATTTCATTATTTCTCGTAGGTAAGATAATGCAGGTGAAGGCATTTTAAACGACAAAAAAGTACAGCCCTTAGGTTTTGGATTCTCGATAAGTTTTTTTAAGGGTGAGAACTCAGACTTCAATTTTTTAATTCTACGCAAGTTCTAACTAAAGTCGTCCCAAAAACGAAGTCTAAAAAATTTATGGTGAGCCACAAATCATGTTTGGGGTAAGACCCCCGTAACAACCCTATATTTACGCCTATGTGGGCACTGTAAAATATATCTCGTCCGTCCCTGTTACACTTGATATTCCATATTCAATGCATTTCTATTAACTGCAGAGGTCGTGAACTGATTGTAACAATACCACAAAATTATTGTTACGACATACAAAAAAAATTAAAAATATATAAAAATTCCTACTACAGATCCGAACTACTCCTGTGTGGTAATTAAACCTTTTTGCTATAAACGTTTTAAAAAACTTTTCACCCTCCCTTACCAAAACTAAAAATTTTAAATATCCTTCCAAGAATCACTAAAAATTCCTCACTCATAAAAATTAAATCCTAGTATCTTTCTAAATTTGTGAATAAAATTTTTTGTAATTGCAAAGCTAAAATTAGAAGAGAAAAATAATTTTCTCTATATGAAATCTGTAGGTATTCTACCGGCCTGGGGAATAGAACCGTTGACCGATGGGAATACCTACCTCAATCGTCTCCATCACCAAAATACAGCTACCATATACACACAGCCACAGCGCCGGGTGATGGTGATGAGAGTTGACTCCGCTTATGTAGTTGCCACACTACTCCCCCCAGTACAGCAGTGTGCAGTATGGATCAATGGCAGGTGTGTGTAAGGGAGCGGTGGATGCCCCTTCCCAATACATCCTTGTATCGCACCTTGTACACCTACTGCCTCAACGCTAGTGCTCAATGCCCTCACATTGTGAGGTGGAGAAGAGGCGTACTAGGTGGCTGATGTATTCCTCCGAGAGATGGCACTCCCCTCACCATCTCTCAGATCACGTTGAGGTCACCAATGTAGGTATTCCGCTGGTCCGGGGAATAGAACCGTCAACCGATGGGAATACCTACCTCAATCGTCACCATCACAAAATAGGGCTACCGTATACACACAGCCACAGCGCCGGGTGATGGTGATCAGAGTAGACTCCGCCTATGTGGTTGCCACAATATCTAATGAATTTGAGGCCCTTTTAAGTTAAATTTGAATTAGTCGCCTCACAATTTCTACCTAGTGTCGACTAAATTCCCCTATCTTTCATCTCACTCAGAATATTATAAAAGTTATAGTCTTGTCTCTCTCCAAAAAAAAAAAAGAAATATTGAAATTGGCAAACATTAAAAAACAATACTATGTTTGAGAAGATTCTCTTTGGGTATGTTCATCTTTTTTCAGACACAGTAGTTTATGAGTTTCTCTCTACAATAGTGAATTGTGAAATTCAATTCCCAAACAAAAGCGATCGGGAATAAGATGCTTTATTTTTACTAATTTGAGGCACAGGCTAAGTGTTTTTATTCCTACATAATCTTTAGAATACAGGTTTTTTTCTCACTTTTTTGCTGTTCTTACTAGAGTCACATAGTACCTAAAAATACTATTATAAAGTATTTTAATGAACAATATATGAAAACAAGCTACATCGATAACAATGTTGCAACAGGGTTTATGCTTTACATAGAAGGCGCCATTATTCGAAAACTGTTCGACTAATTGATTATTTAAAGCAATCGATTTACTATTTCTTACATCAACTTACAAATTTAATTTTTTCAACACGTATTTATTTTGAGGTAGAATAGAAAACATTTCTTTTGCAACAGCCAACAAGTAAGATTTTCCTCATTTATGTATTTCGTCTATTTCTTTTATAAAAATTTTATGATTCTTGCCGAAGCCTGAATGATTTTTGATTAATCGGTTAGTTTTACAATAATAAATCTATTAACAAAAAAACGATTAATTGATTAATCGAAGCAATCGATTAGTCGAACCAATCGATTTGTGCCCATCACGAGCTTCACAGATG
The DNA here is from genome assembly GCA_011428145.1 of Ericerus pela. Classification (NCBI taxonomy): domain Eukaryota; kingdom Metazoa; phylum Arthropoda; class Insecta; order Hemiptera; family Coccidae; genus Ericerus; species Ericerus pela. The sequence continues at coordinate 192,630 of WOFM01000167.1, forward strand.
AAAAACGAAACATAGAACTAATAGAAGGTAGAGAAAGAAAAAAACGAAAGGAAAATAACGGTTGGGCTATTCAGCATAATTTCTAAGTGGGTTTTCAAAGAAAATCTACAAATTTTTGGCTAAGCAAACTAAAAGTTTTCATTAAGTAATAGCTAACTATGGGAAATATTTATTTTCTTGAAAACATTATAAATTTCTTTACGTTAGTTTCAGCAGAAAATTTTCAACGACTGCTTTTTGCACAGCTGGTAAAGTCGACTGTAACCAGACTTTCGGGTTGGCTTGTCACCAATGGCGCAATTTGGGAGCCAATGGGATACTCATTCCCAGGTGGTTGAGTTTGGGGTGTGGAAAAATTTCAAATGGAAATTAATTTTCCAACCATTTATACGATAATTACACTGTGGTCTAAGGCCTCATGTACCTATCCACCAGGGTCTATAGAAATTCCTCTTTGTACCCGAAAAACGAAAACAACCCTCCATATATGAATGTTCCAAAACCCAGAAAACACCAAAAAAAATTTTTCGCCCGCTCCGCTCGCGAAATAATTGTTTTGTCGCCCTCTAACATCCCCTCCAGAGATACATCCCGAGTACAGCCCTGTTGCAGCTAAGGGCGGTATATTGACTCGGATAATTCCAGCCTGTTAAGTCCCCTAGCTTGTCTTTATTTTGACAAAACTTTCTTTGCGCCCCCTCAGAAAATTTTCTAGCCACGCCCTCGTTTCGGAGCTTCAACTATATCGTTACATCCTCTTCATATTAGCAGTTGTAGCCAAATGAAAAATACCGCTGCTACAAAGTGAAAAATTTCCTGGCGCTCACACCCACGGGCGTTCATTTTTGCGAAAAAATTTCAACCAGCTTCGTTTCATAGCATTTCAATATCGCAGCAAATAACGTTAAGTTATAAAAACAACAATCAAACATACCTTCGATGCTTCATTTAGCATTGTCTTATAAAAAACTGATTTATTAATATCATCCGAAATTCTTGTCCTATCATCTTTATGGTATCTCTACCAGTACCACCACCTTTATAACACGCATTGCAACCCAGACTGAAGACACGCTGAATAGCTTTTGAAATTACAATTGGCTAGAACATTGTTAAATTCTGGCTGCTGAAGGACCACGTATCTGGAATTTGATACGCATAGCTAAATCGAAAGTTTACGCAAATTAAATTAAATCCAAGTTACCGAAAATGCGGAAAGTTATTCGAACTCGTGTTAAAACGTGCTTAAATTTCGTTTCTAATAAATGATGGCGCAAGAAAATGGTTCCTGGTTCAACACTGTATTTTCTACGTGGAGTATACATATATGTGCGTATATACCTACACAGTCGATGGTACGTACGTAATGTATAATGAATATTATTCGGTATCTACAGTATCGTTGTAGATTCTGTTAATATAGCTCTGACAGATGATGTCAAGTCTATACATTTACTGAAAATATGTGTCATTAATTAGCAAAACCTAAACGAAGCAAAGTGAATTAACCCGAATTTAAATTTGGGGGAGATGAGTCTTTAATTTACGAATTTTTATGAAGGTAGCCAAAAAATTTTATTTAGAAGAAAACGCTCCTGGCTCCACTCATATGAATTGTGCAGGACATTTCACGATGAGCTGAATTTAAATCTTGAAGTAAGTCAAGTCTATTGTTCTTGTTTCATAGAATGTGCTTGGACGTAACCACCATTAATGTGAGAGATTGACTCGATCAATATAATTATATGCAAGCCCAAGATTAAGTCTAAGACGCGACAATATCAAACCATGATCAACAACATCGCTACCAAATTGTAATACCGAGGCTTAATATGTATTACCAAGACTCAGTATAAAGTACCGAGATGAAGATGAAGACACGATTGAACTAGAACAATACGTCAATAAAATCACACGTTACCATACTTTGTAAGACTGAGGATTAGCAAACAAAATTAAGATCAGGACTAAGACCACTAGCTGCTCGCTCAAAGTGATGCAGGCAATACCAGAATTGATTATTACACTTGCTAAGAGTAGTTGGCTTCTTTATAAGTTCATAATATCTCCCTATATTAGAATAAATCTCTTTCTGTCACTCATCACTCCCTTTCCCTCTTTCTCTCTCACTCTCTCTCACTCATGCCCATAAATACACACTTAGTTGCGTATGATGGAGATATTTTTGGCAAATATTTTCAGGCAAACTTCTTCGTCATTATAAAGGAGATTAGTGTGCGTGTTTTCATAATTTTTTAATTTTTATTTAATAAGGGCTTCTCCCCAAACCCTCACTTTTCTTGCACTTTTAAATTTCGATCGAATTTGAAAATCCTCCTTCATTCAATCGTGTTTTCCTTCGTACTGGACAAAGACCGCATAGAATCATTTTGAAATTGACGTAACAACCTTGGAAATGATTCAGCCATAAAGTACATGAAAAAATAGAGGCAGCTTTCACATATTCCATGTTTTCGGTCGGTATTCTAAGTAATAAAATGGCCAAAATTGAAATATCCAGTTTTCCTTTGACAAAATTATACATATGACACATGAAATTGGTGTATTTAATTAGATCTCAAAACATTATGAATGTGAAACTGCTTTCATTTTAAGCTTTGATAGTAAATTGATGAGTGGTGAGAAAATAAAGGTAATTAAAGCAACCATTACACCAGGCTGAGCAGATTTTTTTCAGAGGAAAAGTGTATATGACAAAAATTACAGAATCATTAATGGAAAAAAGAAAACAAAAATTGTCATCAAATAATTTTTAGTGTCGCAGAAGAAAAAAAGTAAGACAAAAGTGTGTGAAAAAATAGTTTTTGGTAAAAATTTGGATACTAAGAGTGAAAAAAACAAAAAGAAGATGAAGTGCCCTTTTTGAATCTAGAGAGTTCTCTTTTTGATGTGTAAAAATCTTTGTGCTTGGTCTATGTTAGTGGCAAAATGAGAATTACAATCGTCAAATTTAAGTAATTGAAACTCTCATTTGTATGTATTACATGATGTGTAGGTGTGTCCACACTATTACCTTGTTAAAATATCAATCCTTCATAAGTATAGCCTGTACAACAAACTCGCACCTTTATTTTTACTCAAAACAAGAGTAAATACACTAAAAAAGAGGACATCTGTGCACCATGGTTTACATCAAACTAGCATTTTTGCTTATTCTTTCCAACTCTGTCTAAATTCACTGGTTTTCAGGTGTTTTTAACAGTTTACCAAACATTTGCTCCAGTATTGAATTGAACTTGCATATTTTAAAGACAGCTCTGCAAAAAAAAAATAAAAATAAAAATAAAAATAGGTGACCTTGGCAGACAAAGGAAGGAAGATGGAAAACAAAACAAGAGAGTGGATAAAGCGATACTAATTTAACTTGTGACATATCTGCTCCTTTTTTCATAAGTAAACATCTAAGCTCTTGATTAAGGCTATGGTAGAGTTCGAGTGTTAGGCATTGTAGTAATTCTAATAAATATTACACAGTTTAAGTCAATTCGCTCTCTTCATGCTAGCTTTTACTTGGTGTTAAGTCACATAAGAATCTCACAAAGCTATCTATAAAGTTATAGTTGGCCGAATAAATGACCAAAATAATGTATATTGCTAGAGGAATAGCTGTCCAGACTATCGTATCATAAGGATTGTTGATGTGCCTCTGTGTGTGACTGTGTGGGCCGCATTTCTGTGCACACAGTGTGTGCATATCATATGAGCTACATGCACCTTTGTTAAATGTATAAAATATTTTACTATATAGGTGAATGAAAAATGAAACTTTATGAAAAGATTGATGGTGAAAAAACAAGGTTTTACCGATGAGATTTCACAACAGGGAAAAAAATTATTTGTTTCCCTGTTTGAGGATGACTATTTTCACGTTGTTCAAGTACCTAACAGTGATGAGCCAATGAGGAAATTCAAAAACTGGTACATATTGATAAAATTTTATCATTTTCTTCTTATTCACTTTTTTGTTTTTTATAATTGGTACGATACATCGGTACCAAACACGTTTCTGGCATGGTTATTTTATAATTTATAAAACTAAAATAACTAGAATAATTCAAAGTTAATGATTCAAAATATTTTTTCATTCACCTATACAATAAAATACCTTATTATACAGAGTCAAAAAGTAAGTAATTGCCACTTGTATGTGATTGCAGCACACACCTTTGGGTTGTGCCTCAACTTCGCAACTCATCCGCAATCATTTACTTTCCTCCCTTGTGTAGTAATGTACTATTATTTGGCACTGAGAGCCAACCACTGAGATTCTTACACAACGGATATTCACGTGAGTATTGTGGCACTCGTCCTTCTTATATTTTTTGTAATTACGAGAAAAAAAATCGCATTTGGCCAGAAACGTCGCCAAGGTGGTGGCTCGCGAGGCTAAAGTCTCCCCCAGAAACTCAAAAAAAAAAAGAGAAAAATTTATTATAAAATATTGAAGGAAGTATGAAGTTTAATGCGTGTTCTAAACTTCTATGCATTATTAATACCAATGCTTGTAACATACCCTGGATTGTGCCTTTTGATGGTTTTATTTGTGAAAATTTTTTTTGATGGCACCCAAAATTTAGTTTATCTCGAAATTTTTCTTTCTAAATCTTTAGTTTTTCTAATTTTTTTAGTCAAATTGGCTGCCAGAAGATATAGTACTATGATGTTCTGCGCCGCTCGCCGTGTGTACACCACTTAAAAATGATTGAAGAGGAAGATGACGTGTTCGGCCAGGGGAGAAGAGTGGGGACGAAAGCCAAAGAGAGCGAAAATTTAATTTGTGAATAGATTCTTCTCATCCCCTTCCGGAAAAACATCCTTTGTTCGCGCCTAGGCATTGGGCACCCCTTGGACAAAAATTTTCAACACTTCGCCAAATACCAGTCACCGGAGAACAGTCTACAGTCACAGGTTTTAGGTGAAAAGGCGAACGAAGATTCATACCTACTCCAACCTACCATCTGGAATTGTTGTACCCTACCATCGGTAGTGTTCCATTCTTATTTTCATTACCCTGCGGACAAAATGGACGTTAATTTTTGACAATGCCCAGTAAATTATTCTTCAAATACATCCCTTGGACAAATTTCGGCTGAATTGTACGGAAAATTGTCTTAAAACCAGTAAAATATCTGCACTCATCGAGAAGTTTGGTGCATTTTGTGTGAAAATCTACTATTTCTCCTTCTCTGGGCGCAGACATTCTTTCACGTTAACTTTATGTATGGTTTTGAAATTTTATGCATAACGTTTCCCATCCACTCCTAGCTATTTAACCTGTTACCTCAATCGATAATTCAAAATAAAAGAAAAAAATAAAACAGTAATCTCTGTCTCTTCTATTTCGTGCCCGAAAAGTTTAAAGACCTGTTCGGTGAAGAAGTTGAAATTGAATTTTTTAAACTTAAGTCCGGGTAAACGAGTTTTTAATGCTTCTGCGATTGAACGATATTTTCGGTATGATTTCTGACGTAGGTATTTGGGTAGTTTCGTAATGCCACCCCTATTAAATTGAACCCGTTTTACCCACCCTATTCGTTGTTATATTTTTACACAAACTGATAGCGTTTTTGTGGACGTGAAAGTAAAAAAAGAAAAAAAAAAAAAAACTCCAGCACATTGATACTTCGCTAGAAAACGCAGTTTGCCAATTTTCATTTACGATATTAAACTAAAATAAAAATAAAACCTAAACTAATGTATTGCAAAAAAGACGCTCGTAACTCCTTGCGTCGAAAATAAGAAAAAGATACTTTAAACAACAACCGTCTCGCTTTTTAAGTAGAATTTTGAAAAAAATCTGCTGATTAAAATTGCCTGAGTATTCGGACACAAGGATAACAGTGGGTACGTTTTTCATTTCATGATCTTTCGATCATTTTGGCACTATTTTTGAAAATTTTTTGTTTAATATGTATACCCCCTTTTGCGTTGAGTCCGTTTCTAGGCGTAATTTTGGTCGGACGATTTCGAAATTTGAAACACACGTTCGGATTCACAAAAGGAAGAACCCTATTGTTTTTGGGTCCGTCCGGTAGGTCAGTTTATACGTATTATATGTATTTATTATTGAACCGAGTACAGATCGAAATTTTCAATCGATAGGGCTGAAATTTGATATACATATATTTTTTAGATTAAGGACAATACCTACAAATTTTGGTGCGGATAGGCCTTACTGTACGTCTGCGGCAGGGATTTTTTTGCATTTTTGGCAGATTAATGGCCCTAAAAGGAGTAACTTTCAAGCTACAGTGGTAAAATTTCGTACAGGTATTGATTCAAAGTATGTTTAACACGCGTCTAAATTTGGTCCTTATTGATAGTATAGTTCATTATCTGGGGCTGTGTAAGGTGCTAATTTTTCATGTTATCTCAATAAAAGTTTCGATTTTTTTTCAATAGTCACTAAATTTGGTACAAACGGTAACTTCTGCACAAAAAATAGACGCACCAATTTTGGTTTTGATTGGTCAATTTGTTCCCAACTTATTGGATATTCGGTGTGATTTTCCCTCCTTCACCCTTCTCATAATGGTCCTGAAAAATTTATTTTCTAGGCTTCATCGAGAAAAACATTCGTTTTAACTAAAAAACAACCTGATCTCAGCAAAAGGTCAATTTTGACGCATCCCTCACCCGCTTCAGTACACTATATTTGAACACTGACAATAAAATCTCCTATTTTATTTTCATTACCAGCACATAGTTAACTGCACTAGGTATATTTCGTTTTACAATGTGGGGATATTTTCACATAAAATTGTTTTGTTTTTTTTATATAGTTCACAATTCTCGTCAATAAAGGAAAGGGACTTTTCGAATTATTTCCTAAAATCGTGCTGGTTAGAACATGGAATAATTTTTCACTTAAAAAAAAAAAAAATTATTTTTGGCACAAAAAATAAAAATTTATATATTATTTTATTAGAATAATTATGGTTATAGAGGTGATTTTTATATAAAGAAAATCTATTTTTAAAATTTTTGTTTTACATTCTTCGCGGAAACTACTAAACGAATCAGCACCAAACCCAAACTTGCACTCAAATAATGACAATCGATTATGAAAATTTCAACTCGATCTCTATCGTAATTTCATCAAAATACAAGAAAAACCAATTTTACAGGAATCTTTGTGTTCCAGTTTTCTCGGAAACTACGAAAATAATAGACCCAAACTGCTATCAGACATGGTCTTATATAATAACCACTTTTCGTGGAAATTTTAGCCCTATCATTTAAGTAGTTTACTGAAAACCGTGAACCAAAAATCTTTTCCAGTTTTCTAAGAAAGTACGAAAGGAATAGGCATCAAACTTCTATCAGACTTGCACGTATATCAGGAAAATCCATCGTGGAAATTTTAACCCGATTCCGTTTGTAATTTCCTCGAAATCCTGGAATAACTAATTTTTCAGAAATTGTTTTCTTTTCCATTTATCTCAGAAACTACCAAACAAATAAGCAACAAACTTCCACCGGACTTGCACTAACAAAAGGAAAATCTATCGTCAAAATTTCACCACTAACCCCATTCAAAATTCTTTCAAGGAATTTTTTGTTCTCAAGTTTTCTCGAAAACTACTGGACCAATAAGTACCAAACGTCTTTAAGACTTGGTCTTTTATGAAGACCAAGTGTCCTGAAAATTTCAGCTCTCTCCTTTTGGTAGTTTTCTTAGAAACTACTGAAAAAATAAGCATCAAATTACTATCAGACTTCTATTAATGTATAAAAAATCTATTATAAAAATTTTAGTTCGATCTTTTTTGTAGTTTTTTCGAAATTTTGGGAAGATCAGTTTTCCAATTTCCAAGAATTTTGTTTTGTTTTCCAGTTTTCTCGGAAATTACAGGATCAATAGGCACCAACCATCTTTCATACCGGGTCCTAAATAAGGAGTGCTTCTTGCGAAAATTTCACAATCCCTTCTGTAGTTTTTTCAAAACCGCGAACTTAAAATTTATGCGATACGTACATATATATACATATATATATATATGCGGTATATATACAAGTATAGGTATAATGTATTATACATCAAAAAAAAAAATTAGGTCCAAATGGAAAATGGTGTCATTAGTTTTCTTTTGTCGTGAAACGGAAAATTTTCATCAACCCCACCCCAAATTTCTCCATGAAGTCAATTATTTTGATACCACGTTTGCAAACAAATCGGGTAGTAAGCGCTCTCATTTCAGTCATTATTTTCAGTGAAATCTTCCAATTTTTTCCACCCACTCTCGTGACATTTAAAATTTAGCCGAGATAAAATGTTGGCAAAATTGATTTGGAATTTGAATACGTAGTGAAATATCTTGATAAGAGACGTAAATCGTCATTATTGCGGATTAAAGATGAAAGAATATAGTGGTGAATCAAAGTTTTTAAAGCAGAGTACAGAATCTCTTGTATTTATGGTAGGAAAACTTATGAACTTTATCCCGAGTAAGATTCTTTTTTTTTGCACCGTGACGCTGATGGAGATACTAAAGGCTAGAGGAGGCTATGGCTCCACAAAAAATTTTAACCCTTCCATTGTCTTTTAAGAAATGGGTGAAAAAAATTGTAACTAACATTACAAGTATTAGTATAGTGGATGGTAAATAAATAGAATAAAACAAAAAATTCGTTATTTCACTCTGTCCTAACCTCCCAAAAATTTTCATATCACCCAATTGCCACCCTAAAAAACAATTTAGTAACGCCACAGCGTCGTATTAAAATAGACGTCTTCGTTTTGCATAGGTACTTCAGAACGCAGATGGAAGAGACGAATTCTAGGTTTGAATTGACCAAGTCAAATGCAGTGGAATAAAATTGCATTTTTCTCTCTTTATCTGGTGGGAGGAGCTCTTGATGAACTTGTATTTTATAACTTTTAAAGCCACTCTTTTTCAATTTCTTGAAAACTGTAAATTGCGACTTACCCACTTGCGCAGCAATCCTCCTTGTACTTGTATTTGGATTTGTTGCAACCAGTGCCTCATCTTGATCCCTAACAGGATCTTCTCAGCTCAATATCTATGTGGTTGGGATGGATTAACATTTCCTGTTCTCTCAAACAGGTTCACCATTCTTCTGATTATTGTAAAATGGGGCTGAAGATGATTGGGGAAAGCTTCATTAAAGAGAATGCTAACTTCACGATAAGTATGCCCAACGTAACAGTGCGTAATCCACTAAATTTTTTCATCTACCAAATACGTAGCCATTATCTTTTACAATGCACAACACACCCTGGACTAAAACTAACAATTACTCTTCTTTCTACTTCTTACAACCTTAGTTCATAATCTGTATTGCAGATAAGAAATACGAACGCATGTTTTCTCATGCTCATCATTGTAGCATCGAAATTGGGATCGGAAATGTAAAACAAATGGGTGATTCCCATTTCGGCGCTACTAATGTTATTTTCCTATGTAGCGTTGAAACGAGAATCACCCTGTATATATATAATATACACATAATTGTAAATATATATTAAAAAAAAGGCGAAAATAGGAAAATGATACCAATCGTTTTCTTTTCTCATGAAAATGAAGCAAACTGGGTAAACAACAACAACAACAACAACAACAACGGGCAACTCTTCAAGTAGAGCTAGCTGCAGCTGTCCTAGAATTTTTGTTACGTCACAACAGCTTTCACTGCTTCTTGTCTAACTCATTGGGAGGAAACCCAGTGCAAACTCATGTTCTGTGTTAAATCTCAGTAATATGGACCTAATAAATTAGCGACTGGTATTGAATTAAGGTAAAACGTAAATAGTACGAAAACGAATCAAAAAGACCACCAATACCAAGAAAAAAAAAAAAATAAATAAATAAAACAAAATCAAAAACAGAACCACTTACTCGTTCATCTCGATCCTCCATTGCGAATAGTTTCTTAATGGCACCATAAATCGATGGTTTGGGTACGTAATCACTCCACCTGTCTTCCTCCCTGGCCATACTCTCAGGTATTGTCATTCGACCGCCTTCGTTGTACACCGAAAATGGTCTGTCATCGTCGAAGACCAACCTCGGCGACAGTCCATAATTCTCATCACTCGGCCATTGCGAATCCTTTTCGTCGTTGTCGTCGCCGCCGCCGCCGCCGCCGTAGTAGTAGTAGTTTTTGTTGTTGTTATTACGCAGCCGTTTATGTTTCACAAGGTCCGAATTTTTTTTCACATGCCCATTCATCCAGTCATCAATGATCGGTGGCCGGTGCTCCATATGCGCCTCTTCTCTGTCAGTCTCTTTGTACAGTTTTTTCAATTCATTCACCACCGGATCGTCGTTCTGTTGCTGCTGCTGTTGCTGCTGCTGTTGCTGCTGCTGCTGCTGCTGCTGCTGATGACGCTGGGCGTTTGCAGTCTCCGCGTACAGCTTTCCTGGTAGCTGTTCGCGACGTGGCTGCAGACGATAGTTTCCGTACACCTGCTCTTTGGCTTTTTTGCGACCGAAGCCATCGATGCCGGCGTACCTCGATTTGGGCGGCCCACTTTTACGCGGCTCTTTCGGTTTCGGCTTTTTGGCCGCCAATTTTTGCAGTTTGTAATCGACGACGAAGTCGTCGTCGTCGTCGTCGTCGTCGCTATCGTCGTTGTCGTTCAGCTGCGTGAAGCCGTCGAAATCGGTGTCTTCGCCGGGCATGACGTTCTTCTCGGTCCACCAGTCGCGCTGCTGCTTGGAAATGTGATCCTCTTGGGTGACAGGCTCGTCGTCGTAGTCCTGAGGGTCGTTGACGGACTGGACCATCGGCTGCTCGTAGTAGGAGGAGAGATCTACGCGTCTGGAGTCGGTGGGAATGTAGTACAGGTAGCTGTTGGAGTAGTAGTCCGGATCGTCGAACGAGGCCGTGTACGGATCCTGGTTGTAGAAGTAGTCGGCGTTCTGCAGGTTGGGCCCGAAATACGGATCGCCGTAGTATCGGCCGTAGTATTGGACCGGTATCGAGTGGTGGTACGTGCGAAACGGATACGGCGGTATCACGCTGGACCAGGCTGCTCGAGAATTAGCCGGCAACGATTGGCCGTAGATTTTGGGCGGCATCAGCGTGTAGGCGGACCCCTGCGACAATGCTAATGCGAACGCCAAGCATCCGACCAGCGTTGGCATTGTCGATGGTACCTGAAAAGAATGTACGAGCAACCGGATATTAGTGCGTCTGTGGTGGTGGGCGTGTGGAGCGCCCGTGTGTCGATTGCACCCTTTGCACAAATCGAAGAGTCGATCGACTAACAGAGCCGAGTGCCAAAGATTTGTCTTCGAGCCTCCCATTCGAATGGGGAAAGAAACAAGTTCTCATTTGGTCAATAATGAGGGGGAAGAGTGTGGAAAAAAAAAAGCTCTATATGGCTGGCAACAGGAGAGATGTAGGGCCACGTGCGAGAAAAACGTACTCGAGTAATTCCTACGACTTGGGAATTACTTACTCGGTTACACTAGATTATACTAATTAAGATAACGCACTATCGTACCATGTACCTACTTTACTTTTTATTAAAATATATTCGGTAACGATCTGCTGGGGTAACTAAATCCTTTCGCCCTAAAAAGTTTAAAATTTTTTGTCTCCCCTATAAAAACCAAAATTTTCAAATCTTTTTTCAGAATAATCACAAGATTATTCGTCATTTGTAAAATCATACCTTAAAAGGTTCTAGAATTTGCGGATAATTTATTTGGAAACTGTAAAATTAAAAATAGAAAAGATTTCTGTATAATATCCGGTAGATTTGAGGCACTTTTAGGTAAAAAATACATCAAGTTTGATAAACAAATTGGTTTTCTCGATGATTCTGACTAATATCGACAGACAAAAATAGATTCCCCCAATATTTTTCATCCCTCTCCAATCATTATAAATTTTCTGGTCTTGTCATTTTCTAAAAAGAGATAAAAATATTAGCGGAAATAGAGAAGAAATAAAAATTTTTTTGAAAAGCTTCTCTCTGAATATGTCCATCTTTTTTCAACTTATGGTTTTTCATTGGTTTTTCTCTCTGAAAGGAAATTGCAAAATTCAGTCCCGTAGTTAAAGCGATTGAGACCAATCGAATTTCTGATGCCTATGATAGGTGACAACTTTTCTTTATAATCTGATGAACACCAGCTCTTTTCTCACTTTTCTAAGGTTGGTTAGCAGAGTCAAACGCTTGTAAAATGCTGTTATAAAGTATTTTATTTAAAATAATAAAAAGTGGCTGGGGGTGCGGCTACTTTTCGGCTTTCATTTAAAGTACTACAAAAATAAAGGTGTGAAGTAGTCCACTATTCAACTCGCAAATATTTTGGTGTTTTTTGAATAATTAAAATTTTTTTTGGAAGTGCACCACGATTAATAACATTTTTTAATCACTTTTCTTTATTTTTGAGCAGAACAGGTCATTAATTCTTGAATAATTTATATAAATATTGGAAATTTTTAAAAGTTTTCCTAAAGGACCAAAAAGTTTTAATTATTCAAAGATTTTAGAATAAAAATTATTTCGTAAAAAATGGCAGTTGTGAAGCCATTTTGGTAATTTTTCAAACCAAAATAATAAAACCAAAATATTCCAAAATAATTGTTGTTCTTGGAATTTAAACTGTGACGGATCAGAACCCAGCATTTAACGAGGCTCCTGAAAAAAGCTGTATCAATAAATTTAGTGGTGTTGAAACCTGTTGATTCCTAAGAAAAAAACTCATTGTGGAGAATTCTAGATTTCTAAGAGAGCCTGTTTTGCGAACACATACAACCTGGTTCTGGTAACAATAATAAATAAAATAATTTGGTATATCGCTGATTAATAATTTTACAAGGTTTAGAAAGGTAAATGTTGATATGTTAAATATTTTGGAAGTTAAAATGATCGTTTGTAACTATTTAATATTTCTTTTTGTAATGTGCTAAATTATACAATATCATGGGTTGGATCGTGGGGTAAAATAGGTGTGGGTTGACATTGGATGAGGTTGGACTGGTGAATGTGGTTGTATAAATATAATTTTAATATTGATTTTGAGAATAATGATTGGTAGGATTAATTGTGGGGTTCTAATCTGAGATCCAGACACCTGGCTTATCTGAACACTCCAAAAATTTATATTTTTCTTCTTTTTAATTTTTGGTTAAAATTTGAAGCCAGCTGTAGAAGAAATTGGTACTCACGGAGGCGAATTTCTTATAAATTAAAACACCCCCCTCGAGATACCATACTGCAATGTGAACATAATATGTCTTCCTTTTCTCATTTTGTCCTCTCGTGCCTCTACAAATATCAATATGTATCAAATATCGACAATATTGGTATATATTGATATGGATCAGATATCAACAATATCGATATTAATCTTTTTCCACAATCAATTTGGGTTTTGATGATAAGCTTGAGATAAGGAAAATGGAATTTTAAAATTTCAATTTTGTAAAATGTGAATGAATTAATTTAGGATATACAAAATGAATATCAATAAACTTTAAACAGGTATGTGTTTCGTTTTTGTTATTTGAATTTATATAACAAGTCAACTTCATAATTTTTATTTGTATTCATTTCGTCCATAGGATGATGCAAATTATTGAATGTTTCATGGTCATTCTTGAATGTGTGAATGTTGAGAGTGTTTGTTTTGAAGTTAAATGAAGTTCCAAGTTCACAGAAAATTTTGATGGCGTTTACCAGACACTGACACTCTACTAGCCTACTAGTGATGTTAAAATATTGATATTGCCTCAAAAAAATATCGATAATATAGATACTGAAAATTTGGGAATTTTAACATCACTATTACACCATATGGTGTAAGTCTCATGCCACTCATAACGAGTCCTTACTATGCTCATTCCTTCATTGTTGCCATGTTATGTGCTCTTAAACTTTTCCTAGACAATAGTTATATGTTTTTTAACGAGGGAGGAAAGTGAACAATTCCCAACAAGTGTGATGTTTGCCAGCACGAGCCACAGGCAAGTGCATCAATTGAATGACTTTTCAATTACTCTCTCCAACCAGGCTGCATACAATATTTTCTACAAGCGTACAGATGCTGTAGCTGTATTAAGCCTGAGGGAATAAAACAGAGAAAATGAATGAGTGAAAAAATCAGAGAACTGAAGGAAAAAACATTGAAAAAATGACAAAAAATGAAAGATTAAAAAGAAATAGTAAAAAATTAAAAAAAATATATAGAAAAATAATATTTAAAACTCACCCCTCTCTCTATTCCTTCCAAACCAGAACCCAAAATAATTATCATTTGCAACTGATGTATAAACAGATTATCAATGAAACTGAAAACAACCGACTGATGCAAACAAATAAAAAAAAACTCTCAACATCCTAGTAACTACATCTTGTTGCCAAATTGGTAGAGTTCCTGCCTTCCAACTTGTGAGTCGAAGTTTCAAGGAATTTGTGAGAAAAAATACCATTAATATTTTTTAATGAATGGCTGAAGTAGGTTGTTGAAAGGTGAAAGGAAACTAAGGAACCAATTAAGTGTGAAAAAATGAATTGAAAGGTGAGATTACTAAAGAGTGTGAAAAAGAAATGAAAAAGTGAGCAAAATGGATACTAAGTAAGAGTTGTGAAATTGGCCACTTTCAACAAATCCCAGATTCTTCAAAAATACAGCATTTTGTATACATGTTGCAAAAATAAATTTTAATGGATGGCTTCGCCACCCAAACCCCGTTTATTTTCCTTTTTAATGTGTAAACATCTTCATGCTTGGTCTAGTATTCTAATAGAAGCTAAAATTAGAATTATGATTGTAACTCCTATGTCTTACAATAGATACTGTAACTATTGGCGTGTAGATGTGTGGTTGTGTGTGTGGGTGCAACGCGCATTCTCACAAGCATGCTATTATGTTTACACATCAATCCATCATGAGTTCCTATTGGATCTCACCCTTTCTTAATTTTTTTATTTTTTTACATCCCACCTCACCAACTACCCACATTATGAAAAAGGCATAGAATCCACCTTATCTAACTTCCCAATAAACTTAACCGAACACCCGAATATATTTTTGAAAAAAAATTCAACTACTTTCAAGAATTTGGTACGACAGGGAATCCAACACAGAATATTTAGAGTGACCTCCATACCTACCCACAGCATTCCTCTAGCAGTTCTTACAGTTCTCGATTAAATTGGATTAAAATTAACAGAAATTCTGATTAGGTTAGTTTGCACCCAGTTTTGTTAATTTTTGCTCATTTTGACCAAAAATGTTTAAAATTTGTAAGATCTGAACTCACCTTATATTTACTAACACAGTGTTATTGAAATTATTTATTTATAGAATATATACATATTGAAATTTGAGAATTTCCTATAATTTCAGACTATTATGAGCTGTGACTTGGTAGGGTAATTGTTGGCAGCAGAATAACACAGAGGTATTTAGTTGGCCAGCAACATATTGACATTTATAATATTGAATATGTCAGCAATACCCAGTTCAAATTCTATACCTACATCGATGAGGAACCACAGATTAGTTCTTCATTACCTTAGTATTACTTATTGATGAGAATTGTACTTGGATTTGACCGTTGTAGGTGTTTTGATCAGTCAGCAGAACATTGGCCTCAATAAGTATAATATTCGATTGATATGTAAAGCTCCATATTGGATTTTGGGTGCATAAACATCTCAGCCCTTGGTCTATAATAGGGGCTAAACAAGAATTACGATCGTCAGATTTGTGTAAGAATAACTCTTAAAATTGTCACTCTTGTTTTCGTGTGTTTCATGATGTGCAGGTTTATGGTTGTGTGTGTATGTGGGTGTGTGTGTGTGCGTGTGTGTGTGTGTGTCTGCGCAACACGCAAGCTCACAACCACACCATTAACTTGGATTTCGCGGGAATAGTTGGAAGTTGTTAAATTTGTTTTTATTTTTACACATCAATCCTTCATGAACTATAACCTCAGTGGAAATCGTGCCTTTTTTTAAACTATTGGCCAATTTCTCAGGTACCTTGTGAACTTACTGGCCATTAGCTTTGCTCTCAAATCAGGTAGTTAGGTCATTTTTGCGCCTATTATAAGATGTATTTTCACTGGAGGAATTTTCAACGTCGATTATAGAAATAGGAGTAAAATTCAAATTTAAGTGTTTCTTAATATGCACATACCTACTTATTCAAGCAAATAGAAAAAGAAGGAAAGAAGTGGATTTTAAGAAGTTCCAAGAATTTACGAAACTTAACATAATGCACGTCTATCCTTTCTATGTAGACCTATCCTCGAATTTGTTTGAATAGACTAGACTCGCTAATTTGAGATAAAACATATTCAAAAAATACTTTAGTTTCAGTTATTCTCGTTGCAAATTGACTTTTTCACCTCGAAATTTTGATTTTTTTTTCGACTTTCTGTTTATAGTTGTTGAAGTATCCTTTTAAAAATGCAAACCACGTAGGTTTAAAAAAGAAACTTTGGCACATGATTTAAGTTCAAGAATGAAGAAGCGAAAATTAATTCTAAATTTAAACTTCAATTCATACGTACAACCGTACCATCTTTATAACAATAAAAATAGTTATATAAGCTAATGTGTATCTAATTAAAAATTTATTTGCTACTAATATCGCTGTCTCATGCTAAAATTTTAAAATTAAAAATAAATAATGAAAGGTAGTGCATTGCAATTAAGTATATCAACGTTTGCTAAATTGGAACAAAAAAAAACTTGTTAAACATCATAACATTGCTCAAGATGTCGAAATCACGTGAGGAATGAAGACGAATCAAGCCTCGAATATACTAATAGGTATTTATTATAAAGATTACAATTATTTGAAATTAATTTTTTTTTTTTTTTCAAAGGCAAAAAAAATTGTTTTTGGGCTTTAATTTTTACATATATTTATAACTTCTTCGCCTTGTAAATCCTATAATGAAGCAGAAAGTTTATGTTTCACCTCCATAATAAGATTAAATTTCACCATTGTATTTTTCAACAAAAATTCGTAGGCTTCATTTTCTCCAAATAGTTGCGATACGATTCAAGCATATTCTTTCTTCAATTTTTTGTAGCCAGAGATATAATGCTTTTCGGTGTATCAGACAAGCTATAGGTTTTGTCTGGAAAATTATTCCAGTAGACCCATTCAGCCGTCATAATCTCGTCACGAAAAAATCCTCGAATAGAAATCAAATTAGTTTCATTGTGAAAGGCCGCGGCATAAAAATGTCGCTACTATCCGTTGAACCTTAATGCTGAGTCTTCGTGAATATTTCATACAGCATTATAATGTGCCTACGTAAAATTTAACATACCTATTAAGAAAAGAAAATATGGAAAATAAATTTTAGAGACTAAAAATTCGTCTTCGAACTTATCTTAAAATTTGGTTATACTTTCACAAAGGCCTGGGTACGTGTACCTACTTACGAATATAAGCTAAATTAAGTTTCCACATTGAAGGTGGAAAATATGAAACATGAAAAATAAAAGTAAATTAACAGCGTTACATTAATGTTGAATTTATTTTCGTGAAGGCTATAATTTTTTTTTCTTTTCAAATTTTAAATTTTCGTGTCCCTTAAATGTAATCCGATACCTAGTAGATAAAACATTCGCTAGCTAAGCAAAAAAATCTTATTTTAAAACTTCCAGCTATTAATACAGATTTTTAATTCAAGTGACTGTGTTTTTTGGAGAAAAAAAAATTCACAAGGACGATGCTGAATAGATGATGAATTATAGTTTAGTCTTGGAACGTTTTTCGAAAAGATAAGAAAAGGAATTCTTGTGGTATAGAAACTTAATCGATTTCCAAAAGTTAAGCAAAATTTTAACTTCAGTTTAACTTTTCGTTACTTTTTTCGTACCTATGAAAAAATATTTACGTATCGGCATAGTTTCAATGAGTTGTAGAAGGAGAATCAATGAAACAATTTTCTACGACATGAACGAAGGGTTTTTCCAAATTTTAAACACAAAATAAAGATTTTAGACAGGTCAAATCATAAAGAAGATTTCCAAAACTCAAATAATTTGTCGATATCTGTTCCCTAAAATGACGAATTAATAGCCCATAGTTTTGTTTTAGCCGTTTTCTTTATTCCTCATTTCTTAAACTAATTTTTCAAGCGGATATCGTTTCGACAGTTTAGGTAAGCTTTCAAGAAAACAAAAAACACTAACCTATAACGCAGCATAACTTAGTTAAAAAAAAAAAAAAAAAAAAAAAAAAAAACCATTTTGCCAATTCATCCATCATTCAAAATCTTAAAAACTTGAAAGTAGGCTGAATAAAAGTTCTTTAGAAAATAATATTGAAAAACATTTTCAAAAACCTAATCAACGAATGACTCATGAGTAAACTTCTACAAACAAATGATTAAAATAGGTATATTTTTGTTGATAATAATTCTCAAATAAATCCTAACTTCAATTTTAGCCGAATCAAGGATTCTTAGACTACTGGAATAGAAAAAGCCTTCCATGACATCGCCACCCATTGCACCTTAATTACATAATTTCTGATTACTGTAATGCAGAAAAGACGAACGTAACGCCTTGCGCCGTAAATACGAAAAGAGATACTTCAAGCAACACAAAGTATCTCTAACGTAGTTTTCTCAAAACCGTAAACATAAAATTTGGACGATAGGTAGGTACATAAAAACATATAGTTCTGTCAAAATGGGAAAATGTCTTCTGTCATACGATGGATAATTTTCATCATTCCCCATCCCCTAACCCTTCGATGAGATCAATTTTAATACCGTGTTAGCCTTTTGCAAACAAACGAGCTAAAGAAAATACGTAATTTGTTTACTTTCCTTATTCATACGGAACAAAATTTAAAACGTAAAACCATTGATAAGTATAGAATCTATTCTTTAAACGAATAAACTAAGCACGTCAAATATCGATCAACAGATAAACAAATAACAATAACAAAAACGAGAAGGTAAATTTAGAAAAATTTAGAAAAATCCAAAGACTTAGTAAGGTATTAGAAAAAATAAATAAAAAATATAGGAGATTATCAACCACATTATATTATAATCGAGTTGAGTGGAAAAACCTTTTTTTTTGCAACATGTGCGCGAATTGCCGTATTTTCGGAGCATCTAAACCTCGATAAAAGGGATCAATTCTACAATTTATTCTTACTTGCCACCCACTTTTGCTCGCATCTTCATTTTTTTTTCTCACTCCTTCGTTACTTTTTTTCACTCCTCAGTAATCTTACCACATCTTAATTTCTCTTACGGCTTCATTGGATCCTTAGTTTCCCCATACTTTACAATAGCTCACTCTAGACATTCAAATCAACCTATCAATTATTATTATTATTTTTTTTTTTTTAAATTCTCTTTGCCGCGGATGCGGACCTTTGACCCACAAGATAGAAAATAATATCTAACTGTTCCAACTAGGCTTCGAGAACCAGTTACAAATATGATGAGAGTTTACTTTTATTTGTTTGTATCAATTAATTTTTTCCCAATTTTATTGATAATCCGTTTATATTATATCACCTACTAATGAGAATTTTATTGGAGTACAGGGTGGAAAGAAAGGGAGGTTTTGTACTTTAGTTTTCTATATTTCGTTTTAATTTTTGACCACTTCCTTCTTTATCTCTCCTCTTTCGTCACTTTTTCACTTTTTTTTTCTTAAATTCTATGCTTTTTTCACTTAACGTATTCTGTAATATGCTATTTTGCAACATGTGTAGAAAAATTTTGTTTTCTCGAGGCCTATAACATGGCGTCAATTTCTGAACTCTTACTTTTCTCACTCCTTAATTTATTTTTCTTCCTCCTTAATTCTTATTCTCACGCCTTAATTATTTTTCTCACGCCTTAATTATTTTTCTCACACCTTGATTTTTTTTTTCACGCCTAATTGTCATTCCTCAGTTTACCCCACCGCTCTAAATGTCTTATATTCTTTCATTTGAATTAGTTCCACCTATTTTTTTTTTCAACTCTCTCTGCCAAAAATGAGATTCCATCCAGAAACCCACAAGTTTCATTACCCCTAGCTCAAATACAGCATTCAGCACACTCGTGGCAAAACAGTGTATATTACATACTAAGATTTGAAATTTAGGGTTTACATGCGAGTGCAAATTTGCAAAATTAGCGTAGCGAATGAGAAATTTCTAAATCACGTAAACTCACTTTCAAACCTTGTTAAGGGAGATAGTTTTTATAATTAATGATCAGAAAGCAAAGAAATTGTAGGAACAGAACCATTATAGTAACTACTAATTCTAATTGTTAACAATTTTAAAGAGAAAGAATAATCAAAATAAACAAATATACACATAGTGAATAATCTCTCTCAACTTGCTTTTGTAGCATAGTTGATATGATGAAAGCGTATAAACACAGAGGTTGCAGGTTCAAATCTCAATCAGATCAAAGAATTTTTCATAAAAATAAAAATTCTAAGTTAATGGAAAATCACTTTACATTGAGGTTACATCATCATCGATGATAAGCACTAATTTTCACTCGCAAAATATGATTTTGAACATTGCATTTTTGATGGAGTATTATAAAAAACTAGCTGATTAAACCTGCTTGGCACGAGGGAGGGGTAAAATATTTTCTCTTGAAATTTTTTTGTCTAAAATTTAGAGACTTTTTACTGAAGTATTACTATAGTATATTGTGTATTTATTTACAAAACATGAAAAAGAAGATTAAAAATCAATAAAAAAGTATTCTACACCTTTTTTAAGGGGTATAATTTAGGCTTAGTCCCTCATAAAAAATACATAATTTTCTCCACTTACCAAATTTCAGCAACACGTACCCAACCGATTTTTCATTAGATATTTGCAAAATCAAAAATATCAAACTTGGAGAATGAGAAAATTCAATAGAATAAACAAAATCAAAGCCACATATAGGTATTAGTAACTGCAACAACACCAAAGTAGAAGTATACAAAAAATAAAAATAAAAGGGAATAAACAAAATAGCACCCACATATGTTTGTAGCTGCTCACACACACAATCATACAATCACACAATTCATTTGAGGGATCATTTTTTTAAAGATAAGTCAGTTTCTATCCAATAGATTTTCAAATTGATTGATTTTAAACCAGCAGAGGATAAGGACAATTAATTTAGTAGACGATTAATTCAAATTGGTTCGGTAGTTCTGAAGCCAACTTGCAACATCAAAAACCACTTCATTCTTATAAAAGATATGATATGCAACTCTGTCGGAGTGAGCAATTTCTATCCCACCCCTTTGTAGCGTGATGATGTATACGGCTACCACCCCAACTAATAATAAATAAAAATTAACTTTTCTCTTTTTAAAACACAGTAAGGAAACTTCTAAACAACTTACCAGTTTACACTCGTTTTATTTTATTTTTCTTTCATCATATAGCCGTGGCTATTGAACTCTTTTTAAGATAATCTATCTCCATTACCTGGCTAAATCATGCATCCTTTAAAACTTCATCTGAGTCATCATACGTTGTTCACAGATCTTTCATTTCTTCTCCCTTATCATCTCCACATTGTGTGTATTATGTATATATTGATATATTTGTAATATTAAATACTCTCGCCAAATATTCCTCAAAGTTCGACGTCAATTTCTTTAATACCTACTTTCCACTCCTTATAATTTTTCGTTTTCATATTGAAGATAATTTTTGTATATTCTACAATTTGTTTTTACTCAAGATTGAAATAACACGTTTTGCACTTTATTAAAAATGTGTTAACCTTTTAAAAAGCAACGAGTAATATTTGGTGGTGTGGTTCCTAAGTTCTATTCCAGGTTTATTGACTAAATAAGTAAAAACCACGGACATCCTAAGGTATGTTTCGATATAATAATTTTTTCAATTTCCATGTTGACATCGGGTCTGCGAATCCAGGGTATTCTAAGCAGGCTGGGAGGTGATAATTCTAAGTTACCTCCCAGTGCAATTGTTTTATACCCAAAAACTTTTAGCTGTGGTTTGTGGTTTTATATAAAAAATAACGTCTGGCCAATGGGTGGGATGTTAAATGACCCCCTCTGGCATACCACAGTAATATACTTTCTTTTTCTTTCATTTTATGTATCTTGTGTTACCAGTTGTTGGTATTTCACATCTTTATAGGGAGGAATGTATAGCTACAATTTCACCTGCAGGAGGCTCACGATGTGAATAATTTTTAAGAAAAATTGGTTTAATATTTTCTTCAATAATGTTGAGTAAATTCTGAAAACAGACCAAGATATGAAATGTTAGCGTGCGAATTCGTAACTTACGATGTTGACATGAGCCTACAAAGGCCTGACTATAGAACAATCCGTTTACAATTGATTCTTATAAATACTTCAAATGGAACACTCATCTGCCCGGAGGCCACTAAAGAGCCTAGAGTACCAGCAGTCTAGCTTACATCCGACAGCTTAAGGGGATAAATCAAATTTTTCATTAATCTACGCGAAAAAAAGGGTATACGAAATTAACAGAAATGGTGAACCAATTTTTCATTAATTCATACACCCACGTGTTTAGATGCAAAAAACAGATCATCCAGTGTAACGAGAATACTGGTTACAAAGTAATTTAAGTACTCGTAAATGAAAAAAGGTTGTATTAGACACAATATAAAACAGTGAAATTGTAAGTTACGTAAGAATAATAATATTAACAAAGAGGTAAAGATGATAAGGTAAAAAAGAGATATATGGATTAAATGTACATAGTTACATGAGTTTTTATAGTAAGATGTTTTGGGAGGAGAATATGGTGATTTCTTGGAGAGTGGAAATGGTAGTAATATGATTGGAGAATTATGACAATACAAGTTTAGATATTGTCCAATAGGAGTTTAAGGAAATGACATAAATGGTGATTTTGGGTATTTGCAGTATCTGCAGAATGGTTTCATAGAAAAGAGTTGTTATGAAAAGTGTATTTATGTTTGTTTATAAACATAATATGTAGAACAAATGAGTCAGTAAAGGCAAGTAATGACTTGTTTACATGACGTCATTATAATAAGAATTGTTTTAGGTGATTGATATATATGTGAAATATATATTGAAGAGAGAAATATTATGAATGATACGAAATTATCATTACATCCAGCCACTAAGGACCTGTTCAGTCCCGTTTTTGCAGACAATTCAGTTCGTCTACAAAAACGTGTCGAACAAATTATAGACAACTATTATTCCTAATTCTCGGAATAATAGCTGTCTATATTTTACCTAGCTTCTCATGAACGGACACCACCAGATATGCTGACAATGAAGTGTCATCATATTTGGCAGATGTTCCGTATCACGCCACCTTTTGGGTCGGCCATCTTTTGATTGAAACAAAAGAAAACAAAAGTAATGTCATGTCTTCATTTTGAAGACATGGTCATTCCTAAACCTGAAGTCGAGTAGAAATGTTAGGGTCCATACTCATTGCTAAGGACATTAGGTATCACTATATTAAGAAATAGAAATAAGTATAATTTTAAAGTGTTTATAATAACTAAAGTGAAACTCTAATAAAAAGATAAATGTTCGTAACTTATCTTATTTGTTGAGGTAATTTAAAGTATTGAATTACTCTCGCAACAGGACCATTTCACATTTTGAGTACGATCAGAATTTTGTACCTTAATTGTGAACTGAAAGAAGTGTTTTTTTCAAGGGTCGAGTGTATTGGACGGAATGTATTCGAGAAAACTTGATTGTTCGCCATTTTTATAGACAAATTGCGGTTTAGACAATTAGCTTCGAGTTAGTCTTGAAAATCAAAGAATATTAAAATAGTCGAGGAGGAATAAAAACTCCGCACACACTGGACGTTCATTTTGAAGCTTTTATAGACTGGTTTGTGTGAATATTCAGTCCGAGTATGGAGACGGAATAGAGTGTGGAACACGGGAGATTAGGAGGGTCTACCCTCCCCCGGAGCCAGAAAAGCTCATAACTCTTTCCCTAAGTAATGGCTAAGTTGAAAATTTTCTTTATAATTTTGAATTCACTGCACCATTGGAGACCAAAACCTTCAACCTTCCATAAATAGAAATAATTATATTAAGTATTTGAGTTAGAAATATGAAAATTAAGTCAAGTTTGCTCAGTGATTTAATGTAGTTTTTTTTTTCCAGCGGATTGAATCTTATTTTCTTTGAAGTGATCGAGATAAACTGCTAAGAAAGGAGACGATTTAGGAGCCCACCCACGACTATTATATGTTCCATGCAGTGTGAAAATTAATCTCTCCCAGTCCGGCTTTCTTGGATTTTGATGAGTTCGCATACCATATTCTACGGTAGGATTGATGTAAGAAACTGGTGAACTAGACTTCAAAGTTCCAATGAATGGTTGTTTCATAGTAAAACAAGGAGCAAAACAAGATTTAACTGCTTTTGAATTGAAACATCGACATTTTAGAGGCAATAAAATAAAAGTTATTTATAAAATTCAGATTATATTACTGAAAAAGTTATCAAATTTCGTTTGTTTTTAATACTACGGTAACATTTGACCATCGAACCATCCCGTAGGTATGTCTCTTCAAAATAGGTAGGTACCAACGTAAACAGCTGAATTTTGAATTTTCCACATGTAGAGGCATGGGTCGACTGTTGACGATACGTCGTAACAGAACATTAAATATTTAGGTAGAAGAGAACACATAACATCACCGTTGATACACGATTGTAGGTATACGGGTTATACGCAGAACTAATCAGGCTAAATATTGTTTCATTGAGACTTACATAAAACGTGCGAAAATATCGTTTTTTCTCCTTTCGCTTTTCAATTATGATACGCGAAAATGAAATACGCGAAAATATTAATACCACCAACAACAACGATATTCAAAACAAAATACAAATTACGTCGATGTAGGTAATCGAACGAGCGAAGAAAAAAAAAAAAAAAAAAAAGAAAAAGAAAAGAAAGCACGCAGGTGGCGACGGCGATCGAAATGCAAATGCAGCTTTCGTAACTTTCCACAAGTAGTGTAAAATTTTAACGCAGATAGTATACAGCCGACTGTAGCTTCCCTTACCAACGAATTTGTTCGAACTTTTTCCTTTTTTTTTTCCTTTTCCGAGTGGATGTCTCACTCCTCGTCAGAATTTTCGATTTTTTTTTTTTTTTTTTGTGTTCTCCTCTTTTCTTTTCCACCATTTCACTTCTGCTCGCTACTCGTATTTCCCTCCTCCGCCCCTCACGCTCACTTATCTCTTCTGTCCTACGTTATCCATCTGCGTCGCACTTTCACAATTTCCCCCGCCCCCACCCCCGCTTCCGTCCAAACGAAAAACCGTTATCCTCCTCCGCATTTTCCATTCAACCCACGCGATTTTGTTGAATGAAATTCAGGCTCATGCGCTTTTTAGAAAAATGTGCGCGCGCGGTCGCGCGCGCGTTTTCCAGCACCGAAGCACACGCATTTTTTCATTTATTTTTAGTTTTTTTTTTTTTTTTTTTTTTTTTTTTGTTGGCGACGACGTGCGTTTGTTGTTGTTATTTAGCGGTGGGAAGGGGAGGGGTTAGTGGGCAAAGAGAAGGTGTCGGTTCGTGTACATATTCTCGCACTATAATACTGTATAGAGAAAACGACATTTACGTACATACGTTGGTCGAACCTACGTCGCTGGATGTACGTTTGTCCAGTCGTCGTTTCGTATAACTTCGCACTTCGCGTACACAATTTTATATTCCTGAAATTTTTTCACGAGTTAAACATAGGCTGGTTAGAAGGGGGCTGAAAGGGCACAATAGTCCTTTATTCCCTGAAAAACCGGGAGGATACATTTATTTTGAAATATTATACATTTTGGTGTTTGTTCTGTATGGACAGCAAAGAGATGTGTCGTTGTAACGGTATAATTGTTACAAAAAGATCACAGATATTATTCTTTTATAGCATGTATTTTATATCTATGAAGAATATTAAAAGAGTGATTTGTACAAAGAGAGAATAATGAATGAATAACACTTAGAACTAAGGGTATGGAATCGAGAGAATTGTACAGTAGTGTCGTGGGAGATATACAATGTTATTGGTTGATATAATCTACGTAATGTTAAGGTAAGCCAATGGGATGACATATTTATGACATCAGTGGGTGTAGTTATAAGTTTAAGAGGAACTGGGAATAGTGTAGAGTTGTATATTGTATTCACGGAATAAATGACATCATGATATTAAATGTAGGCATATAATATTAGTGGGAAAGGTGATGTCAAGAGACAGGTCTTAACGAGTTTCATTGATGTAAGTAAGACATTACATTCGAATGACGTTATATGAGAGATCGGTTATTTGGAATACGAGAAATATGCAGAGTAAATAATATAATAAGAAATTATATGGAATTATCATTACAGTTATACCATTTTGGTACTCTTTTCTGGAGTTACACTTCTTTCGAGAATATTAATACTTACAAATGAATATTAATGGATAGGTACTCGAGAATAATTTAATAAGGTAATTTACTATCCACACTCAGTATGGTGGACTTTAATGTTAGAATACAGACTTAAAATATTTCAAACAGAATAATTTTCAATCACAATATAGGTAATAGATAAATAAGATTCTGTTTGTTCAACAGTGCAGGTAGGTAAAGTAAGACAGGTGATCATAGAAGACCAGAAGGGTACAAATATTCTGTCTCAAACATGAGTTTTTGTACACAATTCAGAGTAGCCATCTACAATTATTTCTACTGTGATTAGTAAAAGTAGGGATATGGAGAATGAAGGAATTAGTGTATTTGAAGGACCAGTCTAATGACGTCACATTCAGTAGTATAAGTGTAAAATTATTGAACAAAAAAAAGAAGAAGAAGAGGAAGGAGGATTTAAAATGAGAAGAAAAAGAGTCAATGGAATGCAGGTATATAGTGTTTAGAAAATAAAATGATTTTGTTTTTGGGTACAAATATAGTTGTCAATATACAATATAGCCAACTACACATACATACATTAGTTATATGTTATAATAGTACATCACTATACACAAAGGAGGAAAGTAAGGGATTGTGGACAAGTTGTGAAATTGCGACACGAACCAAAGGCGAGTGCTGCAATCACACACAAATGGCAATTACTTACTTTTTGATTTCGTTTAGTAAGATGTTTTATTATATATATGAATGAAAAAATATTTTGAATCATTAAGTTTTGAATTATTCTAGTTATTTTAGTTTTATAAATTATAAAATAGCCATGCCAGAAATGTGTTTAGTACTAATGTGTCATACCTATTATAAAAAATGAAAAAGTGAATAAGAAGAAAGTGATAACATTTTATCAATATGTACCAGTTTTCAAATTTCCTCATTAGCTCATCACTGTTATTTGAACAACGTGAAAATAGTCATCCTCAAATAGGGGAACAAATAATTTTTTTCGCAGTTCGTGTATTTTTTCCCCATTTGGTTACTTTTTTGGCTGTTGTGAAGTCTTATTGATAAAACCATGTTTTTTCACCATTAATCTCATTCATAAAGTTGCATTTTTTATTCACCTATATAGTAAAAGTATAAAAATACATACCTAATTGACAAAATTTAGGAATTAAGCTGATGTACCAAAACTCAATATTTAAATGTCAATGTATCTGATTTGTTCTAAATTAAAACTATATACTTGACAGTTTATAAGTATTAAGTTTTCGTTCATCAGTTAAATTCCTAAACTTTACCAATTAAGTATATATTTTTAAGTAGATTTTCTAGTATGCAAAAACTGTGGATAAGCGCCGATCCTGAGTTGTGGATCACTAATAAATAGGTTACTCAAATTCTTCTGTACACAATGTATCTATATATGTATATATATATACATTATATTTACACTATTTGTTCATTTTGGTACTTTTTGGGAGTCTATGGAGCCTCTGCTGTTTCACCTACAGCGAAAAAACTTGGGGTAGTGTTAGAAACTTTTACAAGCTACACATCTGTGTTAAAATTTTTGAAATTCATCTGCCAGTTCCAGAGGGAGAGGTTCTTAAATTTTTGCAAACCAACTATGTTGTCGTCACAATAACTCCCGTAAATTAAAATATTTTGGCTTGAAATTTTTATTACAGTAGGAGACTATTAGGTACTGTTTCAGTATTGAATTTGAGCAAAATTGGTTAAGTGGTTTTTGGAATGGCAGCCATTATAAAATTTGTCCCTTTTGGAGCATACGTGCTTACTGCGGTTGATGCGCGAAAGAGATATTTATTTAGATTTTGAAAGAGATAATTTTATTGTTTTTAATTGCCTAATTTTACATCAACAGTTACAAAATTCAATACAATCATCGCAATTATGATCTATTAGCTGTTCCACAGTGTCAGCTTCACTTGACAGATGCTTAGTACCTTTCACCATAACCTAGAGCTAAATGTTCACTAACCTAAGGACCTATTTTCAAACTAACACGAAGCTACCAAAAACTATAGTTTAGTTGACGCCTCAAAACATGAGTCCGATGATACATCACGCAATAAATTCTGAAAATAATAAACTCCCCTTTTTTGAGTCCAATGAGGATCAATGAATAAGTTCAATGATAAAATTAACATCAAATTCGAATTCAGCGCCTCAAAAAATATATCCGATGATATATTGTGTAATAAAATCCGAAAATTAAACATTCTCTTCCTTCTGGATGCAGTGAGGGTCGAAGAATGGGTCTAATGATAAAATTAACATCAAATTCTGATCCAGCGCCTCAAAATACGCATCCTATGATATTACTATGTATTACGCAATAAAATATTAAAATCAAAAATCCTCCCCTTTTTGAGCCCCATAAGGATCGACGAATACGTCTGATTATAAAATGAACATCAAATTCGAATTCAGCGCCTCAAGAAACCAAAAAAAAAAAAAAAAAAAAACTCGTACAACCCTCTAAAAAAGGATGTCAATTTATGAATCAGGAAAAGGCCACTAAATGCAACGCTAATTAGTTTGCATAATATTTTTCCTCTGTTCACTTTATACACACGCACTGCTATTGATCCAGCCTTCATCGATTTTCCTTTATGAATAAGTTTTCGGAAGTGATAAAATAATGAAACCAAACCTAGAACCTTCCCAGATTCGTAAAGAATGCACGTACAAAAATTCATCAACATCTGTTGGTAGATTCAGAAATTACCCTTAACACTTTCATCTCTATATATTTAAAAAAAAAAAAAAAACGACGTGTATACATTAATAACTTTTCAGTGATCAATTTTATAATTTTCGAAAAGCTACTTTTTCTAACACTACCATGGGATCATCTTCTATCATTTAAAAAAAAAGTTAACCAAAATCAAGACCAAGTCAGGTCTAAAAATCAGTGGACTGAAGGAGACAGAAGAGTGGTACCAAAGTCAATGTCACTGGTATTCAAAACCAACTGATGCAAGGGGAAGCCTGATATTACTAATGTGCAAAAAACATCATATAAATAACGAATAATGGTTAATCGAATGTCACGCGGGTGACATTTGTGTAATACATAATTGTGGATCAAAAATTTAACACAAGCACCACATTTCAGTCACTTGACTGGTTTTAAAAGGGTTACCTACTCTTATCTTTGGTGCAAATTTTTTTTTCTTTTAATATTTTAAAACTCTTTTTGGTTAAATTTTTTATAGTTTCCAGTTTTTAGTTGTGTATCAAAAGAATTAGGTGGAAAATAAAAAAAAGAGAAAAGACGTGAATAAGACCGCAGCAGTAGTCCGACCAACGTTGGTAAAAATTTGAGAATGTGACGGACCAAGAAACTTGTAATGGTGAGTTCGGAGTTTGTATTCATTGGGTATATTATACCTACGTACCCACGTTACACAGTATAACACCGATTTAGCAACATGAGGTTGTAAAATTGATTTCTCTCCCACACAGGTGGTAGTGGTGGGTGGCTGTGGGCTGATAGGCGAAGATTGAGGTGAAATTTCTGCCAAGCCACATGTTTTCTATGAATCCGAAAAACAAAGAAAGGCAGCGTACGGAATGAGCGAAACAGAAATATAGAACGAAAATGTTTGTCGAACGATCCGATGGTAGCATTTGCATACAAATGTGAGGGTTGCTTTTTCATTCAACATTTCTTCATCTTTTCGAAGTTATATGTTTGTGGATGCGCGTGTGCGCCTGCGCACGTGTGAGTGTGTGTGTGTCTGTTTGTGGGGAAGAGAGAACGGTGTTAGAATACTCGTATTAAAACGAATGGTTTACGACGACTACGAAGTTGAAAATGCGTCGCGAATAGTTTTCAGAAGGGCGCATCCGTACGTGGAATGTGTGCACCAAAAATTTATATTTTTTTATGAAAAAGCGCGGAGGACCAAAATGGAGAAATGAAACGCAAAAATGTAAATTTCTTTTTCCATATCAAATAGTAGGTATAATAAATGATGCATGGATACCACACAAAAAGGCAGAATTTATAAAGATAAAAGTGAATAAAAAATTTGATTTCTCCGCAACCATTTAGACCTGTTGCTGAGTATATGTCTGGAATACCTTGTCGTGAAAGAATATGCACACAAGAAGGTAATCAACAGATTATTGCATGTTCTGCCACTTCATATGTACACATGTATGGGTAAGCCAAAACCTGGGCGAACACTGGTGATTTTGGAGCCAGTTTTGTGATTTTATACAAGGAAATTGGCACACGCACACAGACACACATATGTACATATGTATATTTGTTGTAGAAAGTACGTCATTTCTTATTCATTGCTATGGCAATTGATAAGAAATTATATAATACATTCGTGTACCAGTCCGAGACATCGCCAGGATCTTTATCTATTGTATTGTCATCGGTCCAACATTGTATCTTACTTACCTGTGTGTGCATGTAAGAACATACGAACAAACAAAGTGTATATATGTAACGATATTTTTATACCATTCACATCTAAATTAATTCATCTATTCTAAATTCGTATTTTTTTATGTCATTCTACATATTTTTGTATATTTATTTTTCCTTTTACTCACATCATTTCAGTCTAGTTCAAACTTGTCTTTCAAGTCTTGAGTTGTCTGATGACATCACCTTCTCTTCTCTACAAACTGTTCTCATCCATATTTATGATGTCACCTTTTCTCCAAATATATTTCAGTACCTTGCCCTTATTCCAATTCCTACTAATTTCTTAAACACTCCTACTTTATGTCATTTCTATTACATTTCATTGGTTTTATCCAAACTACGTTTGCCTTAAACATCCAGTCATATTCATATCTCCCACAACACCCAATTCAAAACACTCGAACTATAACCCTTAGTTATTAGTCTAATGTTCAGTACAATTCATTCTATTAATTTCATCTTCTCCTGTAACAACATATACACTATTTTATAATTATTTCAAATATTATACACTTAAAAATAATAATATTGTCGTGTATTGTTTTGTAACGATTACACTGTTACAATATATGATGTAGATTGTTATACACTTGATAAAGAATGATGTCATGCCTACGAGATATGTATAGTCCCCACAATATAAATAAGCTACAAAATGCTTATCTTAATTCATGCTTACTTACTTTTTTTTAAAATAAATTATTCTTTTACAAGCATCTTGAACAGTGTTTTTATGGCAGGAATTGAATCAATGTTTGGACAATGGCATTGAAAAGAGTAAATATATTTTACCAGCTGTCTCATACACAATATTTTACAAACCTAGAAAGATGAGTTAGATGACAATGTGGACATAAACAGTAGTCTATATACATCCAAATTGTGGTTTGAGGTTATATTCCTCTTGGGTGTGTATTCTTGAAATTCTCGATATTATGTTACCATGCTATAAAAACTTTATATGATTCTTGTTACTGTTCTGATTCATCAATTTTCCTCAAACTTCAGACACTCAATCAACTAGCCAAACTAAAAATATCTGCCAAAATTGAAGAACATCCTATGGACCAGAATATTACTTAGAATCCTATAAAGTCTGCAGAGCATGGTAACATAATTCTAAAAATTTCAAGAATACCTACCCAGATCAAATGAGCCCTTATACTTTACACTTGATTTTATCTATTTGGATCATTGTCATGATGAAACAGCATATATATGATTGAAAATCCCTTAAGAAGTAGGACATTTCTTCATGACTAAGGTAGGGTTTCAATTCCATGGAAGAAAGTGTCTGTTCCACAAATACCTGCAATATTTTATGTATGTACTTAATTTTGTTCAAAGAAGAAACTTTCTATGAACTTATTTTAATAGCAGTCATGGGTACAGCCTGACATGAAATAATAATAATAATAAACACCTGTAGGGTGCTGGTGTGGGGATTTGAACTGGAAACCTACTGATTGAGAAGCGATAATATTACACAATCGACCATGCTACTGCTGATCAGTGTGTGTGTGTATGTATGTGTCACATCCCCATGGCCACTCCCTCAGTGCTGCAGCCACAAAGCAAGCAGGACAACACAAGACCAGAGGACAGAGCTACTGCTGCAACATGATGAACACTTAAAGGCCCACAATGCAGCCTATTCTCCGGGCACTCTGGCAGAGGAGAATGCATGAGACTATGCATTGTGCGTATGTTTGACATAGAGGTCACCAATTCTGTAGGCTGCCAGGGTGGGAATTTGAACTGGCAACCTACAGATCAAAAAGCAATTACGCTACACAATTCAACACTTCACCACTGATCAATGTGTGCGTATGTATATGTCATATCCCCGCAACACCCCAGATAATTTTTGCACGCCCTCAGATGCATTATTATTTTAAAATAACAAAATTAAATCAAATTAAAACACCCCCTAATAATAAATTCACTGTGAACACCTCTATTTGGCTAATTGTTAAGCCTAGGTTTACTCACCTCGTTCCAATTTCGCATTAAATTTCTTTTCCTTCTGTCATAATCTTGTTTTTATCTTCAGTAACATTAATAATAATTTCTACTGCATATGCACCTCAGTGAAATATAGATTAAAGCAGGTTTCAGATTATACTTCTTTCTTTTTTTCAGGGAGCAGCAACTTCCTCATAATTAAGTCTTACTTAATAGTATGCTCAATGAAACCTGTGTAATACTGGACAAGCTATCTAAGTTGAATTGGAAGTAAAATTCACTTGCACTGAATGAGATTAAATGCCCAAAACACTGATGCCAAGGCTGTCATCTTACCCAATAAAAATAGACAAATATCTGACACCTTACACTCTCATTGATAATTTTTTCTGTGTGATAAATTATGTATCCATGTACTAATGCAATGACCTTAGAACCCATGCATCAGAAAAGAGAATATTTTGGCACTAGTGCGTTGTATTGGTGCTTTGGTACCTGGGACATTGAAAAAACATTTTGGCCACTGCTAGAATAGGTGTCTTTGTGGACACATTGAAAATAAGAACATTCAGGCACTGATGAAATGTATAAATACCTTAGTGTCTAGGACCTTCGTATTGATTAGGGATTAATTTGCATTTAAAATTTTTCTTCACCCTTTATTGGTCTCCTATAAATTATTTTCTAGTTACTGCCCTAAAACCTAGGGGTTAAGAATAAGTTTTTTCTTTGTCTCAAAGTGACTTGACTAATTTTATTACTTACATGTATGTCTTGTTGGATAGCTACTTGAAAAAGGAATGTTACAATAATTATTTTTATATAATACATGATCAGAAAGGCAATGTTTATACGGTATTTTTCAAGTGAAAAGTAGCTAGTATCATTGATGAATATAATCTCGATATAAAGTGAGCGCACCACAATGTAAAAACTTGAAGCATCTTTTTGCATGAAAGCATATTCAGTTTACATCGAAGTAGAGGTATCACTTTCTAGATGAAATGTTAAATTGGTCACAATGAAGAGGTTATTATTTTATTCTATTTTTTATAATTTTTGAGAAAGACTCATCATTATGATAGAATTTTAAAATTTTGTTGCTTTCTAATCATTAATTATATAAAATATCTTCTTCAAAAATATTCAAAAGTGAGTTTACATGACTTGGGAATTGGTCATTCGCTGTGCTCATTTTGCAAACTCCCTCACATGAAATTACTTACTTTTGAACATCAGTGGGTAATATACTTACTATTTTTATGAGGGCGATATTAATATTACAGATTCAGAGTTTCTCACATTTTGGAAGCCGAAATGATATGGCATCAAATATTCTAGGTACCTAACTGTTTTAACAAGATATGAGAAAAAATCCTGTTTTTTTTTCATTTATTGCGATAAAGTTAGAATGCCAGTAAACTCGAAATTT
Organism: Ericerus pela; assembly: GCA_011428145.1. Lineage (NCBI taxonomy): Eukaryota > Metazoa > Arthropoda > Insecta > Hemiptera > Coccidae > Ericerus > Ericerus pela. The sequence goes on from WOFM01000167.1 coordinate 226,886, forward strand.
TAGTGGTAATACAATATTTTATATAATAATCCTGTACAATAATTCAATTTTTTTTAAACCTAATTTTCATGATTGAAGTTCAAATTCTTATAAAGTCATCTAGGGTGATATTTCTGATAAAATTTATGAGTATATTGAATTTGTAATTGGATAATAGTTATTTATGTTGCAAGTTAGTAAAGTAGATGATTGCGATACGAATATAATCCTTGCAGCAGAAGCCAAAGGCGAGTGATAGAAATCACACGAGTAGAAATCACCTACATTGCAAGAATGTCACATAATATTTTTTTCAACACCCCCTTCCACAAAAAACAAACGAAAATAGAGAAAAATAAATATTTTGGTAACTGGCAAACCCGTAAGTACAAAATATCGCAACTCCTTCAACCAGAAGTAGCGGTGTGGTGGTTAAGGTGCTAGGTATCGAATGTGAAGGTTAGTGGTGCAATCCCCCGGAGAAGAGAAACTTTTATTAATAAAAAAAATATTTTATAAAATAAAAGGTAATATTAATGTGTATTGTAATGTTTGATGAGACTTAGTGAACATGTGTACAACGAAATGAAAGTTACAGTAGCTTCTTTTGAGCACTTGCAGTTTTTACAGTAATCTGTAAAATCTGTAACAAAAAATGGAGAAATGCATTTGAGAGCTTGTAGCAATATGTTCGAGCTCTTTATCTGCATTTTCCAGTTTTCATAATCTACATTTTGAATTACAGTTGCTCTGAGAGTACTGTAAACTTCATAGATTTACAGTGGCCATACATTGAAGAATTTGAATATTATCAAGTATTATCAAAACGTTTTAAAAGTTATTTCTAGATGTTTGTTCATTTGTTGTGAGTTGCTACTCTTGCGTGTAATTTATTTTCATTTTGCGACGATAATAATATTTTTTGAAGAAGTTCATTCATAAATTTATAATCACATTCCATTAAACCTAGTTACATTCCTTCAATACAATTATTGTTACCCAGAGCAATTGAGAGAGAACTGTTTATCGTGCAGAGTTTAAATTTTGTGGAGACATCAAGTTACATTAGGTGAAGATTCTGTAAAAATTTGGCTGAAATTATACATTTTGTTTTCAAGTTATCGCTGAAATTTGGTTGGGATTCTGTAATTATTCAGATGATATGAACTTAATTTAATTGGACCATTTCAGCAATATCTTCAGAACTAAACGTACTACAATTACTGCTAAATTTTCAAAGAATCTAAAACTGATGTATCTTGATATCTCAGCCTAGTTTCAGCTCAGTTGTTTGTATGGTTTACACGACATTGCTGAAATTAAATAAATAATAGCGCTGGCTGATATTTCAAATTTCCAATATTTTAATACTAACTCGATAACTGCGGTTCATAATGTGTAAAAATACAACCCAATTTTAGTTTTGAATAAAGTCTTTGTTAACTTGAAAGAAATTATCTTAAAGATATTCAGCCATTAATCGCTTTTATCATCGAAATACAAATTTATATGTCATCATCTTTGTAGAAAATTGTTAGAGCACTTTTTTTAGTTTATCTGCAATACATGTTGAATACAGTTACAGTAAAAACTGTAAATTACGCTCGAACAAACCTAGTGTTTAATAATGCAAAAAAGATCAAAAAAAGTGTGCCAAATTAGGAGTGACGGCTAATTTAGCATTGCTTTTTAGCTGTGAGAATACTAAAGTACCGCTAAAATTAGCAGCGGAGTTCCCGAATTTTTTTACAAATTGTTTGCCGGGTAACATCAAAACTTTTCAATTTGAACCAAATGCAAGAATTTAGCAACCACATATTTTAAAATGTCATTTATAGTCTATCAATAGAAAGATGGCATTCATAATATGACCTTGAAAAAAAATTACTCAGAAAACAATTGGCCAAGACAATGAATGCAAACTACTTCGTACAGATAGTCTCGTTCAGTGTAAGTACAAGTAGAAAGTCTTCTCACATATACACACAATGAGACTACCTAGTATGAATTAGTTTACATTCCTTGGGCGGGCTTTTCAAATTCACATAATGTCATAAATCAAAACATACACTTAGGCTGGGGCTGGGCCGTAAGGCTGAACCTAAGTGTACCTATGTGTGAATTAGTTATGCTTATAATGTGAAGAGGGAAGCAGTAAAAGGCCCTTGTTTTCTGACATAGTTTTTTTTTTTTTTTTTAAGGTCATATTTCAAAAACCATTTTTTCACGCGTTCATGGATAGACTATATGCAAGTTTTCCACATTCCACTAGCATTTTAATGCAGTATTTGATTTATAAAATTTTTTCAAAACCCAGAAGGGCCACCCGAAGCTTCGGGCTCCTGGGCAATTGTCCATCTGGCCCATAGGGTTAATTTGGCACTGACCAAGCTATAAAGTCACTAAATCAAATTCAGTTTGGCCTACCTCACGTCTATACGAATTTTGGATAATTTTTCAAAACAGGCTCGCAACGTTAAATTGAAATGTTCGAACTAACCAACGACTACTTAAAAAGTAGATTAAGAATTTTACAATATACTTAAGTGTATTAGTGCGTAAGCGATTTTTCGCTATCATTTAAAACTCTATTTGTTTTCCTTTTTCCTTCGATTTTATACTCGCGAAAGACTCATTTATACGGATTACAAGGAAAGTGCATAGTGTTGTAACCAATAAAAAAGTGACGAACGAAACGATGTCAACGTAAAAATTCTTTTCCAAGAAAATCCGAACACCATTCGCAGTAATTTTCAGCAAAATACATTTTACAATCTTGATTACGGTTAAAAAAAAAAAAAAAAAAACCCGCAGCTTTTTCCTTTTCAAATGTTTTTTGTCGAAAACAAAAAAAAAAAAAAGCGGAAAAAGGATTGCGTTTTGCTGGCCTATCGTTAATTTTCCTCCCTTTAATTGTACTTTTTTTTAATATTATTTTGGCCTTTTTTTTTCTTTTTTTTTTTACGTCAACCGTTGAGAATTGCTGTTCTAATGAGTTCAATTCTTAGAAAAAGAAAAACAAAAATGAAAAAATGGAAAAAAGTTGGGAAAATTATTTACACTTTTTCGTGACAATGAAACGGAATTTACGTTTCGGGAAAGTACGAAAATATACTGTAAGTCTCGTGTATTGGTTTTGTTTTATTTATTTATGATTTTTACGCAGGTATTAAAATTGACCTGCAAAAGGGTTAGTGGGAATGATGAAAATTATCCGTTTCATGAAAAAAGAAAACGATTGGTACCACTTTTTCATTTTGACCTAATTTTTTATATACATGTGTATATATACATATGTATATAAAATATAATGATGTGTAGGTATTGTGGTATGCCAACCGGGGTAGCAACATGTTGCACGAGTTGAACCCGGTAGACAACACACATTTTCACGACTAACCATCGTCAGGCCACCACAATACCTTGACACGTCTCCAAAAACGCGTCTCACATGTCCCCCGAAACACAAATAAAGGTACAGCACTAGGTATAAATCAGAAACCTCGTGCACCTGAATTGCTAGTCCAGGGTAATTTACAAAAGTAACCCCAGGAACGTTGAAGATTTGGAACAGATAGCCGGAATGTTTATGAACAGCAGAGTTGAAACGTAGAAAACCCACCAAAAAGAACATGTTACACAAATATAAATAAGGTCCGCCCCGCCATTTCACCCATGTGTAAAAAGAATCAGCACATCATAATAAAAGAACAAAACATCAAATACATACCTGGACTTTTATTATACGAACCATGATACAAGAAGAATTACAGTGGGTCGTCCTCATGAATGGAAATGAATGAGGACATAGAGCTTGAGTAATTAAAATGAAAAAAAAAGCATGGTGAAAAACGTGGAGACAAAGTTACGCCAGTACCGAAGTTGAACATAAGTTGTACAGAAGTGATCGGCCGAATATACTACGAGGACGGACTAGCCGTAATCATAATAGATAAGGCCGAACTTGGATAACAGTTTCCCTACTTTCAAAAATACATATATATTTGAAAGAGAGGAACGGTTATCGGAATTGGAAAAAACCCGGTTACCTACGAATAATTAACAGACGTTGATCTTTGAGAAATACGTAATTTTGAAAAATATACACAAAAATTTAGAAATACTGAGATCTTTACCATGGCAGGCAGATAAACGAGCTTTTGGGTTGTTCGACTAACGGTACGTTGGCTTACAGCTGATTAGAGAGGCTTCAGGTACTGGCGTTGGTCAACTGATCTGTAAATTCAAGTTTGTAACAGAGGGACCGGGATCGAAAGAAATTTGTATGTTACTAAAAAATGTGATGTTTGTGTGTTATACTTACCATGGTCCTTGACTGTAATAAAAAAAAATGGTAAGTTAATGATAAGTCCAGGTAAAAAAATATCAAAAATTTAATAAGAAACAAAATGAAAAAATAACATTATGATAAAGAAAACAAAGATGGACTATCGTAATGGTAATGAAAGTGTAACGTAATATAATAGAAAATAAACAAACAAAAAATTGAGCAAAAATAAAAAAATTAGAAAGGAACAGAAAATAAAAAAAATTAATGATGAAAGTAAGAAAAAAAACCTGGTACAAGTTAAGAAAAAGTAAGATTAAGATAACGCTTATGATGTAAGAAAGAAAGTATACTGGTTTTTACTAATGAGAAAAAATTTGACCAGATAGTCGAAAGAAAAGGAACAACTAAGAGTATATGGTATGTCTGCCCCATATTGGCATTATAAGATAAAAGCAGTCGTGAAATAACAAAATTATATAAACTAAAAAGGAACAAAAATTACTACCATCCACGAACAGATTGGTTTCGCGGGTGGTTGACACAAAAAAAAAAAAAATTAATTGATAATTAGAACAAAATTTTTTTTTTTAATTGAACTAAACGTTTGTAGTGTGAAAAATGGAATTGGAAAGGGGTTATTTACAGGAAGGGGATAGTCATAGCCGGTAAGGAAGTCATTATTAGGATAATAGTTAGAGTCGGGACCTGGTTTTAGCCTTTTTTCATCGGGGTGGATGCTTACATCATACCACTGGCCTCCCTATCCTGGTAGGCTCGTTGAACGTTAAAACACTCAACAGCCTCACTGTTGATGACCAATCCAGGCGCGTTCCAGTTTGCCACATCCATGCGAATCCTTACTTCGTTGGCGTGACAGAAATCACACCCCAGAATCACCGAACCAAGCCAAACTGTATTTCGAAAGACTGCTCCCACGTACGGACCTTGGGCGTAACAGTCTCGTCAAAATAATATGGCAGATGGCCACTGCCTCTCCTTGGGAGATTCACGTTGTGCATCCTGCCAGCCAACTTAGTCGACTTCGCTGTCTGTGGGACCAGACCTGTGCCGCAGATCGACGTCACTAAGTGCCGGTCAAGGAAGACCTGGGTATCGTAAACATCCTCCACACTGGTGAAAAAGGTGATTGGCCATTTGAGGGGAGTGCCCTGGAGTAGGTGGTAAGGGGGAGGAAGGGCCAATTCGAAGTTGACAACTCGACCCTCGTCTCCACCAGTGGCACGGAACTCCTTTGGCGCTACTACCTCTTCCTGGCTCAATGCGTCGTTTTGAGGGGCAATAACTGATTGCCAACTCCTATCCTGTCGTACCTCCAAGTGGAAACGAACAAATCTGTTCCCACTCGGACGCACCTGACCAGTTAGGGAGCTGGGTCTTGGTTCTGTCAATATTGGTGCCGGTGCTTTGATCTCTTGGAAGGTTGCCGGCGCCAGAGGGACAGCGGCGTCTCTACTAGGTTGACATTTCGGAATTTGGAAACCGGGAATACAAAATTGTTTTGAAGAATCAGGTTTGCTTGGTGCAGCTGCCAGCTGATTTTGTTTTTTCATGCTTTCCTCGGGGATTTGTTTCGCTGGGATGTCGTCAATTTTTTGTTGAATTGTTTTTCGCTTTATCGTAGATTCTGGTGTTGATGTGCCCGGTTTTGCATTGTCGGTGACGGGTATTGTTGTGGGTGATTCATTTGTATTTTTTGATGTTCCGGGTATATCGCCATCCTCTACGATTTTTACATTTGGCAGTTTTGTTGATTGTTGGACCGATGTAGCATTTGGTGTAGTTGGAGCCATTTTACTCTGGTTCAGTTTCGGTATGGGTTTTTTGGTCTCTTTTTCAGGTTGACCTAGGATTTCATTGTCGGGTTTGGTGGGTTTTGGTAATTCTGATTTGGGATAAATTTTGTTAATGTTTACTGGGTTAGACTTAAGGTTATCGAGGCATCTACTAAGTACAACTAGTAATTTTTTTCCAAAAAGGTCGTGTCGAATTTCATTTGTCGATGTTTGTTGGACATTCCTACCGATATAGTTGGGATTTGTTACCTCGTGCTGGGTAATTTTGAATCTACCTGGTTTGGCATTTCTCAACCCCCCATGGGTTGAGACCGTGTTATAGGTAGTGGGTGCCCTTGCGTTGTGTGGTTTTGTTAGTGGCGCAGGCGTAACGTAGATATTTTCTTTAATTATTTTTCGGGGTGGAAGTGATTTACGTTTTCGCGACGTACATTCGACTGATGTTAATCCAACACAATTTGTAGATTTCGAATTTAGGTTTTTTAGATTAATTTTTAGTTTTATAGGGTCCTTGGGGGCATAGGGTGTTTTTGCTGGATCCGTAGGTTGGTTACATAAATATAAGTTTTCTACCAAGGTCGGTGTAAACAAGGGTTTGGTAGTTGGCGGAGTTTTATTTTTGACGCATGCGGGGGTATTAATTGTGGGGTTTTTATTACCTTCAAATCTGGGTGGTGGGTTTGTCGTGGTTTCATGAAATTTTTAACATTTTATCAACTGCACTGGCTAAGTTGCTTTTTGCATTTAGTAGAGTAATTGCGTGCTGGTAGAACCGACACGCGGTGAAATCCTCCTTGTGAAGGATGACGAGACATTCTGGCACAAGTACGAGCTGCCCCGAAGGGTTTTGTAAATCACCCAATCACGAATATCTTTCACTATCCTATCGATCATTGGCATTAATATATATAGCTTTTTGTTCCTATAAATATAGATTTTTTTTTATTGTTTTAGTGTTATTTCTCTTGTTTTGCTCCGTCTCTTCTATCGATTGTTGTTATACCTTTCGAGTGTACACAAATGTGATAATATCTTTGCTGTTTTGTTTGATTTTCTTTATTAAGCTCCATATTTTACTTTTCACCATTGCGCCTTCAGATATATATATATACTTGTTTTGTTTCTCATTTGTTAATATATATCGACTCGGTTACGCCCTACCTTATATTAATATTGTTCCTCGTTTTTTTTTTTTCAGACTTGTTACTACCTAACTCTAAGTTCGATTTGTGTCATTTTTTCTTTCTTTTCTTCGACATAATCCATTTTGTTTGTTCTATCTTTATCGAATATATTTTTCTTTCTTTTGCTAACTTGGAATATTTTAATCAATGGACCAATTTTTTTTTAATATGTTTTATTTCAGCTAAGTTACCAAATGTCCAAAGGCTGCGGGTGGTCCCTCATTTTGAAATTGGGGAGGGAGTTGTGACATCTGATTACCCGTAGCCTTCCCCTCACGTCACCATCGACTTGTATTACCATTAAGATAGGGAACGGCTCTCGAACTTTAAGATTATAATAATGACAAGGTAAACGGGAAGTACGTCAATTCCCCAATGGAAATAAATTCCCCAAATCTAAGAAACATCGAAGACACGTCGATCAACTATTATTTAACGATGTGGTGACGTATAGAAATACGATATTCGATCATCGGTGAACCAATCTTTATCTCTTTTGACTGTTCACGTTTCTGGCCTAAGAGTGAACAGTCAGTCTCATTTTAGATGTGATAGTTTTCCATTCGTCATGAATACGAAATATTATTCACAATAAAATACAGCTCTTTTATACGACATCAAGTCACCTTTTAAATTGTTTTCACCGATACTTTCGAATGTGAACACCGATAGTAATCTAAATAGTTCGCGATACTACTTCTTCGAATTCGAAGACGAATATTAACTCGAGATTTATTGGTTCACCGAACTTTGAGAACCATGAGGCAGCATGAAGTATAACCTGCACAACCTGGTGTTAGTTACCATACTTGTAAGTAACCTTTTCGATTGTAATAAAACGTAAACTGTAATAATGGGTCAGCCAACTTATTTATTTCCAATTACATAAATTCGCCCGACATACTTCGTAGGCCTCGGGAACTATCGCTGGTAGGCTGGTGGCCTAACTGTTTGAGCTGGTTTGTGGTTTCGACTCTACAATTAATTGAGACTTATTGATATACTTCGGATCGTGATATCATTCCCTATACTCGGGATGTATGTTCGTTTTCGGACGTCACACTCTCTTGTATAGTAATGTACTATTACCGCACTGGGTGGATTTTTGCAAAATTAAACAAACAATTTTTAAACGATTACTTGAATGTTTTGTTTTAAAACAAAAAGTGGTTCATTACCCCATCAAGTGTAAAATAATATCGGCAAATATGTAAAAACACATTTGATCCCAGTTGAACCCTTAGGAGTGGAATTTTATTGTTTTCAGACAGTTATTCGAATGACCTCTTAAAACAAAAACTGATTCTACATCTACTCCAAAAAAAAGTAGGCTTATATTGAGACATACATAAAAACATATTTGACCCCATCTGAGCCCTTTAGGAGTGGAATGTCAGAAAACCCTCTCTCCGTAAACACCTACCACATGTTAGGAATGTATCTTGAAAATTTCAGTTCAATAGGTTCAGTGGTTTCGGCTGAGTGTCAGTCAGACCTTTTTTTTAATAAAATTCGTGATTCGTGATTTGAATAAATTACTTTTTGAGCAAAATTAACGTATAGACAAAAACACTCAATTTCATATGTCAACAGGGTTCTTATGGGGGGAATATTGTTCTTATATATTTCCGAAGGTGATTCAGGTCCAAATTAGTCATCAGTGAAACTAAGTCAGTTAATGTTGGTTTCTCTAAAGTTTCATTCTGTCCTTGTAATCCCATCTTGCTAGTGGACAAAATTATTCACAGTTTTGGGCTGGGATCTGGATGTTCGTTTACTCAGTGACACCAAAAACCTGATAACTATATTCTGAAAAAGCAATTTTGAAACGAACTTGTTAATTTGGTTACGGACCACAGTGAAACAGGGAAAAAATTTGAAAATTATTATATTTTGTCCAACATTTTGAGATATATTTTGATTTTTGTTCGTTGTTCCATATATAGATTTCTTTGTCACTTCTATTATTTTATCGTATGATAAGGAGTATAAAATTAAAAAATAATAATAATGCCACATCAATTAACTGATAATTTGGAGAAAAAATGGCTTTTGTCTACCCTCCTTATTTTTACAAAAACTTCTGAAACTTTGGTTTTCTATAGTAGAGCTTGATACGCTAGAATTTTTTTTCCTTCTTTTCTTTCGCTTGACTTCTTAATGATGAGAAAACAAATTCGAGGTTAACGAGTACATGTCTTGATATTGTGCAGAAGAAAAAAAAAAAGAAAAAGAAAGTCAATGTACAAAATAAAAGATACAAAAGTAAAAATGTAATAAAAAAGTAAAAAGAGTGGAAAAAAAAAGAAGAACTAAGAGAAAAAGCAGTAACGATGAAGTTTTGAAAATGTTATAATGCTGTGTGCTGGTCCCCAGATAAAGCTAACGCCCACATGAATTTTCTTGCTCGCTAAAGCTTTTCACTGAATCCTTTGAAAATGGCAAAAGCGAATCTCTCTTCCTACTTTTTACGCGTTTATTTATTTATATTTTGTTTCGTCGCATTATTCCTTCAATAATATTGTTACGTATCCACTTTACCCACTTAGGTATTTCTGGTACAATAAATTTTTTTTTTTTTTAATTTTTTAGTTTTACATTTTCTATACTACACTTGGGGCTAATGTATTCGTAATCTGAAACACACAACGAATCAATAAAAAGTTTCAATAAATTTTGTACGAATTTTAGGTTGGATAATGTGAATCGAGAATTACGAACATTATACGTAGAAAAAATTAGAAGAAAATCTGCCATTTTAGTAAGTATGGGTTAGAGAAAAAAAAATGTTTGTTGTAATCGTGTCCTCTATGTTATATTGTGGCTACCCATTACTGAATCCGGCCAGTATTAACTGTAATGTTCAAAGTTTTTCGGCCTCGTTATTATTATAAAATGTCAATAATAACCATTAGGTCTGTACCTACCGTAATTTACCACGAACTGTGTATTTACAACCATTTTCACGTTTTCTAACGAAAAACCTGCTTGACGTTGAAGCAAAAATAAATATAATGTTCCGAAAAGTATCGTTAAATTTAACGACCAATTTCAAGCAACAACTAAAAACAATTGGCCTATTTTTGTTCGAAGATCGGTTTTCACATTCGACCCTTCCTACTTCGATTCGAAATTTTGGAAATGAAAGACCCATTATTTCAGTAACTTCAACTAATAAATTAGCCAAAGCCTTGCGGACAATTGCACCACAAATCACACAATGGAAACTTAGGCCCATATTCACAAACATCACTTTAACCTCCCTTCACTTAAATTTCACTTTAAAAAAGTTTTTTGCACAATTTTGTGCTTAAAAATGTGGGAACATTGTATCTCTTATGAGGGTTTCATTGTAAAAATAAAATGTTACCACAATCTTAAATACAAAATTGTGCCAAAATGTCATTTTTAAGTGGAGTTTAAGTGAAGGGAGGTTAAAGTGATGTTTGTGAATATGGGCCTTACTTCTTTCTTTGCTTCAGTTTCATTGAACCCAAAACTACATAATATCATAATCACTGTCATATATCCTTTTCGATTCCATTTTCAATGAAAACCAGAAAATTTTTCCCTTTATGGGAAAAACACTGACTCATTGATTTATTTCGAAAGCCTCACTCTGCCCCTGAAATTCCCAAGCTCATAATTATGACGTTATAATTTCATCCGGGTGCCACCGGTCCCTGCCTCTTCACAAGTGGACTCCAAACTCGTCACCCACCCACTGCTCAAAACCAGAACGTCCCGTCAACCCCTTACTCCTAAAATGTTTCAATTCCATAATTTTATCATAATTATGACATCATCAAGTACCTTCAATCCCTGTCCCTCACCAGGGCGCGTATCGAGCCTGTCGCTCATCACCTGCCCATCGCCAGTACGCCCTTCATATCCCTTATTCTGCCCCTAAAATTTTCAAGTCCACAATTATGACCCCTCTGTAACAAAAATCGAATAATAGGATGATAAAAACCTGATGATAAAAATTTTGGATTGTCCCTTGGCCGTGAGACATAATATCAATGTTAAAACAATCGGAACTTTAATCAAATTATGAGAAAGAACACTTTCTACACGAACTTATGCCGACAGTTTGGCTAACTGAGGTGAACTGACAGTGACTGGGAATAGAAATGGGGAAAGGACAAACAAATGAAAATGAAAGATCGAATGTTGGCCTATCTTCGTCATAATATTATACCCAATAAAAACCAACATCCACCTTTGGTCTCTCTCTGACCTGGTTCATGGACCACCTGGAACCGCCTGCTGTACCAATGCTGGTATGGGCATCATCAGCTGTGAAACAACTAGGCTATACAACCAGACATTTTGACCAGTTCTGACTGGCTAATCCACTAGCATTTAACTCGCGTCCTAATATACTCTTTTAAAGGAAATTCTAACTTGTAAAACAGTGGATGTGTCAGGAAAGGTGACCAGTAACCATCAGCGTTTGACAGGTTGAAAAGTAATTTATTTATAGGTTACATGTTGTGTATTCAAAATTAATGTCCTGGTAACAACCCCTGTTACCAAAGCGTACCCAAAATATTCGGAATAAGTTGTTTGTTTCTTCGGGTCAAGCACTAAATGCATTCAGAATGAACACATTTCTTTCACCTGAGTACAACTTTTACAGCCCCTTTTTGAGATGGTTAAATGTTACCTAAATGGTTGTTTACATATTCAAGTAGGTTGGTATGTAGTTTGATACAGGCTACAATTACACGAGTCAATCAAATCACAGTTCTCGCATAAATTATCCCAAACCATTAAAATTAAAAATCAAGAAACCAAACAACCCAAACGCAACCAACTGTATTCTCGAGGAGGTAAGACAGAAGTTTTTATTCTGATGGGGTATTTTTCTGCAAAGATAGGCGAAGATGCCTCTACTGCAACTCCAGATCATTGCCCCTACTCTTCTGAACTATGTACAAAAGTATTGTCTAAATCTAACGGTTCGTTACACAACCTGTCTCAAAAAGTTGCGTTTTGTTTTCATGCTTTCTCATTTTCTACTTTACAAATAAATTTTTATCTGACTCGAGCGATCCAATTTGAGTCGGGTTTGAAGCTATATTTTTGTTTTTTATTGCCCTATGAGATTCACTAATTTTTAAAAATATTTTCCAGTACGCTATTGAAAAAATTGTAAAATAATACGGATAATAATCGATATCTAACAATCATATCGATATATCGATATTTCATTGTTAGTGTTGGGACCACCAATCCTTCTCTCCCCTCACTCTTGCGAACACTCGACCATCTTTATAATATATTTTTACATCTTTGTTTGCGGGTACACTGATACACTAATCCGCCGCTCACTCGTTTATCTCCATACACCTTCGGTTATCTCACTCAATCTGCACTTACACTCACTGCATATGATTGATGTTAAATACACACACTTCTGAGACGTTACTTTGGTTAATACTTTATTTCATGTTACAAAACCTCTTCTTCATCGATCCACATCCTCTATAGTTAGTTTTAGGTAGAAAAATTACAAAAAACTATCGATAGATACTGTGATCCATATCTTTAGAAGAAACTGTTCAGACCACCAGTCCTCCTCCCCTCTCACTCCAGCGAACACTCGACTATCTTTCTATGAATACTTTTATACCTTTACTGGCGGCTACACCAATCCGCTACTTAACCGACGAGCACCAAACTTCTTTCAGACTTACTTCTATACAGTAACTGTGTTTTGCAAAAATTTCACCCTCAACTGTTTGGTAGTTTTCTCAAAACCATGAACACAAATTTTTTTATAGCGATTTCTTCTCCAATTTTCTCAGAAACTGCTGAACTAATAGACATACAAAGTTTATATCAAACTTGCACGGAAATATATCGTATCTAAATATTTAAGCCTGATCCCTTTTGTGATTTTTTTAGAATTTTGAAAAAACTATTTTTCCAGAAATGTTTTACTTTCCAGTTTCCGCAGAAACTATTCAACTGATAAGCACCAGACTTCTTTCAGACTTGCTTCTACATGAGGACTAAGTAAGTCTTGTGAAAATTTCAGCTTTATCAATTTCGTAGTTTTTTTAAAACTGTAAAAACAAAATTTTTGGTAATACGAACATACTAGAGCCCTGCACGAGTACGTACGGCATCTTGTGATTACAAGTACAAAATACTTGTCAGACGAGTAACACAATTACCCGTGTGTACTTGTAGTCGTGTAGCAAACGATGCGAGTAAGTAATCGGCATCGCATCATGGCATCGTTAGTAATCACTTCAATGTGAATACTATTAAATGCAATGCATTCCAAGATAGGGTTTATAATATTGTTGCAGAACTTCGGGGAAACGCACGGCGATTACATAAGAGTATAATCTTTACGATGCCTGCGATGCCACACTGCTACGAGTAATATTTTTCCGATTACGTACTCACATTGTTTCATGAGGTAATTGGCGATTCCTACACGATTACTTTTTTACGTACTCGTGTAGGTCTCTAGTACATACATACTTATATTTATATAATTAGACATAAAAAAATTAAGTTAAAGTGAGAAAATTGCATCAATCGTTTTCTTTTCTCACGAAACGCAAAATTTTCCTCATCTCCAACCCCTAACCGTGTTGTGGGGTCAATTTTAATATCCCGTTTGCAAGCAACTGGGTAAAAAGGCGACGAAAAAAATGTCTAGACGACCGATTTAGAATTTTGGCGACAGAAATAAAATGTTGGCCGAAGCGAAAAGAAAGTTGAATGAAAATTTCTCAACGCTACTCCGTACTTACATACCCTTTTGGATAAATGAAAAACGCGTAAATTTTTCGTCGATAATTGGTGAATTATGTGGGCGATTTGAAGTTTTGTCAAGTAAAGGACGAACGTTTAGGAGCGGATATACAAAAAAACAACAACAATAACAACAACTGCAGACGCGAGAGATATAATAATCGTATTGAAATACATTTCGAGATGTTCTCTTGAAAGTTTGTACTTGTCGTAAAGTTAAAAGAAAGAAAGAAAAAAAAAAAAGAAAAAAAAAAAGAAACCGAATATGTGTGCACATTTTTGACGAAGTGGTTAACTTATCAATGACACGCGATCGTTGTACGTATGCTACAGTTTTGTTTTCTTTCTTTTTTTCTTTCATTTTACTGCATGGCTGTAATGTGTTTTTGTATCACATGCGTACAGCAGGAAGAATGAACGTGTTTCGTGAAATTTATACGTAGTACTTTTACGAGCGTAGCTACTGCCCTTATGAAGCAAATATTTGGCGCAATGAACTCGTATTTAGCCACCAAGCAGTTCCCTTCTCCCATTACTGTATAGAACTTGGGTATTCACCAGTGCGAAGGAGTGCATGTCGTAATTGGGGCAGGAAGCTTTTAACGGCTCTCGACTGAAATATCACCAGCGGTTTTCATGTTTTCTAGAGGACTACTGTGCGAATATTCGTTAATTTTGCATCAGCCGGTTACCTACTTAAGTGAATCAGTCGTTCGTGACGGGTTTGTATTTCGTACCAATTGATTGGAAAGTGGAGGTATTCTGAGAACGAAATGATTTTCACATTTTTGATGCCAACATCTTGTTTTTTATCCTCACTCCGTTCTGCATTATCGAAGATTAATGAGCCGTTGAGCGTACAAAGGTAACTACGTGCCAAACTGATCAATAAATTTCCCTGTGGACCATACAAGGTGTTTCTTGAGAATACCGCCAAACCGTAACACTTGAAACGCATAAAAAATTTTCACAGTTATTAAATATTCGTATTGTTCGCCATTGTTAAGAAGAATGATTTAGTAAAAATGAATTTTTAATGATGCGGTTGTGACGTCCGAAAATGATTGTCACGTGATAATATATGAAAAGGTAAATTAAAAAATGTATATAGTCTAAAGATGAAATTTTGAATGACAGCCTAAGATCGCAGATCTCAAGAAATAGGTATCAATATCTTGGATCAGAAGGGGAAAAATGACGTGAAACGAGCTTGCCTACATACTACGTAGAACCACGAAGTCTTGCCTCATGGTATCTCACACAACTCCCCATGGATTATGTATAAGCCCTACATTTCGGATAAAACGATCTTCTTTACATTTAAACGGTTTAATAGACTTATACATAATAGTTACCAGCGTTAAGACCTTGATTTCAAGTTAAAGAACTTGATCTTATGAGCCATTGGACGATCGATTGTTTTAGTTATCATATGAGGTGAGATGTTGAATTCGTATTATTTCAGCTTGATCTTACTTCTGATTCTTATTTTGTATTAATAAAACAAATTGAAAGGTTGAAAGAAAAAGCGAACTCCGATAATTGTAGAACCTTTTGATATTTGAATTACTTTTCTTTTTCAGTATAAAAACATGAACAAAAAAATGTAGCTATTATAGTGTTGGCAGGTTAAAAATGGACTGGTGTGTTAAGTGTGAGTATTTTCCATCACACCACCAGATTTTTGTCTTGAAAATCTGTTATTTCTTCCACACTATCTTACTTGATACCTACATTCATCGTTGAGTTCCGTTTCTCTATTTATTACATTTTATAAACTGCATTCCTAATTCATAGAGATGATCGATTGTAGGAAAACATTGGAATAGGTTAAGGAGCTTAGTTTAATTAGTTTCTACTTTTGATGATGATAACATTTTTATTATTTATTAATTGATAATTAAGAATAGATTTCATATGGTTTTATGAAGGGTAAAACCAATAATCTGCTCATAGAGTACATGCGGTATACAGAGTGTACTCCCGAGAAATTTTTGAAAAATTTAGGGTATACCTTCGCAGTATACTCTCACAATATTGAACTAACAAACATTCACTGGTCATATTCTTAATTATTCGTATTTGCTTAAAATTGTCTGCTTATGGATCGAAGGATGCTCTTTCTCATCTCCATTAGTTTGCAGCTAGCTTTCCTTAATAGCTAATGAAATGACCTTATTCTAAATGCCAGGTATACGCTAAACTATGGCTCAGATACTCGCATTATCTAGGTCCAAAAGACCCGCATTGTGGAATGAAATGAAAATTATGGGTAGGAAAATCTTCAGAATATGAGAAAAACAAATTTTTTAGAAGTTTATACGTTTTTTTGTTTGTAGTAGTAGGGCCAACAAGAAGATGGGTACATTCTCAAAAACTTTTATGAGCACGTCACAGGGTAAAACATTATACGAAACTCAATGCACCAACACACAGCTGCAGCACAGCTGCAGACACACATTCACAGTATGACGATTACAGTGCTAAACAAAAGAAATCGGGTGGTTGTCCTCAGTATTTGGTACAATTTTGTTCTCATCCATTTATCTTTGAATATCTAAATTCTCATCCACTGAACAAAGCGGTGAACAAAGAACTGTAATGAGTTAATTTAAAAAGTACAAAAATATGCTAAATGCATAACATAAACCAATTTACTTCATAATAGTTATTTGTTAAACGCATCAAACTGTAGAACACACCTTCAGAAACCAAAAAAAAGTTCTCTTCACTTTCATTCTTACATTATTTACTTTCCAACCAGTTTAGAGAATTAGGCCATTCTTTCAGATTTTTAGTACAATTTTGGGGACCCCTAACAATGTTTGCTGTACAAAATAGAGCAAAAGTGAGGAGAATCTTTTTGGTTTTTTATGGTAAGTATTGCGGGTTTGCAGAATCAAATTACATTTTGAAAGCCCACATGGGCTGTAATGCAGTTCAATTGTTATAATCACTTGCGCAGTCGGTTTGATCGCAGTATTAATATTTTCATCTGAGACGCATGGTTGGCACTCATGCTTCCTAAACAACAAGCTCAGATTCTAATTTTCGGACGGGTAACATTTTCATTATGATTTTTTCAGTTTTTTTAATTTTTTGAAAATAATTTTGGACACATGCCTCTGCTTTTATCGTATAGTGCAGAGCAGGGGTGTGAAAAATATCTATATAATCATGTCGATACATATCGATATTCTTCTTGAAATATCGATATTTCCGATATTGATATTTTCCTCACGAGTATTCATACTTATCCCTATATTTCTCACATTTTGCCGCCAAAATTTCAATGTTATAATGAGATTGAAGTATTCCAACACAATTCTCCTGCGGTTTGTAAATTTTGTTTCTATAAATCTCGAAGACTTTTATCATTTAACAATGGATATGTAGTCAAATTCTCATTGTATCACTCATTTATTAATTAGAAACTGGCTACCTATACAAAAATATCGATATGTACTGATACGAAAAAATATCAATATTTTGCAGAGGTTCTCAAACTGTATCGGTTTACAACTCCCATAGTCTATCAGAATTTTTCCACGATGACCTCAGATCCGAACATACCCAATATTTTCAGGTTAGTTGTTACGACATCACTATTCAATCTGCTGATTCAATTTATTCAACAACCGGTTAATTATCTTCGATTATTTAGCACTGAATACCTAGGTAGCCTGAACACAAAAATCTGTGCCAACTTCCTAGTGGACATAGGTTTGCTACACATATTGTGTGGTAGATCTTTATAAATCTGTTTTGAATTTGTTATTATTGTGAATCTGTGACAACTTTGAAAACAGGCGAAAAAAGAACGACTGCACATGTGTAGTAAACTGATCTCCATTATTTGGCCTTAGAATGATGACACGTTACGTTAACATTGGTGAGATAGGGCTACTGGGTATCCAATACTAAATGATCGAAGCTAATTATTATATACATTCAACTGGAAACAATTAGTGTACCACACTTTTACCACACTGGATTTCTGCTTTGAAAAGTGCACTTATAAAATTATTTAATAAACCGTGGTGCCTCGCTGTAAGCTACCAAATCTGCCACAGCGTACAGTTTGAAAACCACTGGTATAGTAGTTGGTTAGGTCGGGTTGGTTTTATATTTATACGCTTTTATTCTGTTTCTCATAACGAATTTCAGTTTCACAAAGTATGAGTATGGGCTACTATTGCAATCACTGGGTTCAGTTATGTACAAGTCCTGAAGCACTGCTCCATGGCACTTCGACTTGTGCTAACCCTGGATATTTTCTAGAATACATATTGATAACTCTGCAGAATTTATTGTTTCAGAAGAAGCAATGAACATTTATTGTTTTGTGTCTATGTTTGGTTATGTGAGTAGTGGAGCATGCGCATGGAGTATGAGAGAATAATATTGGCCAAATAATGTTGGGGAAATGATTCTATGCGATAATTTCAACGAACGAATTAATGGTTTATATTTATTATAGTAATGTCACTATGAGTGCAGTATAGATTTCATTTTAAGATGCATTTACACAGAACGAACATTCGCTATTTGTTCGATCTTTACCTATATTCACTAGGTTATAGGAGGTTTGTTGCTTTTCACTCAGGTAGCGAATACCGTTCATTCTTATTAGTATCTTTGATAACCTTTTACGCCAAAAAAGCAAAACAGACATTCTTATTGGCACATTTATATGGTTTTTACACTCACAAAAGCACAGGTATCTAAAAATAATTTGTTTTTAAGGCACTTCATTAGTGTTTGGTGTAGATGGGTACTGAACAGACTAGGGGTTCCCAAACTTTTTCTCTGGTGTACCACTTACATTCTTCAAAAAACTAAATATTTTACAGGCTATTTTTTTCTTTCTGCATTTGTAAGGATGAGAAATATTCCGAAGAAATTGTCAGCTTCAGCATCGTTCAACATTTAAGAATAATCAAATACACAAAAATTACTTACTCACTCCTTCTTCGCATCCCACCAAACTACCTCTCTCATACCACTGGTTGAAAACCTCTGGAACAGACCACACTGAACATTATTCACAGCAAAAAACAGTAGGGGAGACCGGGGTAGGTTGTCACAAAATTTACTCTTAGCTCATTTTCTCTCATTGCAATTTTTTTTTCTCGAATGAAACTAACAGCGTATGAAACTTCATAGTATACTCTATGAATGATGTGAGTTTCAAAAATAACAAAGAATTTAAACTTTTTCAAAATGCAAGTTGAAAAATTTATTTATTTTGTTACAACCATCCCACCCCATGGGGTAGGTTGTACCACACATCAGGGATGGTTGTAACATAAAAGAGGTTGGTTGTAACATGTCTTAAAATTAGTTATATCAAGTCAACAAGATGTTACTAAAAAATTTAAAATACGTAAGTTTTATTCGGACAAAGAGGATTCATCCAAATTGCAATTTTTACAATTAAAAATTTCAAATCATTACCACTGACACATTTTATTTGTGCCCATTTCTTGCAACTTAAGCACAGAATCCACTGACTTCCTGGTTGACTATTGCAATATGGTTTCATACACATTAAGCAAAGGCACTAAATTTGATCTCTCCACTGATATGATATAACCGTCATGTTTCAAACCTTTTTAAACTATCATTTTATTAGGTTTCTGAACTGTTGTTACTCCTGTTTCATCCACATTCCATATGTCATGGGGAGCAAAATTATATTTTTCAATAACATTTTTCACATTTTGAAAAAACTCATCAAGAGTAGTCTTATTAAAAGCTGTTGTATGCGCCAAACTAGTTGCTTCCGGCATACAAAAAGATAAATCCTCATGCCGGTCTTCATGAAATCTAAATACCAATCTTCCCCAGCTTTTGATCGAGTTTTCCAGAATTCAGGTATATTTTTTTCATGATTAGCAGTAGCTAATTTGTAGGCAAACTTCCTTACATCATCTGGAGATAATTCCATATAAATGTCTAAAGCTTTTTTGATATAATCGACCATTTCACTTTGACTTTTATCTGATAACATAGCTTGATTTCTTCAGTAATCAACCAACATTTTTATTGGCTCAGTACCATTAACCTAATAATGTACAAATCATTTATATGCATGTTAATATTCATTAACTAGTTACCTATTTAAAATTCAGTAAAATTATAATTTATTTTGCCGAGAATCATACCTCTGAATCTCTAAACTTTTTACAGTAACGCCTTAATGTTTGGTAATTCAGACCAGATGTCTCAGCTGCTTGTCGTATTGATAAGCCTATTTTATTGACTTTTCTCACAGCCTCGAGCATTTCTTTTTTCAAAGCACATCCATGATCAGTTTTTTTCTTCCAGTTTCAAACCGCTAGGTATAAAAATTTTATTAAAATGAATAAATTTGAAAAATATACACATCAAAAGAGTGTTACAACCATCCCCATTGTCATCTGTTACAACCATTCTCACAGGATCATTTGATAATCAAGATCTTTTTTTTTCTACAAAACTTTGAAAATTAATTACGACTGAATTACGGGTATATTTAGAAAGGTTATATATTTACTTTTTGTGTAAAACAATCGCTGATTTCTGTTTTTCAAACCACTAAGAAAAAAAAATTTTTTTCTTAAAAAATTTACTTTCAATGTTGAAAAATGCGTTTGCGATAATAATTCCGCAAATATGCAATCTGTAGATGTGAAAGTTCGTTTTAGGGGTGTTTTCACATCTTAGCACCCATATATGGCATTAGAAGTGATAAAATCAACACTGTTTTTGAGATATTGTGACTGTTACAACCATCCCAGTGTTACAACCATACCCGGTCTCCCCTATAGCAAAGTTCACTACTGGCGAACAGTATCAAACATCCTGATTCCTGATGAATTTAGGAAATATTCATACTTAGGCCTACACTGAGGCGTTTTTTCTTCGTCAAATTTTTTGGTAAGCCAAGTATTGTTCTTCGTGACCCATGGCCCATAGCCTGCTGGTCCACTCGTTACATTCATAACTACGGCATTGCGACTGCCGCATCGAAACGTGCTGTAAATAAGTTTCGCACCTACTCTCCACAATGCAGCTTCAGACTGTGTTTAATGGGTTGGGGGGGGGCAGTTGTTACGTTTATAGTGGCGGTGTGAGACAGCGCATTATTCAGTAGCGAGTAAATTACGTTTTTAGGTTCAAACTTCGAAAGGATTCGATAAGGAGAAAGTCGGCCGTAGACAAAAGCGTTAGGTTACCTTTCGCGTAACGCTTTTATGAAAATTTGAGGTTTATTTTCAGACGAATTTTCGCCATACCTAAATACTCGGGCCCGGTAAAAAAGTACACCGTTAATCGTGTCCCAAAAAACCGCGCGTTAATAATGCAAAGAGTAATTTTTCACGAATACGAAGCTCCTAGTGCCCCGCTCCAGCGCAAATTTCCACAAAAGGGTTTTATCCTATCGAAAGCTTTTGGCTGCCAACGAAACGACTTTGGCCCAAAGGCTACACTCTCGAACCATGAAACTTGGCCTACACGATACCAAACATAAATTTAATTACAAAAATGTACAACCCACGTTCGTATACGTGCCTCGCCGTCGTTTTCTTTCTCTCATTTTTAGAGCTTCGAAACTATTTTTGAATGATCCCGCATATTATGCCTCGAGACCTGCGCTTACCGCACCACCGCATGTTCTAAGTTTTTCGAAAGTTTGCGAACAAAAAATTTGAAAATTTTTTTATCTTGTTTGTTTGCTATATATATATATATATATATATAGCTGTAGTATGTGGTCGCGTACCTACGCATATACTTAAATTAGGTACTCGCTCAGAAGAACACTGTTGCGAACCACTCGTCGACTTTATTATTCTATGCGTAGCCTGCAACCAGATTCATTCGTTTCACTCTGTCTCTTTTTCGCTTTCAATCTCGTTTCCTCTATTATTAAAAGCTCCACGAAAATCTGGAATTCACCTTGAAAACGCCCACACAGAAATTTTTAATATTTTCCCCATTGAGCCAACGGTGTTCTGACTTATCTTTTTTCGAAATTTTTTTCAATAACATGTAATACTAAAAAAAATGTATGTAGGATAACATACAACGTATATAGCCTACAGCATAGGCGTGTAATTTTTTATTTTGATTTACATCGTATCATCGTAATAAAATTTCGAATTTGTATGTCGCGCCATGGAAATAAAATTCAAAAAGGAATGTACTCAATATTCGAGTTTTTCTGTTCATTTTTGCACCACACCCAGCACGCCCCTCTGATGGAGCAATGCTGCTAGAAACGAATAGCCATTTGGAAGCAAATTTTGTGTCGTTTATTTTCGTTAATAGGCAATTATAATATACTTCGTGATAAATTGGCACATTTGTGAAATATATAAATATTTTCCACATTCGGTAAATAAATGGTCTGGAATCTGTAGCAGAAATAGGGGTGGAAATTTTTTTTTTTTTTTTTTTTGTTAATTTGCATCGGAGGAGACGGATTATTTTTTTCCTCTTCGGTTCGACATTTTACGCTCGATGAAGAGTTTTCCCGTTTATGCGCTAATAAAGTTTTCTTTCTTTTGCTCCGACTATTAATAATGTCTTTATATTGTGTCGAACGTATAAAATTGTTAGCGCAATTTTTATGGTTTATATTCGAGTGAAAGAGACGAAGGATTATATTTTATCAGACAATCGCAATAATTTACCGTGAATGGTCTTCACCCAAAATGCGCATTTTCAGTGACTACGCGACTGCTATGCTGCTCCAGAGCCCATAATACAGAAGTATATTTTTTCTCAACTTCGTCTCTAATGAGCAGTTACCACTGAGGCACTTACCTATATGAGGTTCATTCACGAAAATTTGATTAATTTTCCTTTTTTGTCATTCTCAAAGCAAAGGTAGAAGTATTTATGGGAGAGGGGTATGAGCTGGTTTTACTGCACAAATCATTTCATTAAATTAAATTTTTAGATTTTTTTTTCAGCAAAAAATCTAAAACAATAAGAATCTCGAGGAGCAGATGTGAAACTGTGAAAGTCAAAAATAAACGTTTTTTAAACATTTCAGTTCGAAATTTTTCAGAAAATGTTGGAGTTTAGCAATTTTATGAATACATGGAGGAATTTTGCAATCGCAGGTAGCCTACTATGTGGTCAATGATCTCAGAATGTATTAAATGAGATAGTAAGAAACAATTAATAGGGGCAACAAAGAAAGTAATTGAAAGAAATGACAACAATTTTCCTTCAAAAGCAGGCATTTGTCCAAATAAATTGTGATGTCCAAAAATATCACAAAAACCACACACAAGAAACAAAAAAAAGGAGCCAACAGAAAGGCAACTAAAATATAGGAACACCTGCATGGCCAAGTGTAGGAATAGACAATAGGGAAGAAAAAGGAAAATTCACCATTTCAGACAGACACCCCAATTGCCAGAACAACCAACCACCCCCCTCCCACCACATGCCAGATTATTAGGCTATCATGTTAGATTTAGATTCCCAAAAAAGAGTGACCGAAACAGAGTAATAGAAAAAAACCATATATTTACTGATCCTCCGTTGACAGCTCCGCAGCAGCCCATTGTGCAAAATAGTGGTCTGTGTGGCAATTTTTATTGCCACAAAATGTCAATTATGCCAAAATCTTTCACATTGTGTCAAAATTGATTAATTTTTAGGGCTGTAACAATTGGATGTACAAAATGCCATATTGTGACATATATTTTTAACAGAATGTGGTAAGAAAATTGTTACAATGAGACAAGTACACTTCATATACATAATGCCACATTATGACAAATATTTTCAACAGAATATAGCAAAAATAGCGTCACAATGGGGAAAATATATTCAACATATAAAATGCCACATTTTGACAAATTTTTGAACATAATGAGGCAGAAAAACTGTTGCAATGAGCCAAATATAATTGACATAATAATATCACATTGTGACAAAAATTTTAACACAATGTGGCAGAAAAAGTGTCACAAATTGTACCAATAATTACCTGTGTAGATGTCACATGACTCAGTGTTTTGTTTTTGCTTTCCCTCCAATTTGGTGACATACAGTTGTGAATGTGAAGTTTTATTTTAATAGCATCCAACATTTAGTTCTTCAAATTTGTGGGATTGATTACAAATGGCCCAATCAATGTTTGGTTTTATAATGGTAAGTACCTATATTATTATGTCTCTTTTTAAGTTCGTCTAGTTCTTTTTTGCATGAATATTTATTTACTTACATTGATGGAAGAATTCTATTCGATTTGTGTGCATCATTGATTCATCGATGAATTAAGGCTCTTAAATGCAGACAAATTCCCTTCGATTTGTTGAGTTTAATAACATTAATTCGTTGCAAATTAAGGGCGTTAAATGCACACGAATTAATGTCATTAAACCCATATTAATTCGTTTTAATTCGTTTGGGTTTAGAAACATTAATTCGCCGATAAATCAAAGGGAATTGATCGATAAATCCGTCATTGAATACACACGAATTCCCTTTGATTTGTCGACGAATTATTGCCGATAAATGCAAACAAATCGAATAGAATTCAACGAAGAATTCTATTCGATTTGTGTGCATTTGAAAACATTGATAAGGCTCTTATAAAAGCACACGAATTCCCTGATTCGTGTGAGTTTAATGACATTAATTCGTTGCAAATTAAGGGCGTTAAATGCACACGAATTAATGTCATTAAACCCATATTAATTCGTTTTAATTCGTTTGGGTTTAGAAACATTAATTCGCCGATAAATCAAAGGGAATTGATCGATAAATCCGTCATTGAATACACACGAATTCCCATTGATTTGTCGACGAATTATTGCCGATAAATGCAAACAAATCGAATAGAATTCAACGAAGAATTCTATTCGATTTGTGTGCATTTGAAAACATTGATAAGGCTCTTATAAAAGCACACGAATTCCCTGATTCGTGTGAGTTTAATGACATTAATTCGTTGCAAATTAAGGGCGTTAAATGCACACGAATTAATGCCATTAAACCCATGTTAATTCGTTTTAATTCATTTGGGTTTAGAAACATTAATTCGCCGATAAATCAAAGGGAATTGATCGATAAATCCGTCATTGAATACACACGAATTCCCTTTGATTTGTCGACGAATTATTGCCGATAAATGCAAACAAATCGAATATAATTCAACGTTGAATTCTATTCGATTTGTGTGCATTTAATAACATTGATTTGTCATGAATTAAGGCTCTTATAAATGCACACGAATTCCCTTCGATTTCATTAGTTCATTTTTTTTTTGTTGGTTCTCAGTTCTTATCAGTCTACTCTACAGGAAGCTTATTTTGTAATTCCATTCAAAAACAAATAATTCGAGATACAGTTTTCTACCAAAAAGCCACCAATTAAATTTTTATTTTTGTGATGGGTTTGGTACTATAGATATCAAAATTAAAATTTGTTCTCAATTTCAAAAGCTTTATTTGATCAGCTAGTATTAAGCTACTAGATTTCTAGTTCATTGATAAGAAAATGAAGAATATGTTTTATCTGGATAACTTTTTACAAGATCAGTATGTTATGAGTCAGGAAATACTATAAAAATGTTTAACGAATGGTTCACCTTTCTAAAATAGTTTTGTTTCTATGAGTACATTATTGTAAACATAGATGATTTTTCTTTTTTTTTCTCCTTATTTAAATTAGCTCAGTGAATTACTGTCTGTCTTTTATGAGATTTTCAATAACACAGTTAAAATAACATAATGGGCTTATAATTAATCAAATTGTTTTGCAACAAAAAACAAATCTAGCTTCATGACTGTTTGATTTTTTTTTTTTCATGTTTATGTTCCAGGAGAAATAATCAGAACTGAACTTCATTTTTCTGTCCTAAATTTCCTACTTATTTGGAAAGAAAAATTTATACAAGGTCAGTAACTTTTATTCAATACTAGGTCTTTTTCCTTGTGTTTTATTTTCATGTTTTTTGTGGGTTATGTGACAAGTTCCAAATAGGAAACCCAAAGTAATCCTGAATAGTTATGTGTTACCATGTTCTTTAATATTTTTTTATTTCTTATTAAATTTATCTAATCACCATCTCATTCATTTTCTTATTAAGTGTTCTACAAAAACCTTTATTCTCACAATGTAATTGAACCTTAACAAAGTTTTTCAATTTGTTATATTTTGAAAAAATGTTCTCTCACTTTTTGTCTCTTGTTTTACTCTCACAAATTTCTAAATTTTCAACTGCCTTTAGTTGTTCTATGTTTTTTATCCAAGAGATAAATAACAATTTATTAATAAATCACACTTTGAAAAAAAAAAAAATGAAATTCAATTTGATTTTGATTTTATTTTATATAGCTGAGTCATTTAATTGATATATAGTTGAACTGAGTTAATAATTAATTTATGCAATCATTTAGTATTAGTAGTTAGGAACGATTTGTTTCTTTGTTAAGTTTCTTGTTTGAATTTTAGTGTTTGTTTGCTACTGATTTTTCTATATCACGTTATTTGGTGATTATAGATAGCTCTATGTCTTTCAAAAATGTTTTAGCTACAAACAAATCTTTAGTATTTATTGAGATGAATTTCCTTGGAAATTATTCTATAGTTATACTTTACAAATTTAAAAACTATAAAGATCTTATCAGCGATATAAATTTATTTAAGAGAGAAATTAGAAGAAAAAAAAAAGTCGATGCCCTCAATAATGAAGTTTCTTATGTAATACTTTAAAGTTGATGAACATACAAACATTTTTTCAAGACTTTTGTCAAGTCAACTTTTTTTCTTTGACCTTCACAAATAATATACCTTATAAACGTATTCATTTACTATTCCCTTTTACTATCTATTGAAATTTTACATAAAAGAATAACAGATTTGTAGAACATTAAGGGAAGAATCAATTTTAGGTCATTGATTGTATTGAGGTTTCATACTTATGTTGCCATCAATTAATACCATTATTATTTCACAGTTGACATTATGTCTAGTGGAGGTAGTGATCCTAATGAGCCTCCTTTACCTAAAAAACAACATTGTATAGTCCTTAAAGAGGATGGAAAAAACTATTCACAATCATGGTCTTATAAGTTGGTACGTCGCCAACGAGAAAAAGAAAGAGTCAAACTCCTTGCTGAGGCTCGAATGGTGTGTATATTTATTTCATTCTGCTTCCTGAGGCAATCTCCTCTTTATCCAATATTTGCTAATTGGATCTTTTTTGTGTATTGTTTAACTAGAGGGATGAGCAGTTTGCAATACGAAATGAAATTGTCCGTAAACTTGAGGAAGACCGATGTAGGGCTCTACAAAATTTACCTTCTATTAAGATCAGTACTTGCTCTCCACCTATTTCTCCTCCAATCACTGCATCACATGTCAGTGAAGATTTTGATAATTTGTTTCAACCATCACAATCATTAGAGATGGATACAATTGATGAGGATTTACCTCCTATGAATGATGCATACTTCAATGAAAATCTAGAATTTGATCCACAACTCGAGTATGATAAAGAGAGTGCAGAAGGTTTTAATAATGAGGAAAATGATGTTAATCCAGAATACAAACTCATGCATGATAAGTTCAATGAGTTACATAGTATTTTTACAGTAAATGGAATCACCCTCAGAGCACAAAGCGAAATTTTGAAATTTATGAAGAATTTTCCTATGGAGCTTGTTGATAAATTACCGATTGATGGACGTACATTGCGCCCCAAACAAATTAATCATACCCGGCGAATAGTACCACCTGGTGAAATTGCATATTTTGGAATTCAACAGATGCTTCAAGCTGCTGGGAAAGGAGTTCTTTTCAATCCTAATTCAAATGAAATTCATTTGTCGATCAATATGGATGGTCTGCCTTTATATGAGAGTCCAAGTGGTCGTGGTTTCTGGCCTATATTAGGCAGTATCGATAATTATCCTGTTTTTATCATTGGTGCATATGAAGGAATTAAGAAACCAGTATGCCCAAATGATTTCATAAAAGAATTAGTTCAAGAAGTAAAAAAGCTACAAAAATATGGAATCATTCTCTTTGCTCATGTATATAGATTTTTATTGAAAAATTTTATTATGGATGGCCCAGCCACAACTTTCATTACTGGTGTCAAGGGGCATGGAGGTTACTCTGCTTGTCGAAGATGTAAAACACTGGGAAAATCAATCACATTGGCTGGTGTAACCAAAAATGGTCATATGAAGAAGAAAATTTGTTATCCTGAGATAGATGAGTGTGAACGGGACCATAGTGAATTCATTCAATTTATGAGACTTCATCCGAATTGTAAACACGAGAAAAAAGTAACTAGATCTAATTTATCTGTCAATGATACAATCAGAGAAGTAAACAGTGATAAGGAGGAGGATCATGATAATATGTTTATCGATGAAAGTGACAATAAGAAGAATCCTCAGACTGTAATCAATAGTCAGGTTAATCCAGTACCTGCCTCCAGTAAGCAGTGCAAGAGAAAAGGCCAGGGAACTGTCAGAAAAGAATTGAAATTACAGGTACCATCAACACCCAACAGTATTGGCTACCATTTCCGGTCTTGATCTTGTCAAGGACGTTGTTATCGATATTATGCATACTGTCTTCAGTGGTGATACAAAATCATTCCTTCAAATACTGAATGGTGATGGTAGTTCAGTGGGAAGTAAATTTAAACTGAAGCAGAAGTCATTGAATAAAATATCAGAGTGTTTGATTTTAAGTCGTGCTTTTACACCAGCTGAATTTGAAAGGCGGATGGATTCACTTGAAAATTTATCATCGTGGAAAGCTACCATGTACAGACAGTTCTTGCTATATGTTGGATTTGTAGTCATGGACAAAGAAGTCAATGAGTCATACTTAACACATTTTCACTTACTTGTAATTGCAATGCGTCAAATGTGCCGAGTAGTACCAAATTTGCCTCAAAAGCAACAAATAATTAAGGGTGTGGCAACCAGTGCAAGGAAATTACTGCGTAAGTACTTGCAAACTGGAGTGGAATTATTTGGAGAAGACTTCGCAGTCTACAATGCACATCTTACCTATCATATTCCTGATGATTATGAACGCTTTGGACCACTGGATAATATATCAGCATTCAAATATGAAAATGCCCTTCGCCAAGTTAAGAGGTGTGTGACAGGTTACCGTGAGCCTTTGACCCAGTTAACAAATAAGGTTAGTAGTTTATTGAGGCAAAAATTTCATACATACACAGAAGCGAATGGTTGTGTTGTTTATTCAGTTGAGGATTATTATGATCAACCAAAATTAGTAGACCTTATCAATGAGGACAATCACCTTGATAATATCAGTAATGGTTATCTTTCATCCATTGAATATAAGAAAGGGCAACACTTTTTAACTGATAATAAACACTTCGAAGAATTCCGTGAAATAAGACTAAAGAATTTCAAATTGAGAACAGATAACATCCGTGATTGCTACTGCCTCTTTGGTAATAATGGTACTTATATATGGCTTAGAAAAATTTTACATGACTGTGACACAGGTGAAATATTCTTCATTGGCAACAAATTTATGCACACAACATCCCTTTTTAGTGTGTTTATCCCCGAGAAAATAAATTCGAGTCATGCAGGTATAACTCTTTGTAGTCAATTGTCCTCTCAACTACACGCCTTTCCCTTTAGCGAATTGAATGAAAAATGTTATGGTCTACCCTTAAATTTACAGAAAAATGTCCCAATAAACCAATATGATAAATGGATATTGACCAGATATTTGCATTAGTAATTTTATTACTGTATTTCCACCAGGCATTATGTATGATGAATTTGACATGATTGATGAATTCAATGATAACAATGGTGAAAGTATGCATGTTGATGACAAGGGCCGCAACTACATTATCATTTATGGAACACGTTGCACTTTTAAGGATTATCTTTGTGTACTAGATCGCCCAAATGACATTCGTCTGAAAAGATTTCTTGTAGTTACTGATTGTTCATCAAAAAAACAATGCTCGGTGATACCATCTTGTTGGCTAGACCACTGCACTGGTATGATCTGGTTTCCTGTCCCTTCGATTGTGTCCAAAAAAGTCAAAACCCAAGTTGTTGATGATGTCTTAGAAAAAGCTGTACCACATACCACCATCATCCATCCCTTCATTGGAAAAAATTATAAGCTAGCATGGAGGCAATATCCTTTGAAAGCAGTTTATATGGATTTTGGTAAGTATATTCCAGTTCTCCAGTTTCCAATCTAATAATTTTCAAAGTATAAACTTAAGAGCACATTTTCAGACTTCCCTTAATCACAAAAAAATCCATTTGTAGGGCAGAGGAACTGGAAACCAATATATCTGAGTTATAAATATAATATTTTTATCATAATATTAGAAATCAAAGTTTTTTTGTTGTTAATATGTATGTAAGTATTTTGTTATTTCTAAAATGTTATGAAGAAAGGTGGTTGTGGAAGAAGGGTGGGAGATTACTTATGTACGTTGTAAAGTAGTATGTAGATATTTTCTAAACTTTAACTTAGCAAAAAGTAAAATTTGACTATTTCAAAGAGTAATATTTGTTTCCAAACTGCCCTTTGTCAAAGACTGTTTGCTTTGGGCTTGACTAGCTTATGGTCTGTTAGTTGTGGCTCTACATAAACTTAATCAGTGTCTTCTTATAATTCCTTTAAAAATTTTCACAAAAATTTCTATTACCTATAATGGTTCCACAATAAAAATGTTTTCTCTTTATTTCTTAACAATCTGAAAAATTGACTAAGACCAGTCTGCAAATGAGCTCCTCAAATCAATCATTTTAAAATTTTTCATGTATTTTACACCAATAATTTTTTCTATCTCCAAAGTAATAATCAACATTACCTTTGAATTTGCAACAAAGAGTACCTAAAGAATTTTTTTGAAGTTTATTGGAAATTGCAACTAATTGTATGAATTTTTTTTTAAATCATTACGAAGAATTAATTTTTTTCATTTCATAATGTATAATAAACCTCAAGGCTTGAAAAAAAATCTTTAGTTCTTTAATTTTATCAATTTTTGCATTTATAAGATAAACAAAAAAAGGTTTTCACTAAAAATTGTTAACATTTTGACAATTTTTTACAAGTGTGGAAAATTACTGGCAAGTATGGAAATTCTTCTAAGTTTTTTACAGAATTTTGAAATTTTTGTTTTGCAACACTGGTGATAATTTCCAAAAATTGAGCTTTTGAAAAATTATCTGGTAAATTCTCAAAAAATGTGTAATATTTTTATTGAAATAAGTCATTTGATCTTTTGGCAAAATTAATTTTTATACTGATTTAAAGTATTTTTTGAATTTCAAAAACTGTTACTTTAGTAACTGAAAAAGTATTGTAATCAAAATAGAAAATCCAACTACCAGCTATACATTACCAATGTATTCCTCTTTTCTCCTACATAGACTGTTATAGTGATGCATTGAAATACATTGATGAAGAGGGTAGTATTGCTGCAGAAGTAAGCACACTTCCAGATGATGTTGATGTTGTAACAAAGGATTTGGCTACCATTGCTGGGAAGAAGAGAAAACAGCAACCTCCTTTACGATATGATAGCCCTACCCATAAGACCACTGATTCTGATAACTACAGTCAGAAGAAAATTGTGAAAGTTGCCAATATTGAATCTAAATTGCCAAATACACAACCAGTTGACATACTTGCTGATTCCAAATACATAATGCCAAATGTAACGACCATTGAAATGGACTCTAGTAAAACGTGTTTATCAGAAAAGGTTTGTAATTTTAATGCATTTTCAACCCATCAAGCAAGAATATGATCAACAGTATCACTTTTATCTAATCATTCCAACATAGGTTTCATCTTATAGTTCCAGCCACTCTACATATTTCTCTGATGCAAGTATTGAGGAGTTATTTCCAGATAGTAGCCTGAATAATAGTGAGAGTAACAACACTATTCGAGACTCTATGTGTGAAAGTCAATTTAAAATGCAAATTTTAAAAGCTTTTGCGGAGCAGGGAAAGTTGTTAGAAAAATATACAACCTTATTAGAAGAGCAAGGGAAGGTTCTCGCGACCCAAGGAAACATACTTAATGAAATGAATAATCGCTATCTCACAATGAACGAACATATTTCTCAGCTTGTTCAGTGGAATGCATTATCTTCACCTGCTACCAGCCCTACATCACCAGCATCTTACAAAAATTCATCAACAGGTATAATCTTGTCACACAGTCAATAATTTACTGTTAATCTGTATAGTGCTGTTACTTTATAGCTGGCGTCGCAGAAAAATACACAGTTTCCATTTTTGCAGCTAAATAAGTTCCCATTAGTTTAAGATTGAAAAATTATTGTACCTATCAACTTAATTCCATAAGGAATTTAATCCGGTGAATTTTACGTTGAAACAAACAATATTTTCAAAACTTATTCTATCATCTCCAATACTAGTATTCCTAATTCAGTATCACCTCAGTCTTTGAAAATATTGTTTATATCAACTTGAAACTTGCATAATTTGATTCCTCTTTGAATTTTGAGTTTAAAAACTGATTTTTCATTCTCTGTTGAACCAATGAGAATTTTGTTAGCTGCAAAAATAAACATTACCTATTTGTATTAAGAGGTAATTATACATTAACTATCCTGTGGGCTTCTTCCTTCATTCCTCACAGATATTATAAATATGGTTCCTGTAATGAACCAGCAGGTTGTCCTATCCTCGCGAACGCCAGAGAAAT
This sequence comes from Ericerus pela, assembly GCA_011428145.1. Taxonomy (NCBI): domain Eukaryota; kingdom Metazoa; phylum Arthropoda; class Insecta; order Hemiptera; family Coccidae; genus Ericerus; species Ericerus pela. The sequence goes on from WOFM01000167.1 coordinate 259,663, forward strand.
ATCGAAGCACAAATTTTCAGTTCCCATTGGCAAACATGGAAGCATTAATAAATTGCATCAAGAGCATCACTCTACCTGCTGAAGATGACTTCATTGCTTACGCATATGCTAAGGATAATAGGAAGCGTTTGGTATTATACATACATATATATATATATATAGAGTGGACAATACTCCTAATCAACATATAATAGACCTGGAGAAGTAAGAAGTCTTATACATACTTTTTGTACAAAGCAAGTGAAGAGAAAGTTGTGAAAAATATTACCAAAATAGAATAGTTTCGTCATATCTGATTATATAAAATTTAAAAACATGATTTCTCTTTCTATTTATTTTATCTACTTCCTATTGCAGCATGTTTGAAACATGGTATAAAGGTATGTAAGTATTGACTCTGAATAAGTCCCATTATTTCCTGAAACTGTGAAATGTGTTCAAGATATGGGTTAAAAACCAATTCTTTTTACATATTTTCAAATAACTGCTTGACAAACCAAAAAATAAATCTAATATTTATGTCCCTTGTTTAAAGACAAACAGTCACATAAGACAAAATTTGATGACTGTGCAACACAGACAATATATAGCCTTTCCTTGCTAAAAACAGGCTAATTTATATTCTAATCAAACTCAGTATAAGCATCATAAAAATATTTTTGTAATAAGTAAAGATGCTATGGGCCAATAAAATTTAAGAAATACTTTGGTGCCAAGGTTTGTAACCATTTATTCTTCATTATAGTTATAAGATATAATATCAAAAGGTATCCATACTTCTCCTAAAAGTATACTGTCTGTCACCTTTTTTCCTTTTTAAAATTGATATTATTCATATTAATACATAATTAGAGTATTTTGCCTATTTTCCACAAGATACCTTATTACTATATTATTACCCCAGTCTATACATGGTATATACAGCACAAACTATAGTTTGCATTGTATCATTGTTTCAGGATCATTTACTTGAGACATTTGCTAAAAATCGAGATCTGTATGTTATGTTCAAAGCACTTTTTGGGCAACAGATGTGTGATACAGTTTCTGTTATTTTTTTCAAGAAAACGCTTTTATATAAAATCATCAAAAGTGCGTATAATATTTAGAAACATATATTTTATATTATGTAAAGTACAATAAAGAGTGTATATTCATGGTCATGTGATTTCTATCATATTCGAGCCATTATTTACATTTTTACAAGTAGGTTATTAGTCATAGTGTGTCAGCATTGGTAAGCATTATAGTGAAAATGGTGACAATTGCATCAATATGTTGGAATGTGATGGCTGCAATTATACTTAGTCCTAATAGTACCTTATCTTGTATACCATATATACATATATCTACTAATGAATATTTGTTTCTGAGTATATGTAAAATTTATTTTAACTTATATGTTTTTAGAAAAAGTATCCAGTTGGAAAGATATCGGTCCTCAATTGAAAGAATTTGACAATAAGAACAATGACAAGACTAATCCTCAAAGAGATGAAACCAGTGAACTCCTCCTCAATAAAAATTGGGAAACAATGGATAGTGCAGAACGTTTTGATGCACTGTTGCGTCGTTGGATGAGGTCTGCAAAGCAGATGTCAAGTCGCCGAAAAAAACATACAGTGAGTATGCATAATACACTGCATTGTTCAGTACTTAAATATTTCATTAATTTTGCTTATTTGTCACAGCTTCCACATGACAGTGTACCTCAACATGAACATATACCTACGCAGCTAACATTACCCCTTGATACTAATCCCGAGCTGTCAGAAGTAAATCTTATCGATGCAAATACCACTGCAATCACTGATGAACAACATCAAGAACTTTCCAATGATTTGGGGTTATTGTATGCAGAGTACCATACTCAAGAAATATCAAAATAATAATAAATAATAATGATCACGTTTTTAATGGTTTTGAATTGAAGAGAAGCTGAAAAAATTCTTATTTTCAAATTAAAAAAAAAAAATTATTTAATAAATCCATTCAAATGTTTAAACTAACTTATAAGTCAGTATTAAATAGAACTCCCAACATTGATGCAAAATTTCATATTTCATGACTTGATAGCGAAGTAGACTCTGAGGTAAATTTTATTTTGTTCTAGTTTAGTTTTGTTTTCAAAAAATTATGTTTATAATCTATAACACCTCACAGTCAAATTAGAAATGTTTATACTATATATATATGAACTCATATATTATCTTACTTGGACAAAACATGAATCCAGATGCCATCATCTTTGAATTGGGCATAAGCACTACATAAATACATGGTGGAAGTATGATTTTCAGGCCAAATTGTATTTATTTTGGTTTTAGGTATATTATGTATTAAAAATAGATATAATGAACTAAATTTATACCTGCCAAAAAAATTTTTGTTCTCCAAAAATGAAAAGTGATATTATTACTTTATTACGTCTATCTTTAATATAGTTATGTATAATATTATAATACTACCTAAAACCAGAATAAATGCAATTTACACCATATAAAATAGAATTTGACTTAAAAATCCTATTCCACCCAATATGGTACTAATGTCTAATTTAAAGATGGCAGAGGTTGGCTTCACTTTTCTCTTTAAGTTCAGTCTTTGGTTATAATATAAACATCTCCGAGTCAGACCAATAATTTTCTGTTATGAATTTTGTTATTTTTTGGAGTATGTGATTGTACATAGGTACTTAAATCATTTCATCTGTTCTTAAGTTTACCTAACATTGTAGTCATATCTGAAACACCCATTAATATGATTAATATTTTTCAATATCTTAAAAGTTGTTCTTTAATCTCAATTCTTCGATATATCTATATATTGTTTTATAAGTTTACAATAATCTGAAGTTAGGAAATAATTTTAATCTTATTTTTTCATTTATTAATTTGAATATTTCCTACCTACATGTTAATGATATATTTCTTAGTATACAATAGAATTAAATTAAACAATAGAAATAATAATATATTTTAATTCAACATATGTCCTACTATAATAGAAAAAATTATTTTCTATTATTTTGTTTTCATTTCTGTTATTTCTAGTTAAACAGAAATAGTTAATAAATGTTGAAATTTTTCAAATACCGTAATTTCATTTGTGATTTTAATTTTTCACAAGATTTCTCATTATTTTCTTATTTTTTATATAATTCTATATAATTTATGCATATACTATCTTATTTCAAATATTACCTCTTTTTATTTGGAACTGAACCTTTTTACACTGTATGGTGTTCAGTATTGTGTCCTTGCTGGGACTCCTAAACCTGAGTTCCACATTACTCAAATCTAGTAATTTCACTTTATGGAGCTTATTTTCCAGCTCATAGCTAATGAAACTGGACATACAGATATTAGTAAGAATTAAATGCACTTTTGAGTGTATCCAGTTTCAACTCTCTCACTTTTTTTTCTTCTTCCAACACTTAAATTGTAAGGGCATGTTTTATAGTTTTATATTTTTGATTCAAAATGATTGTACGTATTTTCTATTTCTTTGTGATATTTGTAATACCAATACTATCATGCTCTATATTTTTACTATCATTATAAAAAATATTTCACATAAAATGACAAACAATGGAAATCCCACATGATGTGCTAAGATATTTTGTTTTCAATCAATTGCACAAACAAAAATTAATTGATGTTTTGTAATTATTTAAATATTTTGAAAATATTTTTACAAAACCCTGATAATATGATCCATTATAGTACATGCAATTAATAATTATACTAACAAAGTATGTGGGCACCAAGGGTGTTTTAAATGTTTGTCATTTTATGTCTAAAACACTGTCACAATGTAACAAAAATGTAGCATGGAAAAGGGTATTACAAATGCCACAAAGAAATAAAAATTATCATCATTTTGTGTCAAAAATACTACCACAATATGGTGAAAATTAAGTGTATAAAGTGGCATAAAATATACCAAAAAGAAACCAAAAATATGTCACTTTAAGGGGAAAATATTGCTACAATATGTAAACTGAAACATAAAAAATGACACAAAGAAAAATAAATTATTATTTTAATTTCAAAATATTGCCACAATATGGCAAAAATAATGTAGAAAATATGACATCAAAAATACCACAATGAGGTAAAAATTTTTAACATATTGTGACAGAAATTCTATTATTTAGTGTATTATACTTTTACCACATTGTGACAAAAGAACACATTGTGTCAATTCTGTTCTCTCTTCTGATTGGTTGAAATTTGCCTCATTGTGGAAAAAATTTGGTCATTTTTCTCTTGTGGCAATTTGCCACATTGTGACACCTGCTTTGCACAATGGGAGCCTGGAGACGATGCAAGTTCAGGTGGTGAAGTTCTGAAGTGCCCCTCGTTGCTCCGGCTGTCGTAGCCTCACTGACAAAGACGTAGGCAAAAGCAGCAAAAAGTTGGAAGGAATTCCCAAATGACTGGTGTCTCAGCTCTGCTTCCGTTGCTCGATCTGGTTAGCTGTAGGACCACTATGGAGGTGCAGTTTCTGCACCCCTCTGTGACCTATTTCAAATTTTGAATGCCCAAAGTTTGAATTTGACCTTGAGGGCCAAATAATATTTTTTTGGATTTTGATTGACACTACAGGGCTTACAAATTAGCTGCCCTTTTGAACAAAACTTAGAGAAATGTGTCAAAAATCAATAATTTAGTTTCTCCCAAAAATAGGCCTGAATCCTTGTGAAGCAAGGATAATTTTAAACACACAATTCGCGATTAATTATTGTAACATTAAACGGTGAAGGCAGGCCCCTCCAAGTAAGTTTTCTTAATTTTGAGTGAAAAATAGGTGGCTGAAAAAAACACTTTCGAGGCAAAAACCTCTACACAGCGTGATCCGACGGCTAAAATTCAACTGAGGTACAGCCTAAACTACAAGGATCGTGCCAGGCATCGAGAGAAATTCCCCCCAGAACCCACCACCAATTGCACCACCCCGCACATCCCCCACACCACCGAAATACAGCCAATCCTGTGAAAAGAAGATAAAATACCTCGGCCGCCACATCAGTTTTAAACTTTAACGTACTTTTTGGTCCGTTAGGCGAGCAACCGAATGGACTGCCAAAAGTTAGGCAAGATGTTACAAGTATATATCGTAGGCTATTGTATCAATGTACGAAATCCCCGGCCAGGCTAGATGGCGAATAACAGGTAACATGGACAGGCTAACAAGTTGAAACTGTGTAGCCTAGCCACTCATGAGAATGCGAAAATACGTAGAACATAATACAGTAACGATCAAAGAAATCCATATATAATAATTTCGGAAAAAAAAAAATTCGTCAATCGTATTTTGCGGTGAAGAAAAAAAAATAGGGGAATGTTGACGGGAGAAGACATAATATATATTGGGGAAAATTACAGGTCGGGCATCTCAAAATGAATATCTAAATGAAAAAGAAAAATAATTAACACAAACTTTTACTATGGTACAGTGTTGTTGGGTTGTTTTCCTATACTAAAAGTTGCATTGTCTAGAACTCTTGAAATATTGGGGAGGGGGTGTTTAACGCCTAAAATTTGGTTCTTCGTCTTTTTCTCCACAAACTTAAGTTTTGAGATAAAAATAGCTCAGTGTAACATTATTTAGCGTAAAATTTTCTACAGAAAAGGTTCTTTGCATTTTCTTCTTTGATACTTCGACTCCCCTCCAATGAGTTTTGAAATGAACCATTCTTCATTGAATATGTTAAATAGCACTATTATGCGACATATAACTCCTAATTATCACACTGTTTAGATGATTAGTAAACTCAATACATATAACCTCTTATCATCCTCGCTGCCCTCACTGCCCATTTGGTCTCATAAAGCAATGCTACATTTCCAACCCTCTTTTATAACCCATTATTATCCCTTTCACCTTCACAACCCATCTGTTCTTATGAAGAAAAACTGTAAAGATGGAGGGGATGATAAAATATATTAGGGAATGGGTATTGATGAGTAGCTAATATGTATATTGAGTTTACTAATTATCTAAATAGTATGATAATTTACGAGTTATAATATGTCACATAAAATCATAATGCTATTGAACATATTCAGTGAAATATGGTTGTTTTCAACACTCTGAAGGAAAAAGGAGGCATTGAATAAAATAAATCCATATAGCAGGTAAGTATGGGTTTTGTCAGTTCAGGGAATCAAACCTGGGACCTACATATTTGCTAGCTATAAGGAGTGAACTTAACCACACAGCCATCTCACTGCCAGCTATATCTGGCAAATGCATTTTATAAAGGACAAGGTATCGTAGCTCCCACAACAGATTCTGTAGAAAATTTTATGTTAAACAATTTTTTACTAAACTATTTTTATCACAAAATTGAAATTTGTGGAAAAAAACGTGAAGAACCAAATTTTGGGGGATATACACGTCCTCCCCAAAATTGCAAGTCACTTAGAGGGTGGAAATTTTTGTGTTACTCTGGAGGATCTTTTCAACAACACTATATAGTTAAAATTTGTGTGTTAATTATTAATTTTTTTTTTGTAAGATTTGTCCAAACTAAGCAATCCAGTCAATAAAATCTAGCAAAATTTTTTAGAGCGCCAAAATAGATAAATATCCAAAGGTAAAAAACAATTTTGGCGTTTGATCTTTCTCATAAGCCGCGTGTACACTACGATAGTGCTATCACATCAACGTGATAATATGGAGTACCTACTTTCATGCTAGTGACTGGATATGCCTAATGTGATCATTTACAGGCAGCTTTGACTATAAAATACTGGACCAGGAAAACTCCATAAGACCAATGTACTTTTTAATGTCAAGACATGCCGGTGTAAAAGTAGGCAACCAGCACATATTTAGTGCGTACTTTGATGTTTGAGTTCACCAATTCAGAGTATATTTGATAAAGTCATCCTTTAAATTCACAAGGATAGCGTACATAAACGTAGTTTAAAGTACGTCAAGTGGTACACAATGGTTGCCTATTTAGCGCCGGCAGGTCTAACCAGAAGTCATCGTTCTCTACTGGTCCAGTAGGTACTGTATAGTCAAAGACTGGCATGAGATCAACCATTATGATAGACTAACATAGTGTACACTGGGTATTACACCCTCACGAGATCCGAAAAAATAATTTTACTTCTTTTCCAAAGGTATGGATACCACAAAATGCATCAAGTATATGAGATCATCGTATGTATAATACACGTGGTTCAAACGTGAAAAATGTACGACACAGACATATTAAATGACGATTCACTAATTCTTTACCTATGCAAGTGTCTCGTATCCTAATAACCTAACTGATAATTCGTTCACTTACATATTGAATGATTGTCACATCTCTGTCATGAATGAGACTCACAGAATTTCAGTAAAATAAAAGTGTGACCTAAAGTCTGCAGAATGCATTAATTATTTTGTTATACATATTGCGTGTGCCTCATTTGAGCCATAATTATGATATAAAGTGAGGTGAATATTGTGACATCTGACTACCCGCAGCCTTCCCCCCACATCACCATCGAATGTATACTAGTATTATGATAGTTAACGGCTTTCAAACCTTAAGATTATATTACAGATAAGCTGAACGGGAAATACGCCGATTCCCTAACGGAAATAAATTCCCAAAATCCACGAAACATCGAAGACACGCCGATCAACTATTATTTAACGATATGGTGACGTGTAGAAATACAACATTCGATCATCGGTGAACCAATCTTTATCTCTTTTGACTGTTCACGTTTTTGGCCTAAGAGTGAACACTCAGTCTCATTCTGTACGTGATAGTTTTTCTGTTCATCGTGAATATGAAATATTATTCACAACATAATACAGCTCTTTAATACGACATCAAGTCACCTTTTAAATTGTTTTCACCGATACTTTCGAATGTGAACATCGATAGTAACCTAAATAGTTCGCGATACTACTTCTCCGATTTCAAAGACGAATATTCAATCGAGATTTGTTGGTTCACCAAACTTCGAGAACCGTGAGGCAACATGATTTGTAACCTGCACGACCTGATACTAGTTACCATATTTGTAAGTAACCTTTTCGATTGTAATAAAACATAAACTGTAATAATGGGTCGGCCAACTTATTTATTTCCAATTACATAAATTCGCCCGACATACTTCGTAGGCCTCGGGAGCTATCGCTGGTGGGCTGGTGGCCTAGCTGTTTGAGCTGGTTTGTGGTTTCGACTCTACGATTAATCGAGACTTATTGATATACTTCGAATCGTAATATCATTCCCTATACTCGGGATGTACGTTCGTTTTTGGACGTTACAATATGCAAGTTGATTATTGCAAAGAAGTCATTGTCACTTTTGTCTAACACTCAAACATCCGATGGAAATCATGACTGCAACTGACCCTTTTCAGAGGCTGCAGATTTCTTACTCACGGCTTACTCACTTCCTGGCTACAAAAAAGAAAGTCTGATATCAAAAGCTAGACTATTTCAAGCGAAAATTGTAAAAAATAATAAAGTCCGCTGATAATCGTAAAAAAGAACATAAAAACGAATATTTACTTTTAAATAATTACAAATGTACAAACTTTTAAGACGACGTTGATAGTTGGTTTTGAAAAAAATAAAATAAATATAACCGATTATAAAGTTTGGCGAAGTAACGTAAAAAGATTTAATTTACCCTTCTTTAAAGCTATATTAGAAAGATTAAAGATAGGTAGGTACTGTAGTAAACACAGTTAACGTCATTCATAAATATAGAATTATGTTAAACATTATAAATACCAGCGGTGGAGAAACTTTCATAATTTTTCGCTCCCGAAATGGGTTACTGTATCAGAAAAATTTTATTGTGCAGTTAGAAATGGCTTTTTTATTATTTATTTTTGTTACATTAGAACATTATAGAAATATAATGTTATAGCGTTTATTTGTACAATGGCCACGAATTTTATCGTTATTAATAATATAGTACAGACACATTTTTTCTTTATATAACAGGATTGACCAGATTTACATTGTTTTGTTGAATTATTTCACTGTTATTGGATAAAATGATAGAATCAGTGCTTATGGCAGTCGTGTCTCTTCCTTTATTTTCTTCGACATCACCCATTAGTGCTCGATATTTTTTTGCAATCGTTTCCCAATCTGCTACATTTTCAATTCGATTTGTGTTCCCAAAGCTTAGTTGGGAACCAAGTGGACTGAGATGAACAACACCCACAGTCAAAGAGTCTAGACAAACCACAACATTCGATAAGAATTAAGTATATGTACAGAAAAAAAAAAAAAAAGGAAAAAATGTCTTCCTCTATATTTTGTCTGGCTCAAAATAGAGTTAATCTCTATGCGATTGTTTCAATAATAACATGCAAGTGTTAACTCTTTGCTACATAAATAATGCTTGTGAACATATATGACAATGACTTAATGAGTAGTTACAGGCTACCTATCCAATCAGGGCGGTATCTATAACTTTTTTTGCTGCCCTGTGCGAACAAACTTTTTGACGCCCTCCCATTACCTATCTAAGAATTTCTCAAAAGCAAATGCCGCATCGCCTGTGCTGATTATGTTCAAAATTTAAATATATGTTCTAAGTGAAAAAAAAAACACGTATTTTTTTATTGTATCGGACAACAACGATATATTATTTATTAAGGTTGTTTTTTTTTTTTGTTTTCTTTTTTGGTTAGTATGGCGCCCTTGCACTCTGCCGCCCTGTGCGAATGCACAGATTGCACGTACTTAGTTACAGCCCTATACCCAATGAACCAGCGGTGAACTAAAGAGGGACGTTTTGGGGGGCAGTCCACCCAGGCTCATTTAACAGAGGAGCCACGTATTGGTTCCCATAGAAATTAATTAAAAATAAATTTATTGTTTATTATTATTAGTACCTATGTCGAATTAACAAAGGGGGACTGATGATAATCTGCCATGGACTTCAACTGGAGAGGATTCCCACTTTGGTTTCAACAAAACTTATTTAAAAAATCAAAGCTGGGGCCTCAAAATGAGAACGCGCTCCTGGCCTGTATTAATTAGTCGACCACTGCAATGAACCATATATTGACCACAGATTTTATCATTACCACTACCTACAGATTAGATTAAAAAGAAACACAACATTGAAAAAAAAGTGACAGCAATTTTGAGTTGACCTGAAAAAACGCCAATTAAAGCTGAAATTGACATAACAAGTATTGCATCAATTTTCTGTCTATTAAAATTATGGGTTTTTTTTTTAGTTGCCTCCAGACAATTTACGTTGTTCCTATCTACTATCAGCCAGTGTTTGTAGCCTAATACAGTGGAAACTACTCTTTAGGGAAACCGGTCAGAGAAGTTCCACAACACACATACTTAAACTGAGAAAAATCAGACCTCTTATTAGGGATAGCAAATCAGTTTATTGAGACAAGACAGTCTATAAATATGGGAAAATTGCTATTAAACTCTCTGATTTAAGAGATGATAATAATAATAATAATAATAATAATAATAACACCCCGTTCACTTCAATACAGATAGTTTTTGTCATTCATTGACATTATTCTGCCTGTCTTTCATGTTTTCCTGCGCAAGTCAATCAGACAAGCACCATCACGAAGATGCCCCAGATACACTGAATCAGTAGGTCTATTATATCATCTTTCCTCGAGAACCACATTAACTGGTTTTTTTTTTTTTTTTTTTTTTTTTTTTGTTCCAAGTATCGAACAATTTGACTTTTTAAATGACGTTGGCTCAAATTTACCATAAACAATTACGACTTCGAGTATAAACGCTGTAAAATATTATCCTTGTGCCATTAAAATGAACTATTTTTTCAAGACAGTGGGCTCACAATGTTTCAGCTTCCGTGTGATGTGTGGATATAATTAAGTCTCTTTTTCAAAGCCACACAAAAGTCAACATCACTGTCAAGATACTGAAGATGAATACTAAAGTGATATTGTGAAAACTACTGTTGCTACACTTCATATCACAAAATTGGTGTCACAAAATCAAAGTTATCTTGAATTTAGTGACACTTTTTGATGGTACTAAACATTAGTAGTGTCATAAAAAAAGTAATAATATTACAACACTCCATCTTCACGTGAAAAGTAGTATCTACTCTACTTGACATTCAAGAGTCGAGATTCACTGTCCACAACATTAATGGTGGACCATTATTTAATGTCAGTATGAAAACAAGCCGTTATTCTGTTTTCAAAATGCTCCTCGTTTATTCTGTTATTTCTCACTCAAAGAAAGATGCGGTGTAAGTTAGGTAAACAACAGGTTTCATATGTTGATTTTGCAATAAGTATGAAGAAGAACATTGATACAGCATTTCAGATATTACTGAAGCAATTATATAGTTTGGTTGAACTGGTATTTATTTCTTTTCAATCATTACCAGTTGGCTCATGAAATCACTACGCCAGTAAAATACCGAGCAGATTGGTAAAATATTGGTCCGGGTGGTCACTCTAGAATTAAGCCCGATTCACACTTGGCCAGTTGTTATGCTACTAGCCAGCTATTTGAGGTAATATTATATTAGCAATTGAAGTCACTAGCTGTTTCATCAATTTAAAATCAACTTAAACTTGGCAGTTAGCCACGTGATATTCTAATGAAATTCTTATAGGACTATCCACCAAGTTAAAGTTAACTAGTGAGAAAACTACCATGTGTAAATCAGACTATAATGCCCATAAAGGCTGTGTACACTATGATAGTGATGGTACTATCGTACTATCACGACATTATGCACTAACAAGAGTGTCTGTACACACCATAGAGTAGGATAGTTGATTGAAAAATGGGTTCAAAATGGAAAACAGACCAAAATGTTGCGATAGTGTGATTAGTTATCAAGTATTTGCGGTAGTGTGACGGTAGCCTCAGCTAGTGTCACAGTGAAGTATACCTACACTGTAATAATTTACTGTCGTGAGAACAACTGTCCTGACAGACTATCACAGTATACACAGACATAAGTGCGCGGCACTTCTCTCTCAATCATATTAACAGGCACCAAATAGGAATTTTGTACACTTTAAGTTAAACAGCAGAACCCTGTATACCCACAGCAAGCACCGGTCACTAATTTGAATTCAAAGATTAGCCATCCTTACTTTATGTTGATTACTTACAAATTTTCAACCTTACGGGAGCGATAAATTAATTATCTTTCAAATTTTCCGGCGTGTACCTTCCAAACCCGCATTATTATTAAATATTTCTTTAATTTTCTATAACCCTATTGAGATAACTATATTGGCTTTTTTCTGACTGGCTAGAGCAGCAGCACACCTTGGCAAAAATATTTGTATTTTTCCTGTACCATATTTGGGTCACGCAGGTATAGTACATACAACAGGTCTATACTAAAATGATTTGTATCAATTATGCCACTAGTCCTCAAACCTTTCACAATACAAATGCTGTAACTTAATTTTTCATTAATTGGCCTTATTTTTGTTTATTTTTTTAAAATATTTTATACTTTATTTGCCAGTTTAAGATGAAATTAATGGCCTAAGGGCAAAACCAAGTGGCTTAGTGTGCTGGTTTTATAATAGTATATTACATGTAGGTACATTCTACAGCCGAATAGAAGCCGAATTTCTTCGAAGAACCATTACATCTCGTTTCATGGAAACCTTAATAAACTAAATTTTCTGGTACTTTTCCATTACCTTTCGGTACAACTTGGCTTTTCTTCACCTTGGCTAACCATCTCGCACCCATTTTTGTTCTCGCGCTCAGACGATTTTTCGAATGAAAATTTACCAGCTGCAATAAACTGGGTTTTTTCCGTTGTTTCACTGTAAAGCCAACAAAAAAATAAAAATAAAATAAAATAAAATGGGTAATATCGACGAAGGTAAGTTAATTTTTTTTTTTTTTTTTCTGTATTTTCACGAATGTTTTTCGCTATTTTTGAATTCACAACGGCCTATAAACGCTGTTTATGAAACCAAAGAGAGCGTAATACCTACCTGCGCAACAATCAGCCTAAACTCGTTAGATGGTAGCCTATATTACCGAAAACTAAAAAGTAGATAGGCCTATACTTACCAAACGTAGACAATAAAAATCGAAAAGTTCGAGAAAATCATTTAATTCAACGGCGGCCTAATTGACCTTGTAGACTACCTACAACGTACTGTGAAGATGATGTTTTTACAGTCTGCACCTGAGTGCACAGACGTACTCTTTTTCAGAGTATTTATTCACGTTTAGGACGACAAAAAAAAATTATTCGGTTTGGTCCAAAATGGGCAATTTACGCTTTTTTTTTTTTGTTTTTCGTATAGGTAATATTAGTATCCGAATTTTATTTTCACCAAAAATAATTTTTTTCACTTTTTTCTTACTTTCTATTTTAATTATAGTAATGTGAAAATTAATTAATGTTTTTTTTTAAGAAAAAAAAAAAATTAATTTAAATTTAAAAAATACTTTTTTTTTTTTTTTTACATAGGTAGGAACTTTTTTGCCTAACGAAAAATCTGTGCACCCTTTTTGACTCTCGGAATTAATTCCGGTCCCATTTAAAATTCACCTTCCTGATACATCATCTGTCAAAAAGGAAATGAAAAAAAGTAATATTTTTAGCTAGTTTGCTTGCCAATGGATCATTAGAATTGACTTCACGGATGGCTTCGGTGAGGGAGTGACGAAAATTATCCGTTTCACGACAAAAAAAACCGATTGGCACCATTTTCCCAACATGACCTAATTTTTTTCTGTGCATATGTACAAGGTGTCCGAATTTCATTCGGAAAACCGCTAAAAATAAGGTACCGGACATGATTTTCAGTAATCATATTTTCAAATTCTTTTAAAAAAATAAAAAATATCAGTGAAAACCACATTAAAATTGGTTGGATAGAATGGGAGAAAATGGTAAAGTTTGGTTGTCAAAAAACGTTGTGATATTTTTTGAGCAGTGGGTGTGATGTCATAGAATTGACACATCAGCAAACTTTTCACCTCTTTTACAGGTTTCTCATTCATTCATTCCTCACTCTCCTGTGTTTGTACATTGGTTTAGTTAAGCTCATCAATTTAGAAAGTTCATGGTGACTGTGAGGGAGCGGATGAAAGGATGTAAACTTGCACCCCCCACCCCCTTATTTATAAACAAATTCAAAACATTGAAAAACAATAAAAACCAAGAAAATCAAAAACCAATTATTCCATATTTGTTTTTATATTAGAGCACAGTCTTGGAAAAAATTTTTGGTGGTGCTTGGGTAGTTATTTACTTTGAGGGCTGAGTTCATATTTACAACCCATTTTTAGATTCAACCCTTCATTTAGCCCCCTGTAGCCCAAGAAATGGAATTAAGATAATATTCTTGGATGTTACTGAGTGATACAACGATAATATTGTTTTTTGAGGCTCTGAGTTTACATTTATAATCCATTTTTAGATTGAACCCCTCCTTGGTCCCCTGTGACACCAAACAAGGGGTTAAGATAATATTCTTTGATATTATTGAGTGATATATCATTACTAATGTTTTTTGAGGCGCTGGGTTTAGATTTGAAATCCATTTTTTATCAAACCCCTCATTGAACCCCCTGTGACCCCAAACAGGGGGTTGAGATAATATCCTTAGATATTATTGAATGATGTATCATTAATAATATTTTTTGAGGTGCTGAGCTTAGATTTGCAATCCATTTTTTGATAAAACCCCTTATTGAGCTTCCTGTGACCCCAAACAGGTGGTTGAGATACTATGCTTAGATATTATTGAGTGATACATCATTAATAATATTTTTTGTGGCGCTGTGTTTAGATTTGCCATTTATTTTTAAATTGAACACCTCATTGACCCCCCTGTGACCCTAAACAAGGGGTTCAAATAAAATTCTTAGATATTATTGAGTGATACATCATAAATAATATTTTTTGAGGCACTGAGATTATATTTACAATCCATTTTTAAATTGAACCACTTTTTTTCTTCCTGTGGCCCCAAAAAAGGGATTGCAATTATATCTTCACTTATTATTGAGTGATTTATCAGGTATTGGATGCCCATGTTTTTTGAGGCCAACAAAAAACAACAAAATTCAGTAAAACCACTTTCCCAGCTTACTTCTAAGAAAAATAAGATTTTTGTATTTGTACTCAGATACTTGTAAAACATTATAAACAATATATCTCACAATAAAATGTGAAAAGTCAAAATTAGCTAGTTATATCTAAACCACTTTGGATCACATTATAAGGAATTGAATGAAGAAATACATGTCAAAATAAAACTTCAAGTCTAAAAAAATTACCAACAATGTATCACACAATATAATAAGGAAATTCAAAATTATTCCCTTTATGAGCCCCTGTTGGATCACATCATGGGTAAAATTAAGAAATTGCGTCAAATTCAAAATTAGCAGCTAAAAAACTATTACCAATGATGTATTACACTACAAAATATAAAAAGTCAAAATTTTCCCTGAATTTGAGCCTTGGGGGTCGAAAATGAGTTAAATGAATAAAAAAATGTCAAATTTGAACTCAGAATCTCAAGAAACATTACAAATGATGTATTACATACTAAAATGTAAAAAAATTAATTTGGGCACTTTTTTGAGTCCCTTTGGGTCAAAATATTGATCAAATTAAAAAACTTAAGGTCCAATTTAAACTCAGTACCTCAAAAAATATTTTTTTAAGGCATAAACAAACAATATTATACCATCTTTGTATTGAGTTGGATAATGTCAGTGTATATATGTTGAAATTTCCAGAAAATGAATTTTTGACCCATATCTCCCTTTCTTATTTTTGAGATTTCAAAAAAAAAAATTTGATGTGATACTCAAGCACCCACATATCAATTTTCAACCTTCTACCTCAGTGGGAATTACAAAAAATAAATACAGATTTGAGCTTTCTGTGCCAAAAGTTTTCTTGGGTCCTGAAATGAAATGTGCGCCCACCCTTGCTTCAAAGTCATTTTTGAAAGTCTATTTTGTTCAGTAAATTTTCACCAAAAACCTACTTAAGAATGAAGTATTAATGAGATGTATTGAAACCAGTAACTTCAAATAATGAAAAATACAAAAACGTCAATTCTATGATATCACAACAACAGGGTGCGCATCGAGGTACCATTTTTGGTACAGCACAACTTTGACATCTTATATCTTCCTTTCTGTTTAATATTTTTCAAAAAAAATTTCAGAACCTTCATTCACAGGCTTTAGACTATCTCCCCCATTAATTTCAAGTAATTCTGAGAGTCATGTCCGCTACCCCATTGATACGAAAAAAAACTCAATGTTTGAAAAGTTGACTGTTCCATCATTGAAGGCACCATTAGATTTCTAATATTATTGAAAAATTAATATTTTCAACCCACGACAGTGGAAATATTAATCAGCCTAATACAATTTTTAACTAAGGGAAATGGTAGTTCTCAAAAGCGTATATAGCTTCGTTGTAAGGGGGGTCCACACGTTCTCAATGGTCTCTTATGACCCCTAACCCACAGCAAAAAATTGCCAAAACTGATAAAAATACACAATTTTTAGAAGTCAAAACATTTTCTTCTTAGCTAAGGGTGAAGTCCAGACCCCTAGGATCCCTCCTTATCTACGCTCTTGGTAGTTCTTACTGACTGACAAAAAAAAGAAATTATTTAACCCTGTTCTGACTCTTTTTAAAATTTTCAGAGCTGGAAAACATGGAAAATTCAGAAAATTACATTTTTCATTAAAATATCAAGGCTGAATTTTAAATTTTCTGAAATTTGAATTTTGAGAATAAACAAAACTTGACGATATAATTTTTTTTCATCTCAGATATTACTACCTTTTCTCTCGTTCAAAAATGAAGTTGTGTTAGTCTAATTAACATTTCTGCTGTCGTGGGTTCAATGATTTTTCAATTTTTGAAACCTAAAGCCCCTTCAATTCAGTAAAATGGAACTTTTCAACCATAGATTTTTTCATCTTTTCATCCAATCCTATCCATTTTTACTGGCTTGCCAAACGAAATTCGAACACCCTATATATGTATCGCCTTAATTTTGTGTTCATGGTTTAAAGAAAACTATCGAACAGATAGGGATGAAATTTTTACAAGAGATAGTTTTTGTAAACGAGCAGGTCTGGCAGAAGTTTGTTTCCTATTGGATCCGTAATTTCCGATAAATATGCGAAACAAAAAATTCAACAAGTGGTTTGTCCAGGATTCTGAAAAAATTACAAAAAGGATCGGACTGATATGTTGGTGGGAAATAGTTTTCTTATAGAAGCAATTTAAGTTACAATTTTGTAACTATTGCTTCTGTAATTTGTACAAAATACGGAATGACCCAAAGGTCGTGCAACCCAAACATTCAACTGTAAAAACTTGAAAAAAAGAGATAGAGGGCTGAAATTTTGCACTCCAGTATGAGTGGGTTACTCGATTATTTATGCAAAATTTCAGCTATGCATCTAAAGTAGTCTAATTTTGAGTAATTTTTGATTTTTAATTTCAATTTTTGTATTTGTGGCAAAACAAACTTTGAAAAATTTGAAGTGGCCAAAGTTTTCCAAAAATTATAAAACCCCACAATAATAGAGGATGATTACCAGATTAAGCAGGTAAAGTTTCACTTTCTTATCTCAATTTTTTTTTAAAGAATTTTTCTAGTGATCTGTACACATATAAAATGAATTAAAAAATTTTAAACTGCAAAAATTTTTGAAAAATTTTAAAACATAGGACAATGATTTGGAAATGGTTACTCAATTATGTGATTATACAACTTTTTATACGCACTTAATAAAAAGTTGCATAACTGCTCATTGCGGGTGTTATCGAGAAAAAAATATTGACCTATGAAAAGTTGCATATCCAAACAAATCTAAGGAAACTATTATGACAAAATTCTACCATAAAGTGAAATACTGTACCAAAGTGCGGATCAACGGAGAGGATGAAATAAAGTGTTTTTATTTGTTTTGAAAGCATAGTATAGACCATAGAAAAAGTTCCAAAAAAAAACAAGGACGGATGTACTGAAGTGAAACTTTACCCGTTTAATCAGGTAATCATTTTCTATTATTGTAGTAAGTTTCAGAATTTTTTAAGAACTTTTACCATTAAAAATTTTTCAAAATTTATTTTTCAAACATGGAAAAATTATAATTAAAAATCAAAAATTCCTCAAAGTTAGATTACTACAGATACAGAGCTGAAATTTTGCATGAATAATTGAGTAACTGACTTCTGCAACTGCGCCAAGATTCAGCCTTGTATCACTTTTTTCAAAATGTTTACATTTGAAGGTTTGAGTTGCGTGACTTTTGGGTCACCCGGTACGTAAAAAATGGTTAGAACGATGTCATCGATAGAGCGGTTTTTCCAGCATTATGAGAAAACTAGGATGACATTTCGGATGGAGACTGTTTTTATACAGGACTGGGTCAAATAAAAATTTCGGTACTACTGCTTCCGTAGTTTGCGGAAAAACCACAAAAAACCGATGTGACTTTAGCAAGAAAACGTCTGCATAAATCTATATGTTTACCGACGATATGATATCGATAACCGTCGATCGGTTTTCTACATTTCATTTACGTAGATTTCGAATTGAGGTTTTTTGGGTCGCTGAACTTCCAGGCAACGTAAAATATAATTATTTTCTTCGCATTTCTATACACAATAATTTACGCATTTTCCTGTTGTATGCGCGATTTTGGCGAACTGGATTTTCTGGCAAAGTATTGCTGCGCCATAGTTTTTTTCTTTTTTTTTTTTTTTTCCCCTCTTCCAGCATTACACACGTGCGATTACCTTCGACAAAAACAATAAAATGTCGTCTTAAGAATATTTTGTTGTTTTCGCATTATCGATCGCATAAAATTATCGACTAGACAAATACAACCGCCAACAACGGTGCGGTAAAAGGTTCGCCTATTTTTTCAACTTGTTGTTTACAGCGTCACCAAATTTAGAAAACCTTGAGGCAGGATTGGATGAGCAGAGCGCGTTACACGAATCTTATGTTTGAGTAAGTATTTAATTAAATAATAAATATTCATTGGACCGAACGTATCGATCAGATAGGCTACAAGAATATCGGCCTTTCGGCGTACCATACGACCACAATGACGACAATATTATTTAATGTTGACAAAAATTCGAACGCCGAAGGGCAACTTACTCTTCAGTTTGCAAAAATGGATGAGGAACATCAGCCACGTAGTGATTAAATTTAACGGCGACGGAGTGGTGGTCGTTCGATGCATGTTTCTGATTAATTTGGCCAATCCAAATTTCCATTCGATATCGGATTGTGCCTGCGAAATAAAGTACAGATTCAAAATAAAAGCGTATGTATACCCACACATTAGGCTTTAACCCACTTATAGGTATGGTTACCCAATTTGTTTGAAAACAGAGTATTAAAATTGACGTCACAAGGGATAGGTAGTGAAAATTTTCAATTTATCGAGACGCCATTTTCGCATTCTGATCTAATATATTTTTTTTCAATATATGTATATACGTGTAGATATATACTCACGTCGTTATTCAGTTTCGCTCGAACCACACAAAATTCTCGTTTGGTGATCCCTTTGACTATACAGAATAGCACTGGACCAGCAAAGAACGATATTTTCTGGTTACACATGCCGGCGCTAAATAGGCAACCAGAGCGTATCTTTTGACGTATTTTGCTTTGCGTTTATGTACGCTATCCTCGTGAATTTAAGAGATGTCTTTATTAGATGTATTGTAAATTGATGAACTGAAGCAGTACGTCGAAAATACACCGAAGGCACGCGCGAGGGTTGCCTACCTTTACCCCGGTATGTCTTGACATTAAAATGTACATTAGTTTTATGGAGCTTTACTGGTCCAGTAATGCACAGTTAAAAGGTGATCAACTTTAATCAGCACTATTGTCAGAATCAGAGTCCTTTGCGCTAATGTACTTTTTTTAAAATTGTTTTGGCTTTTTCCATTCATTCAATCCCTACAAAAAAATTCACACGTTTCGCACTTTATAAGAATGAAAGGAGGGCATTGAAAATGAATAAAAATTAAAAAAACTAAAGAGTCGTTCATTTTTCATTTTTTTTTTACTTTTGAATTTGTTCTGTAACGAATGAAACAACGTTACCATCTCCATTTTATTTTTCACTACCATTTTCTCCTTCCACTTTTTTTTACCATTGTTATCTATCCCTTCTCTTACAATTCACACATAAAACATTAGTAAAAACTGGGTGGTGGACATTTTTTCACAAACTAACTTGAGAAGCAATTTCAATGCTGAAATATTTCTCCTATGGTGCGAGTGAAATTGAATCACCATGTTACAGTTAGGTGTATGTATGTAGGTATCATCGCCCAAATTTTGCATTCACAGTTGAAAGAAAACAACTAAATAGATAAAGCTGAAGTTTTCTCGAAAGATAGTCTGTATATAGCAAAGCGGTTTGACAGAAGTTTGATGCCTATTGGTTCAGCAGTTTCTGAGAAAACTGGAAAACTAAAAATTTCTGGAAAAATTGCTTTTCCAGGATTCTAGGAAAATTACTGACTGGATCAGGCTGAAATTAAAAATACTCCTTATGTGAGTGCAAGTGAGTTTGGTGCTTATTAATTCAGTAGTTTCTGAGAAAACTTTGAAAGAAAAATTTCTTGGAGAAAATTTTATGTTCACCGTTTTAACCAAATAGTATTATACAAATATTAAAGCTCTTTACTGCTAGGTATATGCATGATTGTGATAACAGATGAATGGACAATTTATATTACTCTTATTTACATTCAGTTTACATTGTTTATTATTAGTTTATTATTTATTATTATATATTTGCCATAGGTATAATTATGAATTCAATAGGTAGAGTAAGATTGCCAAAAATTTACCATTTCTTAAATCGTACCACTGCTGATATTTAGAAAGTGGGAGAGTGAATTACCGATCCATGCGGTGAATAATGAAACTAAATACAGATAACCACTGGGGAACCAAAAATTTTCTCAATATACTCATTTTCCAATTCTTTATAACATTAAGAAAAAAAGCATATACTATAGGACAAATAATTTATACATGTTGTTTTAATAAGCATAGACTTGAAAAAAATGTTTCAGCTCTCAGAATTATTAATTTAATTGCCTTCTTCATCATATTTTCAGAAAATTTAAATTTAAATTATAGTTTGAATATAGGAAATTTAAGTTTTATTAGAAGTAAACACTGTTTTCTAAATTGTACCACTGATAAGGGTGATGAGTTTCCTAAATTGTACCACCTTTTGCCGTTATGTGTTTCAAAACATTTTGAAAAATATATTGCAATTTATTTCTATTAAATAGATCCTTAAAAATATGGTAAAAATAAAAATAAAATAAAACTAACATTAAAAACAATAAATTAAGCTTTAAAATGAAAAAATTATCACAGGTACTATTTATGAAACTGATTGGTACAATTTAGGAAACTAGGTATCTAAATCATACCATCTGGAGTTTGTTGCTAAAATCAGCTGTAATTTTAACACTATTTAAGTGAGGCTAATGTGATGAAAATATAATGGAAGTAAGGATATAAAAATTGGAAAATATATCATTGAGGATTCTAAAAATATTATTTTTATAATTATGGGCAGCTAAAGTGAAAAGTGGTACGATTCTGTCAACTTGCCTACCTACATTATTATAACTCAAAATTATGGTTCATCTCTTATCACACTCATGCACATACCTAGTAGTAAAAAGCCTTACCGATACCACTACAACTTCTTTCTTCAGTTTCTTTAATTTCCTTACTGGTAGTTTATTTTTTATATGCTTTTATTGCAGTTACAAATGCAAAAAAATGTGACGTAATTCTTGTACTAACATCTGCAAGTGCTAAAATCTGGTTTGGTTTTTATAACTTATCACTTATCATTGTACCTACTTAATT
This sequence comes from Ericerus pela, assembly GCA_011428145.1. Lineage (NCBI taxonomy): Eukaryota > Metazoa > Arthropoda > Insecta > Hemiptera > Coccidae > Ericerus > Ericerus pela. The sequence continues at coordinate 281,583 of WOFM01000167.1, forward strand.
TTTCAACACAAGTTTTATCTGTCAACTCCAACCATCACTATGTCATAATGATAATGACTTATTCTTTTGTGCGAAGTACTCCCTTTTCAAATCCCATCAGGAAAGGAAATTTTAAAAAATATTTATTTCTTTATTTTTACAAAAACAGTGGAAACTGCTTATTAGGAACACCAGATAAAGGGGACAACCACTTAATCAGGATTAATCTGGAAATTCCTAAATCAAATGATGTAAAACTGCAGGAAATCAGACCGCTTATTGGGGGCAATGTATCAGTTTATTGAGACCAAAAAAGTCCATAGGCACTGAAAAATTGCCCTTGAACAATTATTGAAAATGATGATAATCTTATTTCAGTTCATTAGTGATAGTATAATAATACATTATTCTTCTTATCTTTCATAACTATGTGTTGTCTTTACCCTATCAGTTTCAATTTAGCTTGTGAAAAAGTACCTCCTACCATCTTCTTCAAACCAAAACCCCCTGTTATTTATTTTTTTATCATAAATATATGTAGGTATGTATAATATAATTATTCAATAAGTCAACTATTTCTAATGTAACTTTAATCATAGAAATTATTCAATTTAAGAGATTGTGACTTTGCGCATTTCAAATCTCGATTCATCCAATGCAAAAATGTGAAAATGATTTATAATATCGATATATCCATTAAAACATCGACGTTTGGTTTTTAAATTAAGGGGGCATCCTTCCCAAACCCACCTTTTCTTTCTTTTTCATAAATTCCAACCCACCCCACGTCACCAACTTCTAAAACATTATATATATAATACATGTATATAATTACACTACACGTGAGAAATTCAAAAAAAAAAATGCCCAATCACAACATCGTATGCCGGAGTCCCGAGTGAGATTCAGACGCTTGTTTACTAACTAAAGCGAGACGAAAATTAGAACAAAATTAAGATGAAGTAATTGTTCGCGTGATTATAATTCACCTGAATACGCTGATACGTATCACTCATCATAGCAATCAGCAAGTTGATCAGTACAACCACCGACACCAACATGTACACACCGTACACTATCTTGAACAAAACAAGCGTCCATTCGGTTTGCTTATCTCCTTTCTGCAATGATTCAGCCGTCGTCTGGCCAAAAACAGCAAAAAACAGGTTTTCAAAAGCCGAAATTGGATTGATTTTCACTAAACAGTTGAAAAGAAATAGCAAGTTGTAATAAAAGTTACCTATTAGCCTACATCAAACTGCAAAGAAATGCGTGTAGGCCTGAAAGTGGCCATACCGTTAACTCACCATCTGAGAATGGATGTTTCGAGGCGGACTTGTCCACAAATGTGCCCTTATTCGGCTGATTCATCGCCACAATCTGCATCGAAAAGCCGAAAACGAAGATACCTAAGACGGCTAAAAATCTGGCCAAATCTTTCATCAAGTCGCCGATTATGATGGCCCACGGACCAAACAGATGGTGGAACGACAAAAAGTCGAGAATCTGAACGCAGGCCAACAGAAACGCCATGGCAAACATTTGATTGCGTAAGTACATCAACATTGGCCAGTTGGATGGTTCCACGTACATCCAGCCAAACAGATGGAACGCCACTCCAGAGATGCCAAATAGCAGCACCGACACTTTGATCCAGCCCAGACCGCTTTTGTCGCTCGGATTGGTCAGCTCGAACAGCAAGAGTCCGGACAGCCACACCAGCAGAATCCATTCGTACCAATAGGGTATGAGTCGAGGTCTTTGTATGGGATAAATTGGCGTTATGCCGACAATCATGAGCAGGAACATGAGATATATGTGCGACGTGAGGTACGACATGTATTTGATTATAGGAATTTGGTGGTATTTGTGGCCGAGGGATAGGGTGAATGCGATCCAGACCGGTGGACAGAATATGAAGCCGAAGAACATTAGGATGGTTTTCCACGCCGCCCAGTTGAGGCTGCCCTGCCATAGTTCCTGGAAAGAAACAATTAACATTACCTACCGATATGGTTTCATGATGATGATGATTATAGCTTAAAATAAAAATTTGGAAAGTCAGTCGTAAACTTTCTCCTTGTTAATGTGTAAACATTCTTGCTCACTAGTCTGCTCCCTCCCGGGTGTAAAAAAATATCAGATATGAAAAAGTTGAGATTGCATAAAAAAACTGCATGGCGCATTGTCCAGTTTCAAAATTCTGTTTGACACACACACACACACACACACACACACTTACCAGCAGACATCCATGGCAAGCTGGTGGCGCAATACATGCTCGCACACATACACAAGATACATATTTATCGTGTTTCAGCTGAATGTTTACTCATTAAATATGTGAGGGGGGACCTTCGCACGCCTTTTTTCTGTCTCATCTTAGGGATAGTGTCTTCCCATCAGTTCTTTTTAGAGTGAGTTACACCCAACTGTTCAGAAGGACCGAATTGGATATACCTATCGACTAAATAGGCTGAAATGTCTATGCAGATGTAAAGCCTGATTGGTTACACTTTTGATTTTCACCATCAACCAATAAGTACCTAAGTACCTACTTAAAATGAATTTTTTTAAATAAGCTTTTTTATAAGCTTTTATTATACTCACTACCGCGATTTATTGAATATACCAATACTGGTGCTAACCTTCCGCAAGGAAATAATGTTTATTTGGTATAAAGCGAAATCCGAAAAAACATAAAATAAAAGCCTACCTTTTAAAAACATGTTTTTAATTTTAGTGTAGGTATATCTTTTAGAAAAAAAGAATGAGGCGGAGCTATTATTAATTACATAATATATTGTTGAGAATACCTATGACGGAAAACTACAGTCAATACTAAATACATAGATAATTGAATATTATCTCTTTAAAAAGTCCCATCTTAATAACCTGGCTTTTGTACCTTGCAGCTCAACTCCACTCTGTTATTCTGTGAAATGTATTACACTGAATTAATGCGTAGTTTTAATCATTTTTCTTTCTTTTATTTTGTTTTATAATTTTCAGTATAATTATGCCTGGGATAAAAATTATACTAAATATTTGCGATATGATAAGTCAGAAATTTCCCCATTTTCAAGCCTCTGGTAGTTGAAGAATACGCTGAGTGAAACAATGAACCTCAAATTCGAACTCGACACCGCCAAAAAAGCATTTATTTATGGGTTGCACAATAAAATATTAAAAGACAAAATTATGTCACCCTTATTACGTCTTCGGGGGTTGAAAAATGAGTCAGATGAAAAATATAACGTTAATCAAACCGAAGGCCTGAAAATAGGTACTTATTTGGTGATGTATTCTGCGCTAAAAGGTGAAAAGCCCAAATAAGCTCCCTCTTTGAGCCCCTGCTGTAGGTTGACAAATCGTTCAAATGAAAAAATGAACATCAAATTCAGACTCTGTGCTTCAGAAAAGGTGTAGGACGATATATTGAAAAATAATATGTGAAAAGTTAAAATGGTTCCCCTATTTTGAGCTCCTGAGTGTAGAAGAATGAGTCGAATGAAAAAATGAACGCCTAATTCGAACTCGGCGCCTCAAAAAACATGATTTCGGGTATAATTAACTAATTATGGAGAATATCTTGAGTGTGTATTGTGTTTTTTCTCGAATGAGTTCAATAAAAACTTATAAAAAGAATGCCAAAATGGCACGATAAACTTTATGTTGTAACATTTAGGTAAACTGAATGTAACATTACACCTATTTTTATAAATTCGTTGAACATTCAACTTTGCTATGCAGCCTACATTCTGTTTTTCACTAAAATCATGTTTTTCTACATCCACTTCTGAGTTTCTTGACGTCATCAATTTTTCACAAATTTTTGTGAATTCATACCATTATCCCAAAATTCTCTGAAACACTTTTTTATCTATAGATATACCTACCTATCGTGAGTAGGTACTTACATTATTCCTAATTATATATAGGTACCATTTTCTGTCTTTAACATATTCCACTTATCTTCTTTCAGTACTGAGAATTCTTATCAATTTCAGAGCAGCAGGTGGTAATATACTTAGGTACCTACCACACACTGCACATGCACACTTCAGCTTTCTCCCTCCCCAATACATTTCACCTTTTCGAATGTCCACTCAATGAATTACTCCTCAGTAAACCCTAAAAGACTGATTTACAAACTGTTTGAAAATCGTAGAAAACAGTAATGGTAATTTTGAGTCAAATTTTAAAACGGAACAAAGAATGAGGTCAAATAGGCCTAAAACTGACAAAATAGTCCTCGAAAATCGCAACTTTTATGAAAATTTTTCAAATAAATTTTCTTCTAGTCGATTAAATGTTGTTGCAGACAAAAAATAATCGCAAAAATCATAAAATAATAAATTTACAATTAAATATATGAAATTCGTTCTTCGAACCACCTTCAAGTAGAAAAAATTACATCAAAAATCAGTTTACATTTTACTTTTTACTTTTGACAAAAACCACTGCAAGTCGATAAAAAATTAATTTAATCTTATCATAGCCACCCAAAACAAAACATTTGTGTACGTCTTAAGTTTGAGGAAAATGACAGTTTTCTTCATGGTGCAAATAGGAAGAAATTGGGCATGCGCACTTGAAAATTCGCTCTCTATTTATAAGGCTATATTTGCCGCGCATGCGCATTTTTGATTTCTCTTACTCTTTGCGCTACGCTACTTTTTCTACATTTCTCACAATTCATCATCTTTTCATACAAATCTAAAGTTTGAAAAATTAATTATCTTCAACATCGTACAATATGTTTATCTCGCACTCCTCCATTTGCATTTTTTTAATTCGTTGTGTTTTGCTAACTATTTTAAACCACTATCACCCACTTAATACTTTTATATTAGCAAACCTGCAAATACCGTTGAACAACTGCGTGAGCAATCGTCTCCTTTTGTTCATTCTCTATTAGCACGTCAAGAAACTCAATATTTCGTCTGTCTGTGGCTGTGAGAATTTTTCCAGCCGAATCGGATCCAGCTGCTAAGGCTAATAATTCGGTACCCATGGCTTCACACTGTTTTCCAGCTGCTATTAAATCTTTTGCTCGTTCTTTTTCCTGAAATATTCAGAAAATTTAGAATAGCATTAAAGGCACGTGAAAAAAAAAGGACTACTAATATCCTTTTTTTATTGAGGAAATGTTAGCTGCATGGTTATTGGTGCTGGGGCTGATGAGATACCTTTAGAGTAATCCATACGAAGACACAGAAAAAAATATGCAATAATCCATACGAAGATACAGAAAAAAATATGCAATATGTGAGAGTCGCCAGTTTGAATTAGCTGTCTCGATATTGTATTGATATTCTTACGTGGATATCGATATTTTCGTCGCTAAAATATAATAATTGTTTTTTACTAGTCCAATCCTATAATATAGTCAAAGATATTAGGTGTAAGTATCAATATTTCATCTCACAGATAGTTTTTCTTCAGATATGTATCGATACACAATATCGATATTTTTCTTGAGTATCGAGACCAATAATGCAAATTTCTGGACTAGCGACTCCACAATGGTTACGTCCGATCTGATTGAGAGCAACAAACGGCGCTGTCTCTTGGTATATACCTACCCCAACTATTTACTGGGTTTTGCCACATGTCACCTTGCGTACTAGAAGTGGAACAAGTGGCAGAACCAGCAGTACCAAGGATTCATCAGCAGATGATGAGCGCAGTTCCCTCCATGTCTGCTTTATGCCCACCTGGTGTCTTCTTTTTCTTCTCATATTACTAATGCTTAGAAAGAGGAATAATGTGGCAACCCTTCATAGTCGCTTGGTTATGGTAATGGTTTTGGGGACTGGGGAAACGTAATAGTTGCCAGTTTGATTCCCCGGACCAGCAAATCCTTCAACTTTATGGTGTAATATTGTTTCCAAAAACACAAGTTTTACCAAATAGAATTTTAGGATCAGTATTGAATTATAGCCTACACCACCCACTTGAAACTCACCTTGTTCGACATCGTTATATAAAGACTTGATAGCTTTGCAGCTGTGTCAACAGGTGCTGGCGATACTAGAATAAATTCTCCAATTGGTCTGTTATTGTGATTTTTGCTGCAGACCATAAGATTGTACACAAACTGGAATACAAAACAATAATTGATTAAGTTTTTTTGAGCATCTTCCAGGGAAAGTTGATAGGCTTGTAGTAAGTTAGTAACGAGTGATTTAGACCCACTCTTCGATCGTCCATCAAACTGTAAGTATCATGTTCTTTGGTGAGTAAATACTCCAGCACATCGTTATGGCCTTCTTGAGCCGCAAACCATATAGGAGCCGATCCATAATTTGTTTCTGACTTTGGGGAAGCACCAGACTCAACTAACAATTTGACTACGTCGTTAAATCCAGCCCTTGCAGCGCAATGCAAAGCTGTCCAGCCATTCTGGAATGAAATTATCGCAGTCATATATTTACAGTAGTCTGTGTTGATTGTTTGTAATCAGAAGAGTCCAAATTAGATCCATATATTGGAGAAACATTCTTTTTATGTGCAATACCGCAATTCCATCTACACACCTTATCTGTTTCATTTATTTCTCCACCCTGACCAAGTAGAACCTCTACCATTTGATAATGTCCATGGGTAGAGGCAATATGCAAACAGGTTCGACCACCACGATCTGAACTATGTAACAGGTCTGCAGCTCGAGAGAGTAATAAACTAACCGAGGCTACATGTCCTCCAAAGCATGCCAAATGCAATGCATTGTAATTCTGAAAAGATAATGAAAATGGTAAATGTACCGATTATGGGGTAACCTATGTACCAAATAGGAGATACCATTATTTCTCTTAAACTATTAGTGCAGTCTACTGGAAAAAATTGCGGGTAGTTAGTGAGACTGTTTCATTGTTCAATCCACAAAATAAGTCCAAAGAACATGCCTAAAATGAATTTTCCTCTCTTTATGATTTTTATCACTAGGTATACTTTTAAATTTTTCATAACTTTTGGATGAATACTAATTGATATTATGAAATATGAACAATATTAACAGAAAATTTGAACATCTAGCTTCTATTTTCAAATATTTTCAATCCTTTAAGTTAATTCATTCAATTTTACTATTTTTTTTATTTCCATCACATCAAAATTTAGAGGATGAACCTAACATGGGGTTCCAATTAATTATGCTTAAAGCAACAAATAGTGGAATCAGAATGTTGTAAATGGTATTTGTAACCTTTTACAGAAAGAATAGGTAATTAATTTTTATAACTCTTGTGGAATATTTTACATCGTCGAAGATATTCCAATAGCAGAAGGTGTTCTGTAGTTTTGTGTGTTCACCACAATTCATACACAAAGTATGAGAGAGCCAAGACTTTGGCCAACACTGGCAATTTCGTAGCCAATTTTGTGGTTTGTATACTAGCTCTTTACACACACGCAAAGACACATACATAAAGAATATGTACATGTGTGTGACAACTAATTGTGACATATTTTATTGTTGCTATGGCAACAGGTAAAATATGACACACTTACTGATAAGGTAGATTGTAACATCATCCAAATATGTGAACTATCAATTTATCATGGTCCAGATGTTGCAGCATACTTGCATATGTTTGCAAATAAGTACAAACAAACTTACAATGAGTTTAACATGCAGTGCATAAAATTAGTCATCTTGCGATGATGACTGTTGTTGAGAGGCCAAACCTCTATCCTCTTACCAGTGATCTAATCCCCACAACTCTAATTTTGATATTTTTCATAAATTTTCAAATACTTTATATTAAGATTCCTCTATAAATTTTAATTTAGATTGATCTTTCTAATTTATATACAATTTTATAGTCATGTACTCCATATTCAGTAAATTTAATCTAAATATGATCTTTCAGATCTTAGATCTTTTTTACAGGGAACTGAATTTTCGAAGTACCTAAGTATTTAACCTCTAGTAAAAATCAGTTTCAATGTCACTCTACTTACACATCTTTCACATTTATGCAACTATCATTAGAAAAGAAATTTAAGTAGCCAGTGTTATTGCATTGACCTACCTATTCAACTCTTGACTGGTCAACTTTTTCAACTCTGTCTCCAGTTCTTCCTATGGTCACTCTTGGTTTTTGTGAAAAGGTTTATGCAAAGGAAGAGAAAATAATATTTGATCTTCTAACCAATAGATTAACCCATGTTCTCTCAGTCAACTAAACTGAGAGAAAAAAGCACAGTTTTCAACAAATTCGTAAGATTCGGCGGGGGACTAAGGCTAATGACATTATGTCGTTCACTTCGTGGGTGTGTATTCACATTCCATAGTTACGTCAGGTCAAAATTTATGATGCGTACATTTTCATTGGTGACAGCCTCCACTTGAACTCCAACTGAATTTAACAACAAGCGGACAACATTCTCGTTTCCACTGTAAGCAGCCAGGTGAAGAGGTGTCATCCCAGATTCGGTACCCAATTCTCCAAGTATGCTGATGCCAGTTGGTGCGTCAGATTTCACAGTGGCTGGTACATGGGACAACAGTTCTCTGACAGTATCTGTGTGGAATAATGGTTTTTGATATGCGGTTTATTTTTCAACTGTCTAACTTAGCTTACAGTAGTATTGTTGAGTATAGCATTGGTCAAGTCGAAGTCTTAGTGCCAGTACCATACCTGTTTGTCCATAGTATGCAGCCACATGCAAAGCCGTCAAACCTAATTTCTTGCTGGATAGTCGTAAAGATTGCGTCGATCGCATAACCTCCAGAACTGGTAAATGGCCATTTTGAGCTGCCAAATGAACTGCAGTAAACCCTGCCTGTACATATACACGTGTAATTATTACCTTCGTGGATAACCTACTCAGAAAATAGGTAGCCTGTACTCAGATATGGGAAAAAGTTGCCAATATTGGACCACCTGCTCAGTTGTATCCGAAGTTTCTCATCAATTATTATAATATGATAGGTAGCTCTGCGATTTAAACATTGATATTCTGTAGAATGATGCAAATACACAGTTCGCAGTGATAGGTTAGTCATTCATCGTTAAAATAGAATATAAAATTACCGCAAGTAGATGAAGTTAAGATCTTGTCTATCTCTAGACATAATGGTAAAAACTATTTTACTTGGGCAATAAATGTAGGTAGTTTAATCTAAAATATTGTTAAAGTCAATAGAATCATTTAGGTACCTCGTTTGCAATGTGGGTTAGGTATATTTCTGTTTATATCGAAGTTGGCCGACCAACAGTAAATTTTACATACGTCTTTGTTGATCATAAATTCATAAGACCCACGTTTCTACGTTGTACTTGATTTCTGGCGTTCAAAACGTGAAGATTATATTCACATTGACGAAATAGAAGATGAGTGAATCCAAAATTTCTGCGTGTCATTTAAATAGGGGCATACTTAGAATTAAATATTGAGGTAAACTAATCTGGAATTGATCGTTAATGTGCAAAATTTGGCGTCCATATTTTTGTTTGATAAGAAGGTGGTTGCTAAATTTGAACGTGTTCTAATTGTCTGAATTGTACCACTCATGACAAAAGAAACTAGTTTTTCAAGTGTTTTTCTGTCACTTATGAATTTTGACACTTTTATATTATAATATTAGTGAAATTATGATCACTAAAATTACTCATATCTACGAATTAATCGAGTGTATTATAAATACTGAGTAATCTACTTTATTCAGTTGAACTAGTACAATAGCGGATATTAATTCCTTCTTTTGCTACAATGAAATCACGCAAAAAAAAAAAGGCGCGAGTCCCAATGGAAACTCATGAAGGATTGATGTGTAAATGTAATAGTGTGATTTTTAGCATGCGCACTGCACACAAACACAACCACACACCTACACACCAACAGTTACAATATTGTAACTTGTAAGACATACGAGTTACAATCTAATTCTAATTTTAGCCCCTCTTAGAGTGTAGACCGAGTGCTAAGATATTTTCACATCAAAAACTGAGCTTTCTTATCACTGTGAGAGTGTGTGTGAATGAACACGAAGGAATGCTTTTACTCTGGTGAATTATTGTTTTTGCTCTTTGAGCTGTATAATTAGAATAACTGGTAATGGACCAGTGCTCACCAAAAGCAGTGAATGTAACCTCACAGACATAATAGGTACCCTGGATCAACACATAGAGAATGAAAAAAATTTGATGCCGTTTCAACGTAGAGTAAGATGGTCCAATTTATGAAACTTGCATGAACGTTAGACTAATTTTTTTCAAAATTAAAACTTCACGTCTCTATAAAAAAATTGTAAAATTTCCGAAGCTACAAAATTTTATCAAATGTTGTAGAACATAATTATGCTCTTCCAGTTGACACTGTCAGTTTTTCATTTTATTGAAATATGAAGTCTCTAGAGAGTGTTTTCCAATCACACCTAATTGAATATGCCTCCTTTGAGCTTTCTTATTGCCTCTCACTATCTCTCTCCAGATTTCATTATATCATAATTTTCTTCAATAATAACTATCATAGTATATATATATATATATATATATGTAAGTAATTTTGAATGAAATATGAACAATATCTCGATTGCACTAAAAGAAGTGAAAATATATTTTAAGAATCAGATAATTTACATACTTAGCATCAAACTTATTTCAACTTACCTAAAAGAAGTGAAATACAAAGATTAAAAAGTTCATTACTCGATTACAAAATTACTTAAATCTTAGATTGTCATATTACATAGTTTAGCAGAAAATTACTAGAAAGAAACGTTTTGATCGTCTACATTATAACCACAGCACACGAATGAAATCAAATAAAAATTTACTTGCAGTTACACAGTCCTGTCTTATCAGCTAAATCTCGATACATTCGATTCTGCCGTACTATGGAAATGATAAGACGGACGTGAAATAGCCAGTTATTTCTAAAATACGTACACGTATTTTACATCCCCATACCTGAGAAAATTACGAAACAAAGGGGAGTAATTTGGAAACATGAAACAAATTTGACTCTTTCTTCTGATAACCAGCATCTACGCGATATATTACATTTGACAAACTTTCAGTTATTTTGAACGGGCCCGTTCTTATTTCATCGAGTTTATTTTTGTTTAACAGATTACCATGATTTACATAGACTAAATCGCCAACTCTATAAGAAATATCTTTTCTCTTGGAGTCAAATTTTTGCTTATTATATTTATGACTTCTCTGGGAATTTTCAAATGCTAATAACCTGTCATTGGTCAGATCTGTTACGTTAGGCATCGGAATATCTTTTGGACATAAATTTACTTTAATATTATTCATTAAATAATTTGGTGAAAATAAGGTTGATGAATGAATAGTATCGTTATATTCTTGAACACATTCTTCTGCTAAAACTGACCAAGGCTTTTTTTTATTTATTTTGTTTTCGTTAACTTTACAGCGTATTCTATTCACCAGAGTTTGATTTAGTCTCTCATTGAGACCGTTGGAGAAAGGACAGTCTACGGCTGTAAAAATTAATTTGATATTGTGTGACTCCAGAAATTCTTTAAATTCTTTTGAATTTATTCCGCCGTATTGATCCGCCAGAAGTGTCTCTATTTTCTGTCCTTCTCTTAAAATTTTACGTATTAAATTTATAAAATCTGTGGCTTTTTGAGTTTTTGATGGTAAAATGTACGCAAAACGTGTGAAATGATCAACTAATAAGTGTAAATATTTTTTTGAAGTATTATTTCCGTTAAAGCCACCTATTGTATCTATTGACATAATCTGAAACGGTTCAGTCGCAGGGCCCAACTGAGATAGAAAACCATAACGAAAAGATGCTCTGGACTTATTTTTAGTACAAATAGCGCAATTCTGACAGAAAGAGGTAATCAGTTTGAAAAAATTTTTACAATAATAAATTGGAATAAGATGGAACGAAAGCTGCTTAGGACCAATATGACCAAATTTTTCATGAACTATCTTTATTATTTTAGTCGCTAAATCTTCTGTTATCAAAATTTTATTTTTACCTCTAATGTTCATGAAGAGTATATTATTTTTTTTTATTACGTTATTTTTTTGGAAATAGTCTCTTGAAAATTTATTTTGGTCCATAGCTATTTCATTAAATTGAATAAAATTTACTATTTTAAGTTCTTTATGCGTTTCAAAATGTTCGAGGACAGGGTTACGCGACAAACAGTCGGCCTCCTGATTCTCGGAACCAGGTAAATACTTTACTGAAAAATCAAACTGAGACAAGTAAAACATAAGCTGACCAAGTTCATTATCAAATTTAGAGTTTACGTTCAGATTCTCAAGCGGTTTATGATCTGAATAAACGACAAATTTCTTTCCAAGAAGCCAATGTTGCCAGAACATTAAGGCCTCTTTAATTGCCAGACACTCCAAAAAAATCGCCTTTTTCTTTTTTTGATAAACATTTAACTTTTTGGAAAAATAAGCGACTGGCCGAAAATTTCCGTCTTTCTGTTTTTGTTTCAGGATTGCACCAAGTCCTTCCAAACTTGCATCAGTGTATAAAACTGTCTCCTTTAAAGGATCATAAATAGCTAAACAAGGACTTGAACATAAATAACTTTTTATCTTTTCGAAACTATTATGGCAGTCTGTTGACCAATTAAAATCTACGTTTTTCTTCAATAAATTGTGTAACGGTTCTAAAATATGTGCAGCCTTTGGAATATATTTCTTATAAAAATTAACCTTCCCTAAAAATTGGCGCACATTCTTTCTATTTTGAGGAATGGGAAAATTCTTGATAGGGAGCACATTATCAAAAACAGGCTTAGTTACGTTATTGCTAATTATGTGGCCTAAATATTTTACGTTATTTTTGGCAAAATTACATTTTAATAGTTTCAATCTAAAACCTTCTTTTTTAATGGCCATAAACAATTTATCAATGTGCTCCAAGTGTTCCTCAAATGTTTTTGAAAAAACTAGAATGTCATCAATATAGTTTACACAAAAATAGTCCAAAAAGCGGAATTAATATCGAAAGCTGAAAAATAAACACAATCCCTAGTCTTCACAATTAAATCTTCTATTAATGGGAAAGGTTGACTTTCAGGTACAATAAGCTTATTTAATGCCGTAAAGTCGATACATAATCTGTTCTTCTTTCGAACGCCAAACTCATCTTTTTTAAATGCCAGTGTAACTGGAGCCGCAAAAGGAGATGTAGATTCCTGGATCAGACCATGGTTTAACAACTGGGAAATTTGAGATTCAATTTCCTTCTGATCAATAGGATTACATCTGTACGGCTTGCGAGATACATACCTATGCTCAGTCAATTTAACCGAAGCTTCGTGGTTGTGTACACAACCCGTATCAAATTTGTGTTTCGCAAAAATAGATTTATGTTTTTCAATTAAATAAGTTATTTTATTCTTTTGGTAATTATTTAAATGATCCAAATTTGCCTCGAATTCATTAATTTTAATAGATTCATTAAAATTTACTGTAAACGGTGCAGACTGAACTACGGTTCCGAGATCAATTTTTTTATTATTATCCATTACGTTAATCTGAGAGATATTCAATTCATGGTCTTGGTGTAACCCAAAATCCTTTATCATATTTAAGCCAATCAAAAAATCATAATCAAAATTAATCGAATTTATCACAAAAACATCTACAAATTTGACGATATCAAAAATTTTTACTTTGATTTTTACGATTCCAAAGACTGAAGCCGTACCACTGACCATTTTAAAATTATTGTTGCAAGAGTTAATTTTTATTTTATTTTTCCTTGCAAATTTATAGTTTATTAATGAAATATTTGAGCCGGAATCATAAATACCGTTACATAATATAGAATCATTAATTAAAAGACGTAATTGAATCAGTGGTACCGTTACTCGTTTTTTGGCAAGTCATCTGAATTATTGATTTCGGACTCTATCTCCAAATTATTTACAGATTTTACTTTGTTAATTTCATTTTTTCTTGAGTCCTTAAACCAGCAGACATTTTCCGAGTGAATTCTACCAAATTTCCCTAATTTATCACAAATCGAACATGTTTTTTTTTTAGGAGTAAATTTCTTATAATTAGTAATACCATTAACATTTTGAACAATCGTATTTGTTTTTTTTGACATAGTCGAATTTGCATTCTCAGAAGATGTACGACGAGCAGGGTTATCAGCATCATATTTTTTTAATTTAGAAATTAATAATTTTACCGAAGTTACTGAATTACGATTCAATGAATCTTGAATATGAGCCGGCAAGCCTAACACTATTAAATTCAGTAATACATTTTCAGCGATAAAATGGTCTAGATCTAACATTAATTTTTCTTTTTTTATAACGTATTCTATTAAGGAGCCCGATAAATATCGGAAATTGTAAGCAAATCGGATCGGTTTCCAAGATACGTCACCGAATGTGGCGATAAGATCCTCGTGCCATAGAGCCCAGTCAGCATCAACACCAATTTTCTTTTGGGTACTCAGGAACCAGTCATTCATTGACGTATCTAAGCAAAGGTGAAAAACCTCAATAACTCTGGATCCAACAAGAGAAAACCGAGCTACTTCTTTTTCGAAACTAACAGCCCAAGCAACTACGTTTGAATTCTTGGATGTTAATTTATCGACCAGAAAATGTTTCATTATTTCTTTTAGTGATTCCTGTTTCTCCAGTGACACTACCGGCGCGACAGACGAAGAACCAGTCTCTACCGATGACAAAAAATAATCAGAAAAGACAAAGTTACCGTCATCATCCAGATATGATTTTGCTAGCTCCTCAGACAGGCTAACATTTACAGTGCGATACTGTCCGCGGGCTTTAAGCGCATCTCTGGCAGCTTTCATTGAACCCGTAGCTAACAGCTTGGCATGAATAGTCAGCGATTGAAATTCAGGAGGAAAAGCGTACCACATTTCATCCCCTGGTTTTCTAACTCTTTTTATTCTGATAACAGTAGATTTCCCATCAGCAGCAGGCTCAGCAAGCATGAAAACTTGTAATCGAACTGGCAACATCGCTGATCAAAGAATTAATCTTTGTATTTGTAAGTAATTTTGAATGAAATATGAACAATATCTCGATTGCACTAAAAGAAGTGAAAATATATTTTAAGAATCAGATAATTTACATACTTAGCATCAAACTTATTTCAACTTACCTAAAAGAAGTGAAATACAAAGATTAAAAAGTTCATTACTCGATTACAAAATTACTTAAATCTTAGATTGTCATATTACATAGTTTAGCAGAAAATTACTAGAAAGAAACGTTTTGATCGTCTACATTATAACCACAGCACACGAATGAAATCAAATAAAAATTTACTTGCAGTTACACAGTCCTGTCTTATCAGCTAAATCTCGATACATTCGATTCTGCCGTACTATGGAAATGATAAGACGGACGTGAAATAGCCAGTTATTTCTAAAATACGTACACGTATTTTACATATATATATATATATATATATATATATATATATATATGTTGACCATGAAGCGGAAGCTTCACTGTCCACTACACCCCCCTCTGGACTGATCTGCTTAAGAACCGCTACTCCAGAGGGTATGAAAGTCAAATTGATACAATATAAGCAACTCTCCCCTATACTATTGCTCCACACAATACTTACCCTATTTTCTTCTGTACACGATGCTCCTGCTCGAACTAAAACTTTGACAACCTCAGCATGACCTCCTTCAGCTGCCAGCTGCAGCGGAGTAGCCTCGGTAATTCGATTCCTCGTTGAGATGACGCCGGTCCGATCAAATTTCATCAGCTCTTCGATGACTCGCACAGAGCCTTGCATCGCAGCTATATGGGCGCACGTATTTCCTCCCTAAAAAAATGAACCAACAATTCATTTTATCGCCTCATTCTGACAAATACAAACTCAAACATTTTTAGGTTACCTTGGTGCAAGCCATAACTAAGGAAGGATGTTGCTGGAGAAAGAGTTTTACAACTTCTGGAAAGTTATTTTGGGCAGCTACGTGAATTGGCTTTTGGCCTTGGTCATCAGTAGCATCGATACTAGCTCCTAGTTCCAGAAGGAGGGTACACACTAAAAGCTGGCCAGTTGCAGCAGCTAAATGCAATGGTGTCTGCTTCCGCAGGGTCAAAATATCAATGACAGCATTATGATCTTGAACTAGAAATCTGAAAATTTGTAATAACACCAGGAAAATGATGTGTTCATAGCCTAAACGTTACTAGAGTAAATATTAAGATTAATTTCCACCTGCATAGTTCTGCAAATCCATTCATGGCGGCCAAATGTAAGGGAGTTCTTCCAACTCTAGTTTTGCTGTTGATGTAAGCTTTGTTTGCCAGGAGAGCATCGCATACCTGAAAAATGCACTCGGTTTGATTTTAAACTTTTAAGATAGATGGTGAATTGAATGAATTTGGGGAGGGGTTTATGAAGAATAGGTACCTATTCAATCCAATTTATGCTAATGTTTTAAAAATCAGGAATTTTAATTTCCAATTCTTATATCTGTACAGACTTAGCTTGAGATTAGCTCCAAATTTGAAAATTGGTCAAATGACTGAAATATTTTCTTTATAAATTGGAAAAAAAAAACCTTACCTGTTTTAGGCTAATAGGTTCAGAGTTAATTTTCAAAGGCATAAACCTTATCCTAATTCGTTGAAAATTACCTAACTAGTGTTTCATAGATCACTTTGATTTGAGATTTTTACTTAGAGTTGATTCTTTCTGGTCCAACACCTTAATTTTTACAATTATTACTTAAAAGAAAGTTAAAAAAATGGTTCGTTATCATCCCTGTTTCCACAAATTATGAATATAATTGGTTACTTACGGGTGTTGGGCGGAGCTTAGAAGATTGACCATTAGGCGAATCTGAGATTCTTACCAGGGACGGGGTTATACTATAATACTTAGAGCAAGCTCCAAAATGAAAAATAAAATTATTCCATTGATATTGGGTTTACTTTGCCACAAGTTGTGGGTATCTGTGGCAATGTGTAAAACAAATAAAACAATAAAAAAAGAAAACTAAAAAATTTAGCCAAACTTGAATTTTTATTCAAATTAAGTAAAAATCTTTATCCAATGAAAATCCTGACAGACACAATAGATATCCATTTTTTTTTATTTAAAGACTGTTTTTGATGTACTGGTGTAAAATTTGAGATGATTTGAAATTGGATCTATTGCGTCACAGGAAACGAATACAATGAAACTAACCATGAAGAAATAGATCCTCCATTTTTTCCAACCACAAAATTACCGGGAATTAATTAAATTTCAAAACTATTTTACGTCAACTTTGGGTAAATTTTCTGATTTATTCCCAACAGGTTCCATTTTTCCATCGCAGTTGAATAGATTTTTCAATCAATTAAAAATCGACACCCAATTAATGTCGAAAAGTTTTGTAACTCAGACTCAAAAACTTTTCGAAAACTAATCAAAGCTTAGACAGTTCGATAAAATTCAAGAAAATTCATTTGAATTGATTTTTATGAATACTGAAGTGAGTGCAATATTTTAAAATGAATAAAAATATTTTTCGATGCACTTTTACATCGACGCAAAGTTTGTAAATTTCAAAATTTAATAACCAATCAACTTTACGTACACGTGCAAAGTTTGTATGTCGAAAATTCAGTCAAAAATATTTAAATTTTCATAGAAAATGAAATTCGTTAACCCAAACGATTAATGAACTCCACGTAAGTGCCTTTGCACTTGGGGCCGTGGCACCGATGCAACACCCAGAGGGTAGCAGCGTAGAAAACTTCCATAAAGTATTCTTTGCGCCTAGATGACCCAAAAGGTAACAAACGCGTCTCCATGTATCGCTTGTTGCAGCTCTTTTCGTATTCACGGTGCAAGGTTGTAACGTAGTATATATTTTCCACGTCGGCCTTTCATTCGTTGTACATTCTGGTCAACTCACCTGTATTGCAGGAAGTATTTATTCTCTCTTGTATTTAAGGCACATGTTAAGCTCCTCTACCATTTATTTGAATTTTTGTATATTGTATGCTAAATGAGGTCTAAGTCAATATACATTCCAGCCTTTGACTACATATATACTACTGCGGACCGGTAAAGAAAGACAATTTCTGGTTAGACATGCTGTGGTATGCCAACCAGGGTGGTAACACGCCACGAACAAAACCTTGCTGGCTAGAAAAAATTTTACCAAACACAACTTCACAAATTCCCCTGAACTGACAAATCCTGGAATTCTGGAACAACCAAAGTCCAATTTTTTGTAAAACATATGGACTCTGACTACAAAAATCCTGCCCAGATAGCACCCAGAGTTACCAAATTTCAATTTCTGCTGGGTAATTTTAATAAAGTTACATACATAAAAAAAAAGAATTCCCTAACAGTCGCAATCTTTTGTCCTAACATTATTGTAAATCTTGAATTTAATTGAAATACATAACTTGCCTACAACATTACCACCTAGGCTAACGTGTTTTTTTTACCAACATAATAAAAACAATATGTACAAATACAAAATCAGGTATTAAATAAGTAAAAGATTTACATACCAGAATACAAAATGAAAATGTGCAGTCCAAACTAAGAAAAAATGTAAGTTCCACCGAACATGTTAAATAAAAACGAAATAAATCGTAGATACAAAATAAAATACAAACAAATAAAATATGATGCTCACATCAAGGAGAACAAGAGTAGAAAAAATGTGAAAATTAAGACGATTAACTGAGAAGTTACAAGAAACAAATCAGGTAGTTGTGAAACTTTCTGATTGGCTTATATTTTTCTCTCTTTCGATACAAAAACCTAAAGAGAAGGGAGAAAAAAGTAGGTTAATCTTTTAGAAATAAGTTGAAAATAGGCGAGTTCCAAAAACACTAGAATTCGAATTATGTACGAGTAAAATCACACGTATACCTTAATGCTAGCACTAAATAAGCAACCAGAGTGTACCTTTTAATGTACTTTGCTTTGTGTTTCCTCGTATTTATGTACACTATCCTTGTGAATTTAAAGGAGGTCTTTATCAGATGTATTTTGAATTGGCAAACTCAAGAAAAATGTGGAAAATATGCAGAAGGTACATTGAAGTCGCCTATTTTTTTGCCGGCATATCTTGACATTAAAAAATACATTGATTTTATGGGAGCTTTACTGGTCCAGTACTAAAATAGTCAAAGATTCCAACAGATTAGAACTTTATTCATTTGCCTATTTTATAAGCCACAACAATTCACCATTTATACAATTCGTGATTAATAACAAATCTAAATTTGTTAATAGTTTGTTAGACAAAAACATAAATTGAATCCGGGCTTTCAAGATATGGCACAGGAGCTCTAACTCGTATTTCATGAAAAACAGTGGATCTGAATCAACTCCCAACTCTGATTCACACTATGACTCGCAGACCCCGATCTAATACTATTTTCAAACACCCGTATGTTGTAAGTAGGTATGTGGTTTTGGTTCAGTATGACGGAGAATCACGTAGACTATTGGTTCATTTTCCCATGAATTCGTGAGTCGAATAGAATATGTTGCACAATTTTATCGAATTTCATTCCTCTTGGGTACTGAAAATAAAATAGTCAGTTACTAACTGATGGTTGGGAAATGATGAAAATTAACACTAACTAAACTGGGAGAATTTCTTAAATCGTAAGAACATTACAAACTGATAAGAAACAGTCAACTATGGATTTACACCAAATTGGAGGAACATACTCATACCAGCGGTATAAAGTTTAGCTGAAGACAAACTTATAGCTCAGCTGAAGTGTGCAACAGGCCTAAGAGACAACAGCCCAGACCATGTACCGATAACATCTGTTGCTAGGCCTAATGCAAAAAACTTTAGGCATAATTTTAACTATAATATTTTCAAATCAGTTACGAAATTCATTTCTTCGTTGGTCACATTTGTCCTCCTACCAAGTTGTCACACGCTTTTGAAGAAAACCTGCATACTGGATGGGAGTTGTATATTCAGTGAAACCTCCTAATAACGGACATCAAGGGACCAGATAAAATGTCCGCTTAATAGAGGTGTCCGCCTAATGGGAATGTCCCCTATGAGAGGGTAAAAAAGAAAACTGTCCGCTAAACAGAGGTTATTTAATTGTCACCGTACATTTTTACATATTAAGTTATTTGAAAAAATATGTAATGGTCGTTTGTTTTAACCCTGATAAAGAAATTGCTGATTTTTTTGAATGCAGACGAAGTTGTGTAAGGTACTGCAGAGCCTCAGTATTTCCATTCAGTGATACAAACGTTGTCAAGTCACAAATACTTTGAATTGCTGTAGGATAATCAGTAACAGTGGATGGAATACTGGTGACTGATTCGTCTTCCTTCTCACAATCTTCTTCATCTTTTAGGTCTTCCCAAACTTTTGAAACAAAATAATATTGGATACATCGTCGCTGCTTTCCTCCGTACCTAGCCAAATCATCATCAAATAATTCATAATCAGTGGCCCACGTGTGTGGAGGTAATCTTGCCATCAGACAACCGTAGTCACTCTGCTTTTCTTGAACATTTTCATCCATACATTTGTCAAAATCAAAGCCAGCTTTTTGAAAACATTTTGTCACACAGGATTCTTTTATTTCTCGCACAGCTGCTTCTACCCACATAACCGCATCTAGGACAGTTATCATATTGGCTAGCTCATCAGCAGAATTACATTTATCAATTTCTAAAAGAATGCGAGCTAGTAACATGCGACGATAATGCACTGTCAAATTCTGAATTATCACCTGATCCAGTGGTTGACAGTGTGATCTCGTGTTGGGGGAAAGAAGATTATTTTCACATTTTTCAGTTGCAGCTGAGGGGGGTGTGAGGTTGCATTATCCATGAAAAGAAAGACTTTTCTTTCATATTTCTTCTTTTTTTTTTTATCAAAAACCAACAACCACTTTGTCATAATCTCCATTATCACTCACGCCTTTCGGTTTGCCTCCCATGTGATGTTCAGGAACTCCGTATTAAAATTTTTAAACCACCGAGGCTTTTTCGCTTTGCCAATAATCAAAGGTTTTTCAAACTCGCGTATCATATTCACGCATAACATGACAGTAAGCCTTTCTTTTGATTTTTTCCCAGATACATAGTTTTCAGTCTTGAGGCACATGGTTTTGTTAGGCATAATACGACAATATAGGCTCGTTTCATCTAAATTAAAAATGTTTCTGGGCTCATAGGATGAACACAATGCCGGGAGTCTTTTGGACCATTCAGTAACTGTTTCTAAATTTACATCATTGCTTTCCCCACAGGCAGTCTGAAATGAAATAGCATAACATTGCCTGAACTTTTCTAACCAGCCATTTGAGGCCTTAAAATCGGTAGTGTTTAAATGGCTACTCACTTTCAGTGCTTTTTTCTGAATAAGGAGTCCATTAAGGAGGGGGCTATGTCCTTATTACATACAGAACAGAACCAGGCATAAACTGCTTTACTGACTGCCATTGATAAAGTTTTACAAACTTCGACTCCTTCTTGCCCATCATTGCAATTCTTTGACCAAGCTTCGTACACTTGCTCTTTCTGTCGGATTACCTCAGTTATCTGTCTTTTACCTACACCAAACTTTTCCTTAAAACGCTCCGCAATAGCTCGACAACTTAATTTTTCTTCTTCATAAATTCTTAAAATTTCAATTTTATCCAATAACGAAAGACAATTACGTTTGAAACTCATTTTCACAATACACCCAGCGTGAGAGAGGCAATAACACCGAATGAACAAACTATGTCATACCTACGCTTTCATTCAGGCCTACCTTATTTTTACTTTATTTTATTTATTTATTTATTTATTTATTTATTTTCACTATGCTTTTGCTGTATCGTGATTTATTGGCAAGATTTTTGTCCGTTTAATGGAGGTGTCCGCTTAATAGCGAGTGTCCGTTAAGGGAGTTTTTACCGTACTTTATCGCTTTTTTGTTTTCTATACCCGATTCTTACCTGCAAGTATCCACGATCTGCCGCCAAATGCAGAGCAGATCTGCCTTCCACGTCGAACACGTCGACTCTGGCATGATTATTCAGCATCGTGTTCACCAGCTCCATGTGGCCACGATGGCACGCAATAAGTAAGGGCGTCCAACCCACCGTCGTCTGTTTGTTCATCGCTTTTTGCACATCAGCTGTGGTCATAAAGTCGAGAATGACGCACAGAACGTCGTTGTTGCCCACATCAGCGCAGTAGTGGAAGGCCGAACTGTGAGTCTGACCACAATCAAACATTTATGGTATCATCGCAACGAGTACATTTGGCCGCTGCGGGCCCACCTAAATAAGCGTTTACCGATTTGGTTGCCAAGGTGACGTCGATGCCATTCTGCAGCAACAGTTTCACCACTTCTCGATTCGCCAACATAGCACATCTTTCTTGGTCGACCACTTCGGCAGCGTAGTGCAGCGCAGATGCGCCGTCTTCGTTCACACTATTCACGTACGTTGTCGCCACCTCTGCGTCGTATTTCATTTTCACGAACTCGATTAACTGGCGAACTACGTCCACTTTGTGACTTTGGCACGCCAGATGCAAAGGAGTTTCTCCTTTCTACGGTGGCAGGTAGATCGATTAAACCAAACAGTCGCAACAATGGTGCCAGCTGTCAAGGCGGACGAAGGCTGTAGACTGTACGACTGTAATACGCACCTTGTTGGTGAACAGTGGGTCGCCTCCGTCGTCCAGTAGAAGCTGCAAAGTTTGAATATTTCCGTGCTTTGCGGCCACGTGCACTGGCGTCTCACCGTCGTCCGTTGCCAGATTGGGAGCAGCTCCCGATTTCAGCAGCATAAGGGCGCAACGTTCTCCATCGTCTACTCTGGCCGCAATATGAAGAGGCGTTTCCTTCATTTTACCACCTGAAAATGTGAACGGACATTCACTCTGATAGACTGAAAAAAAGCCTTCACCAAAAGATTGCCAATGCGAATTTTTAACAAAGAACGTGGAAAAATCTCGGTTCTTCCAATCAGAACTGTAGTTGGGTATCGAAATATCAGCAATTCCAAGGTAGGATACGTGATTTTGCCCTGGAATGACCGAGTGTATTAGTTTACACTTGTTTGTCCAGAAATACAAGCACACGAAAAACCGTTGTTTACTAACAGCAGACTATTTCAAACATAAATTCTATCTTCACCCGATGAAAAATGTTTAGATTTTGAAGATTTCATTGCGTTGGGAGGAGGAGGAGGAGGAGGAGGAAAAGGAATATTTTCCGTGCTAATTCAAACGAATTAGTACAACAGTTTTCTGATTTCAGTACTATGAATTTTAATGTACAGACCGAAAATCACAGTAATATACTTAAACGCCGACAACTCGAAATGACAGGAAAGTCTCATGGTGGGGAGTACCTACCTGCGCACCATTTATAGTTATGAATTTTCTTTTTCAACCATCACTTCTTTCCTTCGAGAAGAATTTGTATTGTAAAGTGCCTCAAAATTTCCCACATTTATGTAGGGAAAGGTGAGGCAGGTTGAGACAGTTTTTTTTTAAAGCCCATAGCAGCTCCCTGTTACACCTTTCGAGTTAAACTATAAGGCAAATAGTAGGTACTTGGGTAAGCTTTCAAAAGACCTATTAGATATTTTTCCAAGAATCGTATGAACAGAGCAATTCCAATTTGAAAAATTTGCGACAAGCTGCACCATTTAAAATTTTATAGGGCAGTTTGTCACGATATAGAAAAAAAAATTGGGGCACTTTGAGACAATTAAAATAAATGTGATAAAAACGAAAATAGAAGAAATTATCATGCTGAACGAACAAAAATCTGTATTCTGAAAATTTACAATCATATTTACCAAACATCTTTATTTTTAAATTATTGTGGTGGAATTATTTGAGTGGGGCACATTGAGATGTTTTCAGACCAGCATTACGAAGTTGTATGTCAAGCAGCGAAACAAAATGACAAAACAAACCTTTTAATACTGATTCAGTCTGGGTATACTAAGGAGGTAAAAATGTGATAGTGTTGCCACCTACAGTTCATAGTTTTTGAGAAATAAGCGTGTGACAAGCTGCCCCGTGTCTCAACCTGCCCCACCTTCCCCTACTACTCTTAACAACAACAAAAAATTACTTATTTTAAAAGAAAAAAGTGCTCGTCTCATCTTATCTTATACAACCCCTCACTAATCATAGAAGTTGTGAGAGAAAATATATCAATAATTTTTCAATACAAAAAAAATAATCACGATTTTAACAGCTGATTTCCTGTGAAAAATGGTAAAAATTTGGTTCAAAGAAAAACTCGGTGAGGGGAGGTGTTCTATTCAAAATTACGTTTTTATTTGTCCTCAATTATGTGAGCATACATACTCCAACACTCACCTCGAACATGAACATCAGCTCCAAAACCAAGTAAAGTTTCCACAACTGCTGGTTTACCTGACTCGACTGCAATGTGTAGTGGAGTGTAATTATTCTACAGATTGAAAAATTTGCAAAATGGTGAAAAAACTATAAATACGTTTTAAGATAGGTACGAAGATAAATTAAAAACTTACGTTGGTGGTTACATCGACTTTTTCACCTTTTTGCAGTAATGTATTTATAATACCTACATGACCATAGCGAGCTGCCGTGTGTATACTTCGAGCACCTCCCTATTGTAACAAAAGAAACAAGTATATGTTGTTTTTGAAACAATCTTGATCTGATATTTTATTTAACTCGAGATGAAATAGTTGGAGCGTAGTGACTGAACAAAAAATGAAAATGAATTGCCCAGTGAAAGAATATTCACACAAGAAGGTAACCAACTAATACTTGCGTGTCTGCCCTCTCATATAGAGCTGAGAATTTTAGTTCTCATCATGGATATGCTTCCACCACTCCAACTCTGTAAGGGGAAGTAGTTCTTGGAAGTATTTTATTAGTTCCTTTAGTTCCACCAGTTTTAAAAAATAAGATGCATCAGATGTTCTTGAATGAATGTTAGAATGGAAGGAAAGAAACAAATGAATTATGAAAGAAAGCAAGTGTCGATACATGCTGATTCACTGAACTAGTAATAATCAAGTAAAACTGTACCCATTGTAAAATGAACTGAATGAAGGAATGAATGAATGAGAGTGAAAAAAAAATGGAACTAGTTCCTTTTGCCAAGTAGAATGGCTCCGAGTCATTCCTTAAAAAGAGTGGTTCATTGGAAGTACTTCCAGATGGAATAACACATCACTACTCTCATATGTACACCCATACGGGTAAGCCAAAACCTGGACAAACACTGACAATTTTAGAGCCAGTTTTGATGGTTTATATAGGGGCTTAATTACACGCACACATACGTACATACATAGTAAATACATACGTCTGTGTATAAGGATGATTCGTTATTTCTTGTGGAGATAAGAAATGGCGGACCAGTTACTGTACCAAATTGTGACATCACCGTTTTGGTTCTCATACATTACTTGCAAGTACTTACAAGTAATTACATTCAAACAAAATCTGTACAATTTGTTTAACATCATAAAGACAAATATTAACCAGCCTTTCAGTGGTAACTGTTGTCAAGGTGTGCTAGCCCCCATTACCTCATACATGTACTTAATTCCCACAGCCAGTTTTCACTCAACTACAGTAAAACTTGCGTAAGCATCTCTTTAAGGAACTAGTCCAAAATAATATCTTGAATGGGAAAACTTCTCATGTGAGAATTGAAAAAAAAATCTCTAAATTCTAGAAAAACCAAGTTTATTACAAAAATACATGTACCCTACAGTATTTTCAATAACTATTAAAGATTGTATATTGCTTTTTCTATTGAGTATGTTTATGGAATGCTTTTAGAAGTACTTTTTTGGTAAAAGAAAATGTTTGTTACATGGCCAGGAAGATAAAGTTTGTTATTATGAAAGATACAGTTGTGGCTATATAAATGAAAAATCATTGAGGCCACACTTTTTACAAACGTAAATTTAATTATTAGAATTTTTATAAATGGTTGTTCTATTTTAAAGGCTAGACCAATGTTTTGATGAAGACCTCATTGTTTTGCCAAAATAAAAGAAAGTCTTATCCAAAAAAATTGAACAAAATCAAGTATCTTAACCGATAGTTTTTCCATGTATTAGAACAGAAAATGTCCAGGAACTAGAGGCAAACAGTGTCTTATGAGATGAAGGTTCTTAGGTGAGAGCTTCCTAAGCAAGTTCCACTGTATTTTGCAAATTTGTTAAACATTTTATTAGATTGATGAAGATGAAGAGATAAAACAAAGGTTCTTAGATTCACAAATACACAAGACAAAGTTCAATATTAAGAGTATTGATGCAAAACTAAGATGAAGATTAAAAGGATTGGTGCAATATCAAGACCAAGCCTTGGTCTAATTATGGTTTTTATGACAGTATTTTGGAATTCAATAAGTCATGGAATACCTTACATCATGGCAGATATTCTGACAACAGAAGGTTTTTGGCAGTTTTGCGTTTTCACCACAAATCATACATGAGGTATGGGGAGCCAACATCTTGGTAAACATTTCTAATTTTGTAACCAATTTTATGAACTTATATACTGGCTCTTTGCATGTACTCATAGACACATATGTAAAGAATACATATATGTGTGTGATAACTAATTACGACGTATTATATCATTGCCATGGCTATGGGGAAAATATGGCACGTCTGCTTATAAACTGGATCATGACATTATCTGAGATATGTACTATCGATTCGTTATGCACCAGATGTTGCATCATACTTACATAAGTTTGCAAGTACATACAAACAAACATACAATGTGTTGAACATGCAATGCACAAAATTAATCATCTTATGATGATGATTGTAGCTGAGAAGCTGAGCCTCTAACCTATTACGAGTAGTCTAATCCTTACAAAGTTATTAAAACACAAAATGATTTTACCAACACTACCGTAGGTGCAATATATTTGACTTCAAGTAACAATTTTGATAATACAAATAGTAACATTGCAGACTCAGCCATTAAGCCTCTTAACGTATGGTAATTACATAATAAGTGATTCTCTAAAATTATGGCATGTAAAAAATCTTGTTTGAAAATTACGAGTGAATAAATACAGCTGTTAGAGGTAATTAAAAAATAATTGGTCTCAGGATGAGGTGATTTACTGACATGTGCAAAATAGTTCCTTGCCAGAATACAGTCGAAAAGAACAACGAATACACGTCAGATTATTCAAGGTAGATGAATATACATTTAGATTGTAACTATTTTCGGTTTTGAGTAATGATGAGTAGAAATACATCGCTATACTCCTGCTTTTATTTATCACCAATTTAAAAACCCAATTTCTACATTTGATGCGAGGAAAAAGGTGAGATTTGAGAAATTATGTTTCTTTGGATCATCATCCACATCCACTCGTGAAAATCTATCTTTGGCCCCAATATTACAACATACTAACGGGGAGGGTCCAATATAAAAACTTGTTTTTCAGTACAGCTTTTCTTCAATCAGACCACTTTTGGTAGGTATACGTATAAAATCATTTTAACCCTCCTCGACATAAACCGGCATCCTTGGTTTATGGGACACTTAATATTTTGACAAACTCAATCTTTGAAAGGTCAAATACAACTGAAAATGCTTCACTTCCGAAAACAAAATATCGCAAGATAATTAAGCTCATTTTACACGACTATGGTCACTTTAGAGGTAAGTCAGAAACAAAACTGAGACTCATTCAGCCAGGAGAGGTAATTTTGTGATTCGAAATTAAGCTGTTTTAAGTTGTATCCTTCTTAGACTGACTTATACCATAACGTAGGAATAAATTATTCAGTATCACACTAAGGAACTTAGGGAGCAAGAATCTAGAGAGAGAAAAGGAAGAAGAAGAAAAAGAAGAAGAAAAAGAAGTAGAAAAAGAAGAAGAAAAAGAAAAAGAAGAAGAAGGAGAAAAAGAAGAAGAATGAGAAGGAGAAGGAAAAGGAGAGGAGGATGAGGATGAGGATGAGGATGAGGATGAGGATGAGGATGAGGATGAGGATAAGGATGAGGATGAGGAGGAGGAGGAGGAGGAGGAGGAGGAGGAGGAGGAGGAGGAGATGAAGGAAGACGAGAAAAACGAAGAAGACTAAAAGCAATTACTCTAGTGACCGATGGTTTTATTGGAGGTGGAATGCAGGTATACCTTATTTGGCATATGCAAATATACTCCTTTTTTAAAAAGCATCATCGCACAGTCTGCGTGTCCGTTCAAGGAAGCAATATGCATTAGCGTACTTCCGTCTTTCGTCCGCTCAAAAATGGAAGCCCTGAATTTATCAGCGAGTAATTCGATTATTGTCGCGTGCCCATTTTCGGCTGCTAAATGCATCGGAGTACGATCTATAAAATGTGGTACGTAAAATTTATCATTAGGTATACCTAATTATGATTTTCGAGAAATAAAGAATAGGGATAAAAATGGTGGGGAAAATATAGAGTTATCAGATAAGTACAACGCAATGAAAATAAAAATTACCTTGCTTATCGGTAATGGAAGCACTGGCTCGTACGCTGTAAAAATATTTCACAAGCAAATCGTCCCCTTCTGCTGACGCTATATGCAACGATGTTTGACCTTCACCCTAAACATAACGAGTACACGTTGTTAAAGATACCCAGCTACATATAGGCTCAGAAACTAGTTAATTTGGCAACAACAAATCGACAAGGGAGGGGTATCAGAAAAATTCTTATCTTTGAAAAAAAAAATATATATGTGGAATACCTTGTCGTGAGAGATATTCACACTAGAAGGTCTTCAACAGTATTTGCGTGTTCTGCCACTTCATACGATTAAGTATGGGAGAGCCAAATCCTCGGCGAACGCTGGCAATTTTTGAGCCGGTTCTGAGAGTTTATATACAGGATTTGGTACACGCACACAGACACACATGCATACGTATATGTACGTAATTATGTCATGCGTTACGTCGTTTCTTGTCTCCGTTGAGGTGATAAGAAACGACGCAGTGCATTTGGTACCAGGTTGTGACATTACCGAGATCGTTATCAGGTAATTGATCTCAGCCCGTACAATGTATCTTACCTGTACGTACGTACAGGTACGAACATACAAACGCACCAGTGTAAATTCGTTTAACGTCATAGAGACGATTATTGCCAGTCTTTGGGCGGCGACTGTCATTGAGGGGTGCGAGCCCCTATAACCTCATGCAAGTAATGTCCCCACAATATATATATATATAAACTAAAAACTGACAGAAAACACTGGAGGTAGTCTTAGAAGGTAGAGAGAAAAGAATAAGATCGGTTTTTTTTAATGTAGGCTATACCTTCAACCTTATTATGTGTAGAATGACAGTCAGAAGTTTTTGTGACAGCATTGGTCCATCGCTGGTAGCCCAAATTCTGCAACTTACGGATAAAAATTGGGGGAGATAATGTATTGTAGTCTGCATAGAATACCTATAGTGATAATATTCTCACAAGATGCACAGGCAATAGGTTTCTTACGGAGAAATTAGAGCCTACGCTAGTCGTTTGCTCTTGATACCAATTTAGGAAGAATGCGAGGAGAAACTGTAAGAAGAAACACTTGAAGTTTTTGACGGTAATCAACGGTTAAACGGTGGATAAGATGAACTGTTTGTCACAGCAGAATACACTCTGTACATCATCAGACTACGTTTGTGCGCCAAAAATACAGCAGCAGTGACATTCGAGAATTCCAACCTCGAAAGAATATGGTGTAGAGCCAAAAATATAAATCTCTGTCTTGTCTCAAACACGCGGTTTGAGCTCAAAGGTAAAGGGGAAAATTTAGCATACAAATAAACCCGCCCCCCAATTGAGTGGGTACAAGTCCGCTACTTTTGATCTATAAATAATTTTTGCCTGCGGACAAATGTACTAACATTTTGAGAATCAACATTCGCCCCATAGTCGACCAGAATCTTCACCATGTCCAAATCTTTACGTCTAGCTGCCAGGTGTAAAGCCGTATCTCCGATGTCGGTTATACTTTTGAGCTGCTCCATCGGTAACACAGACAGCAATTCTTTGCACATCGACTGATTACCTGCTTCCACAGCCAGTAACAACGGAATTCTTCCAGTCTGCGCACATAATACCCCATCGGGGAACATTAGGTTGAACAAAAATATAAATCATCCATTCTTTAGTCATTTTCGATGTATTACTCCATCGGGTTTCAAACGAATTTCTTTGCCTGCCGCATTCAACAAGACACGTAAAATGCTGGTTGCTGTTCCAGTTTGTCGACTAGCTACCAAGTGGATGGCTGACTGCTGCTTTATCTGTAAAATGGGAACAAATTAAAAGTTAAATAATAAGGTAGGTACTCATACGGACGTAAAAGATTAATATTTTATGTAAAATAAGTAGGTACTTACACCTCCTGGAGCGCAAATATCGACACCCTTTTTACCAAGTAATGCTTTGACAACGTCTTCCCTGGAGAACATGGCAGCTAGGTGTAACGCATTCATGTTTTCCTGAAAGAAGAAGCCAATTTAGATTCTGTTTGTAGATTATAATCAAAATTAATTGAAACATTTTTTTAAATCTGCATTTGATACAGATGTAGGTAGTGGGTACCTCACATATGTTATAATGGCTCCCAAACAAATTTGACCACTTGGCTTATCAAAAAATAATAGTAGTCCTCATTTCTTGCGAATAATTATTAACAATTACTGTCCGAATCCAATTAGTAAAAAATTAAACATTATTCAGTCGGTAAAATGTGATTCAAATGTAGAGTGGGAAAGATGGCACTTTTTTCATTTTTGAAGCAGTTTACAACAGTTTGACACAGCTACAGTTCGTCAGAAATAAAGAAATATTATTTGTTATAATATTATTAATTCACGGACATAAATGTGTGATAGTTATCATTCAGTCAGAAGATGGTGACACTTTGATAATCATAATTGAAACACATTTTTACAACCCAGTCTATTTAACCCAATTGTAGCATTTCTTTAGTAGTGACCCCTGTCCCTGTGTATCTCATTGAGCCTAGTTTGTAATTAACAAGATCGAGAAAGTTGAAACTTTATCAACTTTCTCCTTTCCATTCTTGGGATTGAGAATCATTTCATTAAATCCTCATTATTGTTCTCATTCTCATTCTCTTCAGTTGTGAGCTAGGCTTTATTAACATATGACCCATTTGAGAAGTAGTTATGACACATTTGTAGTGGTGCTTGAATTGTCTGGCATTTGCATTCTCAATAGACAATTAGACATACAGAGGGCAAACAAATTCCCAAATTCTCTTTGACCATCATTGCACTACTGCAACATCGTGCCTGTGACTGCATACGAAACAAGTGGATTAATGTGACACTTTTAATATAGTCTAGCAATTGTGTGGTATTGTTGAGTCAGTCATGTGTTAATTGAACCATGTTCATGTGCCATATGGGGAGCCAACCTTTTCACCGAGTGTTTTTTCACCGATGGACATTTCACCTATGAAATTCACCAAGCAGACAATTCACCTACAAACTTTTTTACCTAAAAGCTAATTCTCCTATTGAAGAATTTCACCTGCTGTTCCTTTCACGGATTTGATTAATTTTTTTGATTGTAAAAGGTCAACCAAGTCCCTAGTAAGTTGAAAAAAAAGCTTATAATAATTTTATTTAATATTAATGAAAATATAAAAATATTGAAATGAAGAAATAAAAATTTAAACTGAAAATTGGCCTCAAGAACTTAAATTAAGTTTATATCAATTTAGTATTGTGGAATACCTTGTCGTGAAAAAGATATTCTCACCAGAAAGTAATCAACAGATATATTGCATGTTCTGCCACTTCGTACGTAAACATGCGAGTAAGCCAAAACCTGGGCAGCACTAACAATTTTAGAGCCAGTCTGGATGGTTTGTATACGGGCTTATTTACACTCATATGGACACACATACGTAGCATTTATACATGTTTGTGCGAACGGATTAGTACGTCATTTCTTGTGAAAATAAGAAATGGCAGACCAGTTCATGTACTGAACTGTAACATCATTGTTTCTGTTAGATTAGTCATGGCTTGGAATTTTTACATTTCTTGCATGTGCGTACAAGTAATTATGATAAAACATATTTATCCAATAATTGTTTAACGACATGAAGACGACTGTTTGCCAGCCTTTTGGCAACAACTGTCATTGGGGGTCTAAGCCCCATCACCTCATACAAGTAATGTCCCCACAGGTATCTTTTGTAAAATTTTATTTTTTAGAACATCAAAGAAAAAAGCATAAAACTAAATATATGAATAATATGAATGAGGAAAAAGAGAAGACAAAAAAAATCAGACTTTAAAATGAAAAAGTGATAATATTTGAAAGTGTATGTACCTACTTAGTTTTTATTTTAATTTTATTTATAATTAATAAAATTTTATTATAAATATCTATGATTAAATATTAAATAAAAGTAATTTAAGTTTTAAAATTGAAAGATAATATATGTTTTGTCGAATGTACAGCGGACCATATTATACAAAAGATAAGGCAATTGGTGAAAGAACCTGTCTGAGGATGTGTAGTTGATAAAATGGTCATTAGGTGAAAATACTAATCTTTGAATTTTCTGCTAAGTAAATTTCCTTTGGTGAAATGCTCTCCGGTGAAAAAACAATCGGTAAAACGACATAGAATCTTGATATGTGACACTCACTATCTATCTATTTCATTTTCATAGTTTTGTAGTGCGTCAAACAAAAGTGATGTTAACGCTATGCTTTGATCAAGTTTATGATTCATAAGGAATACATTAATATTTTACTTGTGATATCCACTTGACTAATTATGTGTCGTCCCCATTTTTCTAAGCTGCATTAGTATCATTGATCTTTCCATTGTTTCTGTAAGTTTTGACCATGCCTAAGTGACCCTGACTTTGGTGCCACAACTAAGTCACAGATGACGCCTATGTGACTTTGCAGTGACACAGCAATGACATTCATGTGATATTCTACACCATAATTCCAGTCCAAATCATAATTATAAGATGCTTGAAACAATAATTTGACAATCATATTTTTATGACGTGTGTCTGAATCAATTATTATGTGTGAATAACACTTATGTAGCAAATGAGCGACTTTTCCATCATTGTGTCATAAATTTGTCACTTTTGAAGCATGGCTCCTCTAAGGCATATTTGTGTTACTGTGACACATTTAGGGCTAAAATGTGATAAAATTGTGGTAGCCTACAAGCTTAAACGAGTCTTTGATGCTGTCGATGAAACAGATGGGAAAATTTACATCACATCATAGCATTAAGTATTCATAATTTAATGGTGGCCGATTTTGAATCTAAAAACTTGGGCCATAATTGGTTCAAAACAATGACATATTACTAAATGTGAGTTTTGCAGATTGGGTACTCATGAATAATTACTTACGATTAACACTACTGAAACATTTTACTTGAAGGACCCCAACTCTAATTTTAACACCCCCCCAAATAACACACACTTACGCCATAAAATAAAATAAAAAAACAAAACTGTTAATAGTACTTTTCAAAACTGACCAGGAATGACTCAAATGTAGATTAGTGTAACGAATATAGATGAACATTTTTTAAATGTGCGACTATATTTTACACAGACAAAATAATTCATTTAATTCTCTAGTTTACCACACACTTTTGACTCTTCTTCTTCTTGAAATAAAATTAACTGTAAATTGTCCCGTTAGAATTTGATGGAAAATAGTCTTCTAAATGAAAGACAATTGTATTTGACCTCATTAATTCACACACTAGTAACTTAATAGAAATATTTACCTAATGCAGGTAAAACGTCAATTCTCCTTCCTTCACGTAACAACCAATCATAATGAATTAATCCCACTATGACTTACCATTTCTTTTCTATACTATGTAAAAATTAAATTATAAAAACTATTACATTGAAGAACATAATGTTCAGTTCAATAGTTCACTTCTTCACTTTTATTACTTTTGTAGATCCTAATAATCAATACTAATCGTTGTTCTCGTGTAAATGAAAAATATTATATTTTATGAAAAGTATCTTGTTGAATTTTAATTGAAGTCTCATAAATACGAACAAAGTTAAGGTCCACCATAGAGTGTGGATACCTAGGAATTCTATTTCAATTATAAAGTTTATTTTTATTAATCGTATTTGTTTGTGGTTTTCCACAAATAAATACTTGGTAAAAGTGTCAACGTCAAAAAAAGGAAACAACTACCAAACTACACCTCTTTTTTGGCGTTACAATTAGCTCAAAAATCAAAGAATCGATTCGTGTTCAGAAATTTTTAAAATTTTTAAAATAAAATTATCAAACACTTTTTGCATTTGAAATCTAAACAAAAACAACAAAAAAGAGATGCATGCATCTGACCAAGTGACCTACCTATGAAATTTCCAATCCTTCGTTGGAACGTTCTCAGTTTTATTAACTGTTCGTGGAATAAGTAGGTACCTACTTGATAAATGGTAGATAGCCCATTTATTATATCAAACAAAGCGTGAAAAATAAACAAAGATAAAACTGAGCTTCCGACGTCCCATAAAGTCAGTTAAATAAAGCCTTTTTTAGCTGGTTGGTTGGTCGTAAATTTAAAAAAAAAAAAAAAACTATTCTAACTTATTCGTTTAACGTTTGTATAATTCTTTTTCCTACAAAGTTAGTATCTACGTAAGGGCTGTGATCGATTATTTTAATGTTCCATTGAACAGAATAAAAAAAAAATGAAATTTTCATTATTCGGCGAAATAAACGTGATTATAAATTTACCTATTTTTTGGAAAAACCCCCACAGGAATATTATTTCACAAACGAAGAAAAAATGAAATAAATACAAGGTCATTGAAAAATATAGGTATCCTATAAGCACATATTATGATATACCTACCGAATAAAACGAAATTCTTTCACGCTTTTATAGCTTTTGTTTGCAAGTTCACAGACTTTTAGAGGGTTCAATTAGATGGCAATTTAATTCGAAAAGAAGGAGTGTAGGCGAGAGAGAAAGAAAAAATCGTGAGAAGGTGCGTTAGAAAGTAGGTGAGAGAGTGAAGAAAAATTTGACATGCGATCCTTGGTGAAGAATAAAAGCTTCATATTTTCTGCTCCTTTTTATTTTCTTCTACTTCTCTTCAATCTATGTAAAGAGTGAAAATTTTTACTCGAGCTAATTCTTCACATTTTGCATGTAATTCGACGATGAGGTTTACAAACTGAAATTTTTTATTTTTTTTTTTTTTTGTAATATCTTTAAAATACTAGCAGTTTGGAATGTTCGATAAGGGTTGAAAAATTAAAAAAGAAAAGTATTTAAATAGCGAATATTTTAAGATAATTGTGAAACAGGTCGTCCGAAGGATTAAGATTATTTTTCATGGAAAAATCCATTAAGCTGATGAAAATATCCTCGAGAACTTTTCAGTGTAGACGAAGACTACGACAGCCAGCGACGAAGAAATAAAGTAAATGCTTATGAAATACTCTATTTAAGATAATTAGCATCAAAGTTAGGGAGTGGTCGACCCAGTTTTTCACGCCACAAGGATACCCAATAAATTCTTGTAAACTATAAATATGTACTATCTATCGTGTAAGAATGTTTTGTTGTTGTTGTTGTTGTTGTTGTTGTTGTAGTTTGTTTTCTCCAAACATGTTATTCTTAATTTTGCATTTATAATTCATGAAGTTCATTAAAAATGCAACAAATAAATAAATAAAAAAGTTTTACTTCAAGTTAGATTAAGGAAAACAGATGCAAGAGGTGGTGGAGGAGAGGGAGCGTACGTAATATACTTGAAATTTACGAATAAATGCTTGAAACAGTTTGACAGTTTGAAATTAGTTTTGTTTCTATTAAAGCGAAGATTATAATCGGGCGTCCGAGAAGATGTCGACTTTTTAATTAATTCGCCCACAGTTTGTGTTTTTCCATAGACAAATTCGAGCGCTCGCAGACATTTTTGAGCGAAAAGAAAAAATTGTATGTTTCAATTTCGAATTCTTTATGCGAAAATAAATATGTTCGTGTTCACGTTGAAAAACAATAATTTTCTACCCTGACCATCGAATTGGATGTTTTATAAAAACGCTGACAGTCTATTTTTATTTTAATTAAAATCATTTTCAAACCTAGTTGTGCGTAGGCTAAACAGAATAAGATGAATGTTATTCAAACGATGATACAAATAATAATTCTCAAAGAAATC
The DNA here is from genome assembly GCA_011428145.1 of Ericerus pela. NCBI lineage: Eukaryota > Metazoa > Arthropoda > Insecta > Hemiptera > Coccidae > Ericerus > Ericerus pela. The sequence goes on from WOFM01000167.1 coordinate 317,739, forward strand.
CTAGCTGCAATTTTAACCAATTCCAAAATGCCCTGTCGCTTGGAATACAATTAAAAAGGAGTGCTCCTCGATAACGGAGTCCATTGTGCCTTGAATTCAAAATTACTGACGAGTGCTATGCTGAAGAGACGATCGTAACGACATGCGCCGTAAATACGAAAGGAGATACTTCAAGCAACACAGGCGACTTGTTTTTCTACCGAAATGTTTTTTTTTTCATTTTTCTGGGAAACAGCTTGAATAATAGGTACCGTGCTCCTATTTTTTTGTTAAAATTTCAGCTCCTTTTGTAGTTTTTTCAAAATCACGAACAGAAAATTTTTCCCAATAATTTTTTCTCTTTTAATTTTCTCGGAAACTATATACCTTCTCAATTAATAGGCATCAAACTTCTTCGAAAATGCTTCTACATGAAAACTCTCTTTCGTGAAAATTTCAGTCCCATCCCTTTTCAGTTTTCTCATTTCCAGGAATTTTTGGTTTTCCTGTTTTTTCTGGAAACTCCTGACTCAATAAACACCAAACTTCTATCAAACATCGTCCTGTATAAGGAGTATCTTTCTTAAAAATTTCAGCTATATCTCTTGTGTAATTCTGTCAAAACCGTGAATCAAATTTTGGACAATACAATCGTATAAAATGTACTTATAATATAATTATACAGATAAGTTTATAGGCATAAAAAAAAAATTTTTGTTAAAAAGAAAAAATTTAGTCGATATTTTTCTTTTATCACAAAATAAATAATTTCCATCGTACCCACCCCCAACCAATTTATGAGGTTAGTTTTAATTTCCCTGTGCGCAAACCAAACTTAGTAAAAAAAAAATTCTGACCGAAGATTTCTTTTCTCTCTTCGGCCTCACCCTCAACGTCCTAAATTCCGAATTTTCTCCTATTAAATTCAAATTTGCCATCTTCGTTCAGAAAGGCTGTATCCCCCTGTGGATGGGAAACAAAAAATGCAAAAATTTCTGTCTTCATAACCGAATTCATACAAAAGATATGTTGCATCCCGAAAAAGAGTGGAAGGATTGTAAATGGCACTACTGATTTCGCAGTTTTATGCCAAAGTATTTATTACACCCCCTGAAGCATCACTTTTTCGTACTTTGGGTTGCGCCCTCCCAGGACTTTTGCCGGCATACATGTGGAAACACTGTCAAATTTGTTATATGATGAAAAGAGCGAAACATTTTTGGAAACATTTTTGTCAGCGTGCTTATCAAATACACACACACGCACACATTAACAAAAATACAAATTTTGTTCAAATACTTTCGAATGAATATTTGTAGGGTTGTATGTTTATTACAATGATTATTACAATAAGAGGATGTTTGTGAAGTAAAAAATGACACCACTTTCACGATCAAAATATCCTAGTCGCCTAAGGTTCTTACCAACAATTTTCAATCTCATTTTTATCTATGAAATTCGTGTTTGTTGTGATTTTTAAATTAATAATTATATTTTCTCGACTCATACACCAAAAAGACATTATTATTAAATTGATTTTGGTTAGCAAAATGCTGGATTTTCAAATTATTCGGAACATTGAAAATGATTTTAATTTCTTCACCAAGTGTAGAAACCGTGTAGAAATGAGTTCTTTGTTAACTGTTTGTTGTTTGTTTTTTTGCGGCGCCGTTTACACGTTCGCAGATGGAAAAATGTCGCTATAAAAAAAAATTACTGTTTTACACAATGATGCCTATACGAATGACAAAGCTCTTTTCTCTATAATATTTTACAATATCCAAAATTCTGTTCATAAATGAAGTTTACCTATTTAATCAAATAAGTAAAGAATAATCTCCGTAAATATCATATACACTACTAATTAGCAAAAGGAGTGATAATCGACTCATTGCGTTTACAGCATCCACCTACAGTTTCAGATGCAACTACGTAAATCATGGACAATCACTCGTTTTGCTAACTAGTTGAGTAAAATACTATTTATTCTTTCATTTAATGAAATTATTTAAAAAACATTTTCTGATTATTATGCACTTACAAAATTTCGAGCTCCAACATCGCATCCAAGATCGATTATTCGATCGATTAATGAAAGTCGATTTTCTTTTACTGCATACATCAAAGGGGTCATACCAGTGGCCTACAAATAAGAAAAGAAATGTGAGATTGAGAATAATTTTAGATAGGAGGCTAGAGGCAAGTGTTGTGGCAAAAAAGTGTTGAGGTATCTCTGTAAAATACGCCCCGTTTACTGTCAACTATCAACTTCAGTTGATTAGTAACAAGTAACCGGGTTTTATTATCATTGTGGGAACCACCATACCCTGTCTAATATAAAATACATTCGCCAGTTATAGTCGGCGGTGAGATGGCCATGCGGTTAAGTTCACCGCTTTTAGCTGGCGAATATGTAGGTCCCAGGTTTGATTCCCCGAGCCGACAAAACCTACATCTGGTGACCCTTGACGTGTGCTGGACACGCACGCACCCTAGTGGTGCATGGTGGAACTCACAACTCTCCTTCCTAACTTGAGTCGTCGATAGATGGCGCCCTATATAGTGGAAATAGAACCCGTATAGGTAGTATAAGCCTGTGTGTATAGGTATAAGAGGAGTTTCTGATTCAGCCCAACCTCCCACAGCATCTAATGTCGTTCAACTCGTGTTGAGTCTCTCTAGGGGGGGAGTGTGTGGGAACCACCATACCCTGTCTAATATAAAATACATTTGCCAGTTATAATTGGCGGTGAGATGGCCGTGCGGTTAAGTTCACCGCTTTTAGCTGGCAAATATGTAGGTCCCAGGTTCGATTCCCCGAGCCGACAAAACCTACAATCATGATAACTGTTTCTCTCTTTCAAATACAGATGTGTATTTGAAAGTAGGGAAACTTTTATCTGGATACGGCCTTATCTATTACGATTACGGTTAGTCCGTTCTCGTGATATATTTGGCCAATCACTCTCTGTTGGGCTTCGGTACTGGCATGGTAAATTATTCACATTTTCATGTTCTATATTTGTCAACCGTATAAAATGCGCCTCATTTTCATTCATCCCCGATTATGAAAACAGTCTCTTGTAATTCATCGTCATCAATGGTTTGTACCTTTAACTATATCAATAAAGGTCCAGGTATGTTTATCATGTTTTGTTTTATTACTATAATGTGTAAAACTTGCTTACACGTGGGTGAAATAGCGGGGCTGGTTGTATTTTTACTTTCGTAATATGTTCTTTCCTAGTGGGTTTCTTGTGTCATAAATCAGCTATCTTTTAAACTTTTTGGCCTTTTATTTCAAAATTTCTACTTTCAAGGGGTTAACGTGAACCTTACCCTGGATTGGCTGTCTAGGCACACTAGGTTTTGGAACTCTACCTAGTGTTTGTCTCTTATTTTGTGTTTTTTTGGGGCTCATCTAATGAGCGTTAAAGATGTTTTGGGATGAGTCGTCGAGTGGCGGTTTTTTTGTAAAAAAATGTGTAGTCAACCTGGTTCATTTGTTGTGGCATTTTGCCACCCCGGTTGGCATACCACAGTGTGGACTTTGAAACTTTTGGTGGGGGCTATTGCACTAAGAAAAATTCCACTGTGTTTCCTCCGAGGGGCTGCAATGTGTGACTATTTTTATATTTTTCAATTTTCCTTAATACTTACAGGATATGTTATTAAAGAATGTCTGTCTGTTGTTAATTTAAGTAAAATTTTAAACCAATAGTTTCTACTCATTTTTTTATTACTATAATAGGGACCTGACATTAAAAAAATTTTTTTTTTTTTTCAAAATCAAATTATCTTCATTGTTTTCTTATGAAGAAGATGAAGCTGACAATTAAAAGACTTGAAGATGGCCAAAGAAATTGGCATACAGATATTTCCCATCGGTATGTAGTCTGTACCTAGCTCTGTCCATCATATTTTATATCTGTGTGTACATGATGTCGCCAGTTATGGAAACGTAGTATGAAAGAAATAATGAAGAACATTATACATTCATTTTCAACTTCTGAATAATAAAAAAATGTATATTATTATGATTTCAAAAAATGTATGTAGTATATTTTTATCAGCCTGTAACTCATTACGATAATTATGAAAACTACGTGTGGAAACTCTTTGGATCAAACTTTATACCGATTATTTTTGTATGGAGACACTTATTTATATTGTACGAACACTGAAGCGCCCCTTCGCCCTGTGCTGACACAAGACTTTTGCTGGCATAGACGTGGTAACACTGTTTAATTCGCTGTTCGGTGGAAAAAACAAAAAATTTTGATATTTGGCACAATGCGCATTCAGTTCAACGAAATAATAAAGGAGAATGTTAGGTGAAAAAATTTCTCGTCTTTACGTTTATTATAGTGATGTCCTGAGCTATATGCCCATTATTTTTGTATGAAAGGAAGTACTTATTTATATTGAATGTCCTAAGCTTCGAAGAAAATTGAAAAAATTAAAAATAGTGCGACACTGTAGCCCATCGTGGTGGAAGTACTGGGTATGGGTGGGTTAAGAATTTTTATCATTCATATGGGGCCCACTTCAACACATTTCACTCATAAAATCGTTTATAACGATTTATTCCATTTCAACCAAGAACACATATAGTGAGCTAAAGTGATTACAAAAAAAATTTCTCAATTTCGAGCTACAAGTTGCGTAATAAGTATATAATTTTACAACATAGTCATGTTCTATGTTAAAACCACTGAAACTCTATCAAAAATGAGTCGTTCATACAACGGTTACGGAGACCTTTCTTTTCACGTATAATTTTACTCACTTGAGTGAATATTTAAAAGTGTCGGCATTCTTTCAAAATGTGTCATTTTACAGCACGGTCATGTTCCACCTTATAATCATTCGAAACCATATCATTAATGAATTCTCCATCAAAACTGTTCACGACCTATTAAAAGAACTTTCTTTTCATGCATAAAATTATACTTATTGAGTAGAACAATACCGAAGGTATAAAAAAAAAAAAAATTTTTTCTCTGAGTAGAAAGAAGCAATGTAGGACACTGTGCTGCTGGTGGGGAGTCTCGGTTATCAACAATAATAGCCCTTGTATCACAAATAACTATTCGCAACCACTGGCGCAGGTAACAAAGCAAACATTGACGTAAAATAAAATTGAAAGGTGAATCGGGTATAGGTACTTCTATTAGAACATAATATTGCGTATAAAATCTCATTCAGGGAGCACGAATGGCTCCCACGATATTATGGAGATATGCCAAATTACAACACTTGCCCCTACCAAAAAACTGTTGCATATGACCTGCAACACACGGTAAGAGCCAGAAATATTATTTCATTCGCTTACCAAATCGGCTACTCCCAGCAGAGGAGTCGATTTTACCTCATCACCGCCATTGGCGACAAGTTTTTCCAGATTTTTGAGCGCCTGCTCCACTGGCGGCCACTCACTTTTTTGGCATAACTGCAAAATGCGCTGAGCTGCATCGCGAGTAGATGAGCCAGCACTATCCGGCTTTGCTCCGACAACTCCAGGTGGGTCTCCTGTAAATTTTAAAGACGTATTATAGCAAATAGTATTATCGAGATGTATAAATATATAAAATCGACTGGTAGATTGAAAAAATGATTAAATAGCTACCTTCTACGTGGAGGTGCGAAAAAAAATCGATATTTGACTAAATTAATTTATGTTGGGACTAGCAATCCTTCTCTCTTCGCACCTTGTCATATTCTGTTATATGTTTATCATTACTATTAGTAGCTACTCATACAAACCAGTTTACATTACTCCGCTATGACGTCACTCAGAAAGTACCTTTGATATATTATGTACTATCATGCTTTATGCATTTTAAATCTTCGTTCATTATGTATTTGCAACCAATTGCGATAATGTTGTTTCCTGTTTTACTCTCATATCTCTACAATTTGTGACATCCGAAAAAGTCACACAACAAAACAGAACAAACCAACAGAAAGGCAAAAGTAAAAAGGTGCAGATACCTGCATGGCCAAGTGTAGGAAAATATATTTTTAGGAGGGAAGGGGAGAAGCACCACAACAAACTGAACACTAAATGAACCGGCAAAACCAACCAACCAACCACCCACCATACACCTATTAATTTAGGCTATCATTTTTGTTTTGGATTCCCAAGCAAATGAATAGAATAGAACAAAAAGCATAAACATGAAGTTTATACTACTGTATTTCAGTCTATAAACGTAGCAATGGGCTTGAAACAATTTGATCTTTTGTGAGTGTGGTACAGCATCAATCTCAAGTTGATTACACTGAAGAAGCCCAGCTGATAGATGATCAGTCAGATTCAGACAGCAAAAGTTGAAAAACTCACCAAAAACAACAAATTCAATCACTTGCTTAAAATACCCTGGCTGCCTTTTAATGTAATTCACACACAATTTGTGATTTGTGAGACTAGTGAAAACCTAATTTTGGTTTGGATGGGATAAAATGTAGCCACTGATTGATGTAATTGGATCGATATTAATAAAAATACAATTTTGAACTATACATTAGAGACTTGTGAATCAGTGCCTAAACGTATAATAGCGTCACAATTTTGAATACAACTCAGTTATTTGGCTCAAAACTTTGTGAATAAAGAAATTTTAAACACACAATTCACATTAGATAATTATTTCCTTTGACACTGCGACTTTTAAAAAGCGAATGAATAAGATTTGGTGAGAAACAATGTGATTTCAAAAGAGCACATTCGGAGTAAAAACTCCTTCACAGCACAATTTGAAAAACAGATAATAAGTAACTAGCCTAACAAAGTAGGAAACTGAAAATGATTTGGATTGCTATCTGAATCACCACCTCATCAAATCGCATCGCTTCGTACATGGTACGATATATTTTACAGCCAACTATCTGAAAGAAAAGTGATTCTATTGGCAACTGCAAACAAGCATCGAATATTAAGTAAAGGCAGCAAATTCAAATAAAAATGGTCCAGCAACTTGTACTACAGGCAAAACAGAAATAAAATAGAGATCAATGCTAAATGTAGAACAAAGACAAGAACAGACATGCAAAACCAAGTATATCTGAGCAAGGTAAATGACGTGAAAAAAAACATATAATGAATTACATATGTGGGGATTTACCCATATGAGGGATAGGGGCTCGGATCCCTCAACAACAGTCACCGCCCCAAAAAGCAGGCAAATATTCGTCTTCAGGATGTTAAACACACAAATTACGTTCGATCGTAATTACCTGTAAGTACATGCAGGTAATGTACGAGTACCGAATCGTGAAACAATAGAATGATGTCACGATCCGTACACCAACCAGCTAACCATCTCTTATCTCAATAGGGGATGATGTAACCGGGACATTCTCACCAACGTACGTATTCTTTACGTACGTGTGTCTGTGTGCTTGTAAATAAGCCAATATATAAACCGTCCAAACCAGCTTTAAAATTGCCAGTGTTTACCTTGGTTTTGGCTTACCCATACTTTTTGTATGAAGTGGCTGAACACGCTTAAATTCTGTTGAATTTACCTTCCGGTGAGAATACTTTCTCACGACAAGGTATTCCACAACATATATAAAAACAGTGTTGTAAAATAAAATAAAAAAAAAAGTATAGAAATTAAATTAAAGTGAATAACGTGAGCGATGAATGACATAATAAAAATATGATGAAAGGTGAAAGAAAGAGAGAGAGAGAGAGAGAACACACAATTATTAAGGTTGGCCAGTCCACCCGATATATGACGATACTTTGGATTAAATATCGATATTTTACACACCGATATTTTCCCTGAAATATCGATACATATTGATATTATAGAGGTTGAGGATCAGAGGTGTAACAAAAAGAGAGATTTGATTGAAGTTACGTCCAAGAAGCGAATGTTTATTTCAGAAGTTACATTAATTTAAGCAAAGTACATTTTCAGAGTAATGAACGAACGGTAACGGAAGTGAACGAGTGAGCGGCGGAAGTGGTATATCAGTGTAGCCGCGAGTAGATATAAATAAATGTATTCGATATATGTTCGTGTGTTCGCAGGAGTGAGAGGGGAGAAGGATTGGTGGTCTCAACACCCCCCTACAATCTTTTGAACCGATCACGACTGTGGGTGTTACAAAAGTGTTTAAAAGTTCATTATATTTAATTACAAATTATAAAAATATAAATTTAAAAATTGGAAAAGTGTACATATAAAATGGTAACTAATTTGGACGTTTGTAGTAAGTATATTGATTAATAAATATGAATAAAATATAATGAATATGGTAACATGCAAAAATAATTTATATTAGGTAACAGGATAAATAACATGCAAATAGAGATAAAATATAATGAATTATGTTTGTGATGTTTCAGACAAAATTTTGGTAAGGGAGTTGACTTTTTAAGGATCACAATTTGGGGATTCCAGGATTTTACTAGTAAGTAAGATATGCTGCTTACTGGATAATGCTTTTGTTAGTAAGTCAGCTATTTGATCTTCAGTAGCTATTTGTTTGAATGTGAAAATTTTGTCGTTATAGGCCTGAGCAAGTCCATAACATTTGATCATGAGAGCTCGAAGACGTTTTTGTCCTCCGCCTGAGATGACATGAATAACAGATATATTGTCTTCGTAGACAATTACAGGAGTGTCAATTGAGAAAAATTCACGATTGAGTAGCCAAGCAAGTTCTATGTCCTCAAAAGAATCGTGAAAAGCAATTAATTCAGCTGCTGTGGATGAAGAAGCATGAATGTTTTGGCGATGAACGCCCCAATTTATTAGGTCACCATACATAGTAATGAGATATCCAGTTATAGATTTTCCTTTTTCTAGTTCAGACATGTTTATAGGCTGATCGTCAATGTCGGGGGCATAAGATGCATCGACATAAGCTGATATGCCTTCGGAGTTGGATCTGTATACAATGGCAAGATCGATCGTGTATTTCAAGTATCGGATGATACGCCGTACATAGTTCTTTTTTGTGTCATCTGAACAATTTTGGAATCTGGACAGGTAATTGACTGAGAAGGAAATGTCTGGCCTTGTGCCTCTAGATACATATAATAGTGCACCAATCATAGATCTGTATTCTTTATTATCTGTGCCTTCAGATTTGCTTAACTTGAGGCCTGTCTCCATAGGCGTTTTGGAAGGATTTGAATCACTCATTTTAAATTTCTGGAGAATCTTTTGGATCTGCTGTTTTTGGGTAAGTTTAATTGTTTGTGATTCACGATTTCTTTCTATTTCGAAACCTACAAAATGGGTTGGGTTGTTTACAACTTTCATAGTGAAACGAGTTTCAAAATGAGTGGTTATTTCATTAACCCATTCTGGACGATTAGTTGCGAGAAGGATGTCGTCTACGTAAATTATCATGAAGGCAATGCCATCTGAGTCATCTTTACGTGTGTATACGCATCTGTCGATTTTGACTTTGTAAAATTGGAAGTTTGAAGATGAGAATCCAGTAACTCAATCCAATTTTTACTAGATGTTTTAAGGCCATAGATGGATTTTTCAAGTTTCAGTAATTTAGATTTATCGACATTGCAACCTTGGGGAATATTAAGAAAGATGTCATTTTTAATTTTTGAGTTTAAATAGGCTGTTTTGACATCATATTGAACAAGTTGTAGATTCAATAAATTGGTTACGGATAAGATCCACCTAATTAGCCAGAGTTGCACAACAGGTGCATAGGTCTCTGTCATAGTATACTCGGATCTATCCATAAAGCCTTTGGCAACGAGTCTAGCTTTTGGGCACATTACTCCTCTGTCATTGGCTTTGGCCGTGAATATCCATCTTGTGTCAATGGGTTTGATATTATGTGGGCGATCTACAATTTTCCACACATTAAGATCTGACATAGATTGCAGTTCATCATTGATTGCCTGAAGCCACTCTTTCTTAAAAGGATTTTGGAAAATATCACTGAAGCTTACTGGCATGCAATCTTCTATAAACAAAGAGTCTTCAGATGAGGCTTGTTTTAGCACATTGACCCTATAGATTGCCTCGATTTCCTCTTCTAAGGGTTTAACCTGGAGTTCTTCTGGTTTATCAGTGAAATCGACTAATGTTTTCGTCTCATCAAATTTAACATCGCAGGATTTGTAGGATTTCATTTTGATTGGATCTAATATCTGATAACCTACATTCGAAAAGCCGATCAGAATTGTTTTTAGGGCTCGGGGCAAGAATTTTGGGTCGAGATGCTCCTCTTCGTTCTTCTTGGCTTTGACTGCTGATTGCTGTCTTTGTTCAATGGGAACGTGTTTATATGCAATAGCACCAAAGACTCGAAGATGGGAAATATCGGGTTTAGTACCGTATAATTTTTCATAGGGTGTTATGTTCCCTAGATTGACGCGGGTCGGACTTCTATTAATTATATGGGCGGCGGCTAATACAATTGTTGACCATAATTTAAAATCAATTTTTGCGTCGTATAATATGGCTCTAACTCTTTCGAGCAGGGTTCTGTTTTGCCTTTCGGCTATTGCGTTTAATTCGGGGGTGTACGCCACGCCATCATCTAATGTGATTCCTTTTTCGGAGCAAAATTGTGTCATTTTGGAGTCGGAGTATTCTTTAGCTTGATCAGTTCTTAATACAGAGATAGGATCATTGGGAAATTTTGTATTGAAAGATAGATAATACTCTTTGAATTTATCGAAAGCCTGGGATTTTCTTAATATTGGAAAGGCAAGAGTATATTTCGAGTAATGATCAATAAAAGTTATTATGAATTTTTCTCCGTTGTATGCCTCTTGAAATGGTCCCATGATGTCTGATGAGACTACTTCCATTCTTCTCGTTGGTCGAGTCCTCACACCGTGATGACCAAGTCGGGTGGATTTAGCTTTTATACATATTTCACAAGTGGCAAAGTCATCGTCTTTAAATACCAAATTTTGGGGCATACCTACAACTACTTTTGATAGTGCTTTCAGGCTTTTGCCACTTAGATGACCTAATCTTCTATGCCACAAGGTTTTAGTTTTGTTTATGTTTTTCTTGTGCTTTCTATTTATTCCGACACTCTCTCCATTTAATTCATCCTCAGATTCGGAATAAATCTCCTGATTGACCGTATCCACTTCGGTATCTTCAAAATTTTGGGGATGGTCAATGTTTTCCTGCTCTCTTTGTGGATTGCTTGTTCCGGCCTCATTCAGTTCTTGAAAATTTTGGGAAGGATCATCTATTTGATCTTCCTGTTCTGCAGACGTACTAGGTACAGGCATACACACAAGCTCCTGATAGACCTTATTTTCCTCTTCTTCATCAACTATTTCGTAATCAATGTAGTACATAGAACCTCTCTTTGGAGCGGTTATAGTAATTTCACCAGTGTTTTTATTTATGATGTCTGCATGATCTGTGTCTGTTATGATCTTGAATATGCCAGACTCCATGATTTTAGCTCCTGACCAAATATCAAGGCTTAAATCAGGATCATAATATACCTCTTTTAGGTGAATAGTAGAAAATTCTGCGTTAGAATTGCAGACGTTAACGTACATTGATCCAACATGGGTAGGGTTTACGAATACGCCTTTTTTGGCACAAAGTGCTCTACGAGAATTGTCAACCTTGCGTACGTTTCTTAATTTTGAAATATCATTGACCATGTGGTCATCTGCTCCATTATCTAGTAACATCGTATGGAGTTGGTTTTTTGGGGGGGCGGACTTTGATACTGTAGGGGGTTTAGGCCATTGAAATTCATCTTCAATGTCATCAAAACTTAAATGATTAAGGTTTGAGTGTAACATCATAGAATATTTAACACGAAAATTGGATTTATCATCGGACTTTTTCTGGGAGTTCGTGTTATTTGAAGTTTGGGGTTTCGAGCTACTGTTCTGGTTCTGGGTTTGTGGAGTATTACTAGCTGTAGATGTTTCGTTAGGGCATGTCCTTGACATGTGTCCTTTCTTGTTGCATCTGAAGCATGTAATATCCATTTGGGATACATTATCTTTTGAAGGATAATTATTTTGTTTGTTTTGACTATTTTTGTGATCGTTTAAATAACTCGTTGTGTTGTAATTTGGTTTGGAAAAATTTGAGTTATTATTATTATTTCGAAAATTTCTAAAATTTTTTCTATTATTACTCATTGGTTGATAGGAAGATTTGGGCTGATCAAACCCGGGAAAAGTTTTATTAGAATATTCAATTCGATCACATTTTTCTAATATCATTTTTGTGAGTCTGACGGTAGTTCGTTTTTCTATTTCTAATTGGCGGAATTCTGAGAAGACAGTATCAAATTTTTCGGGCAATGACATCATTAATTGATCAATTTCATCGGCTTCCGATAGGGGGTAATTAGCATCGCGTAGTTCTTCCACAATGGATGAAAAATATTCCAAGAATCTACGGATGGTACCTCTCCTTGGATCGAAGCGAAGGGACTGAAATTTTGACTTTAAGACCATGATGTTAGTAGCAGTTTGATTCCTGTATCGAGCATCTAAGATTTCGAAAATTTGAGAAACTACGTCGCAAGTTTTGACATGATGAAGGATTCTTTTGTCAAGCCTTTCGAAAATGTGGGCTTTGGCCCGTTCCTGAGTTTGGAAAAATTTGAGCCATTTAGATGTTAGGCGTTCTTCGGATGATGTGTAAATGTAACTAGTTTCTCGAGCAGTAGGAAAAATTGTGGAATGGCAACCTTTACCTATAAGGGTGCTGATGATGGTTGCACGCCATCCCTCGTAGCCATTTCCACGGAAAACATTTGAGATCCTATCATTATTTTCAGTATTCATAATTAATGAATTGACTGAACTAAAAAAAATTTAAAAAAAAAATAAAAAAAAATAAAACAAACGGATGTCAATCCCCAGCAAATGCCGCAAGACTAGGATTGCCGTACCTGTGATAACCAAACAATTTGTAGATTTAACGATAGTATTTAAATTGTCCTTGTGTGTGTCTCGAGTAGGTCCACTGCGGGCAAGAGATCACACACGTTAAAGATGAGACTGGACGCTTCCCAATAAAAAAAATAAAAATAAAATAACAAGACTTTTTAACCCTAAATAATTCGTATTAGAATTCAATATTCAATGAAGTGATTAATTAAAATCAATAAAAATGAAAGGTGAGGGTGAAAAATGAATTAGCTACCTTCAGATCGAGGGAATTAGAAGGGAATAAAATTATTGAAAACAGGGGAAAATTTTGTTTGAAATTATATACCCACAAAATAATTCGTAATGAATTTGTAGAAAATTAAAAAAAAAATATGAAAGGTGAGAGAAAAAAAAATCACCAGGTATTACAAAAATTATTTCTACTGGTAACTCGTAAGAAAAAGAAATAAATAAAAAAAATCACAGTAGAGAAAAAAAATAAAATAAAATATTTAAAATATATTCAAATGAATGATTAATGGTGTTCGAGATAAAAAAAAATATTTAATTTAGGTGTTCGTATAAGAAGAAGAGTATTCAAAAAAAAATCGTTAATTATTTTCGACAAAGTTGTGCAACTGCAAAAATTTTCAAGTTGCAACAAAATGGTGGTTTGAAATTGAAAAACCGCGCCAACGTATTTAATGAATGGGCGAAGATAAGCGTTCGTAGGTTCGTTGCACTTAACAAAAGGTTAATGTACACGTTCGAACGAATGAACGAAACGAGCCGTGCATACGTCACGAGTTGTACACTCCAAGACAAAAGTGGCTGCAAAAACTTGCACACGACTTGCCAAAATTTGTACTTAGAAAAATTTTGAAAAGGCCAAAATTATTTGAAATTAACGGTATTTTCAAATATGCAGGTTAAATTTTGAATCGAAAGAGTTAAGTTTCACGAAAAACACGAAAATGAACACGAAAAAAATACGAAAAAATTACGAAAAAAAAAATTATGAAAATATGTTTTTTTTTATTACCTTTTTCAGCAGAAAATTTTTAAGTTATACCCTTTTTAACCGTCGATTTTTTGTTTTTTCAGGTTCGTTTTCTGGAATTGATGTAGGTGGTTCTCTGGAACTGCCGTTTGAATTGTGCTTCGGTTGTTTTGAACGTACTTCGATGAGGATGTGAGTTAAATTTTTGAGTTTTAAAGATGATACCAAAATGAAGTTGAATTGAGATGGTGAATACCAATTTTGACGTTGTTGAATTGAAGCTTTTACGTTGGTTTCAGATCAATTTGTGAGTGCTCAAGGCGATTTACTTCCAATTGATGACTTCGACGAATTAGTTCATACACAAGCAGGGCAGACACTAATGAATTTACTAGTTTTCAGGCAACACAAGCAGGGTTCCTGAACAACTTAGCAATCGACGAGTCCTGGAATTTTCGATACACTTGGCTGGATTATACACAAGCAGGGCAAATCCTTTTCAGCAAACGACGAAACTCATTGAACGTTTACAGCATTCAAGGTGGAATTAAATTTTTCGAGAACAAAAAAATTTAAGACTCGAAAAAAAAAAAATGGTACGTTGGAACTAAGTTACCCAACACAAAATAAAATTACGAAAAAATTAAAAACACAATTATTCACGAAAGATTTTTTCAAAAATTTGACTTAAAACACAAAGAAAATTCACAAAGTATAAAAATTTTAAATTATTATTTGAAATTTGTTACAGGTACAAGGATTGTTACCGAGCGATGCTACCATATAGAGGTTGAGGATCAGAGGTGTAACAAAAGAGAGATTTGATTGAAGTTACGTCCAAGAAGCGAATGTTTATTTCAGAAGTTACATTAATTTAAGCAAAGTACATTTTCAGAGTAATGAACGAACGGTAACGGAAGTGAACGAGTGAGCGGCGGAAGTGGTATATCAGTGTAGCCGCGAGTAGATATAAATAAATGTATTCGATATATGTTCGTGTGTTCGCAGGAGTGAGAGGGGAGAAGGATTGGTGGTCTCAACAGATATGAATGAATATCGATATTTTACACCACTACTATTAAACTTATGACTAAATCGTATAATTATGAAGGGGCAAACCTGATACTTGAAAAAACATAAACGAGAAGTGATTGTATATCTATGACAAACTGATTTCACCAACTGCTCCCATGCCTCAGTGATTAAATAGGAGCTTAGCATGCCCAAGCCATAGGCTCTAATATAGAGTCTGATAAACTTTTTTTAATTGTTTTTTGTCCACCGATATTTTTGTGTTTTGGGTGTAGGTCTTTCCTCGTTTTTTTAGACTTTTCATCATATTTACGATAAAAAATATGCCAAAGCTAGTCCATGATGTCATTGTGCCAAATGAATTTTGGTGTCTATCCACCTTCCCTCAGGCTTACCCCTTCACAATTATACGAATTAGTCACAAGTCTACTATTAAATATTGTCATTTACTTTAAACACTAAAATTTTTTGGTTGCATCGCTTTCCAGTCACCACGTTCTTAACCTAAGTAGACCACGTATCTATAGGTATTGATACTACTGGATGTAAGTATATTTGTTGTATATTTGTTCGCTCGTAACTTCAAAACCGCTGAGCAGATCAAGATGAAATTTTCAGTATTTGTTTGTGTCATTCCGAAGCATGTTTGAAGCCATTGACAAAGTCTGTAGCCCCTCTGGAGACAAATTTGTCCATTAAAACGAACGAAAATGAATAAAAGTGAATAAAAAAAGTGGCGCAACGCAAACGAAGCCGTGGATGTAACATCTAATTATCTATATTTCTTTGTTCGAAGTAATCTTGCCTACTGCATATAGGTACTACTATGCGATAAATTTTTTACGGTTGCCAATGATGTCACGAACAAGAAAAAAGCGAAACAAACCTTTTGAAGGATCCAGTTTTTCCGCTGAAGTGTTTTCCTCTTTTCCGCCACTTCCAGCCGACGCTTTTTCCTCCGCATTTCCTTTGGCTGGCGCTGTTTTTCTGCCTCCTCCGGTCGACATAGTTCACAGCATGGGTTCCGATATTAACCTTCACGTTACATCACTATCAAATTGCGATTCCTGCACAAACAAACAAATAAATTACAAACCTATGTAGGTAGGTAGCAAATTTCCTTTATTTCAGTCCAATTCAAACGAACGTCGAATGAATGGGCAGTGCCGAGGACAAATACAAAATAATAATCCGTTTTCACTTCAAATCAAAATTTATTTTGGCTATTATAGGCTCCTTATGGGAGAATATCGAAAATAAAAACCTTATTGGTAGGTAGGTTTGAACTTGGAAAATAATGTCGCACGTGTCACATAAATGAAAACGAACCTTCGTGGCAAGGCCGAGGAGAACCTGCTGATTGAGTTTTCATTTTTTTTTTTGGTGTCTACCATTTTTTTTTCTTAATTACTTGAAAAAAAAAAAACACTCGTGGCTGCTTCGACTCATTATACCTATCCAACGATTTTTTTTTTTTTTATATTTTGAAAAAATTAATTTTGATTCGTTAAAATACAAATATTATTAACATTTCGAGGGATTCGTTTCTGCTCCAGCTAAATGTACACACAAATGAACTGAAAATGACATTAATTTTTTCGTCAATGAATAAAAAATTCTGTTCACATCCAATCTTATCTCTATATTCGTAGAGCTGTATTCATTATGCATTAATCCGTAACTTCTTTTTATAATACCGAAATCATTTTTTATTCATTATATCGTAGTACCGTAGCATTTTTACCTTTTTTTTTTTATGTCGTTTTTGAAAAGGGACGTGTTTTTAGGCTGACTAAGCCGAGAAAATTTTCGCAAAACAGCAACAAAATAGCGGAACGAAAAAGTAAGTGGCCTATTGTGTGTACATATTTGCATTGTTCTGAGGCTGTTCTCGGCCAGGCCCATAATTTCAAATTCTAGACATGTGTAGCGGGTGTGGGATCTTTGGGTTAAGTCTCAGGGCAAGGTGTAAAGTGTGGAGACCAGGAGGATGCGAAAAAATATCTAGAAAAGCGGAGAATTGGAGCAGACAAGAAGTCCTGCGCGCCAGGGGCCTGAGACAAAGCACCTTCGTAAGGTGCAAAATGTCTGCTTCAAAAGGTTGTGATGAACAGTGTCCGTGTTTGGTATTGTTTCACAAACAAACCACTGCTCATTTTTTACAACTTCTCTACACGTGTTGGGGGTAAATCTGCGGCGATAAAAACGTTTTACGTTACAAAAAATGTACTTGAAACGTTGCGAACAAAAAACAAGAAGAGAGAGGGGAGAGTGCGAGAAGTGAGTTAGTTTATATGTGTGCATGTGATGTGCGCGCACATACCGAGAATCTATTAGAAATTTCACCTCTGGCGCTTGTGCACCTTCTCTTTTTAGACATTATTTAAGATATATCCCTCTAAAATTAATCTTTTGTATTTTTTATCTACTGTCAAAGCAGTCCATTCTACGTTAATGTAACGGCCAAAAGAGGTGGTAATGTACAAAATTAGAACCACTTTCAGTGTTACACCATACACAGGTATTGAACACTGGATAAGCATTAATACCTCTATAATAAGTTAAATATTCAATTTATCATCCACAACTATCGTGGACTTTAACGTATTTCAGAGACTCAATAATATTTAAAAACACAAGTTTGAATTAACAGGTTTAATAAAATATTAAATTGTACAACACAGTACTTCAATTAATACATTAATAAGTTACAAATATAGATAACAACCCTTTAGACAAGACTGTCTGTTCACTAGTTGCTCTACAAGAGAGGTTCTAAGTACTTAGAAGTTACTGTCTAGGAACTGTGTAGGAACTGTATTTTGTTCCTTCGAATTAATGGTTTATATACTTGTTCGTGGTATGTAAGTGTACGTGTTGGATTAGCTAAGTGAGGTAGGGTGTTGTTATTATAAGGTTGTGCTGACTCGCGATATACTCGAGGGACAGGCACAATTAGGTCTTGAATATACAGACATTATATCTATATTTGTAAAATCAAATACGGGTAAATTAGTGGTTGTTTTTAAAGAATTATAGGATGATTTATTGTTGATGAATACCTAAGTTTTTGGTATTCGAAAACGTGTAGACGAATATGTTCGTCATTTCTAAAAATAGACAAAAATATACGTTACAGTTAGTTTAAGGGCAGAATTGGGGGAGAAAAATTGGAGATGTAGCTTCGGTAAACAATTCGGAAGGAGTAGTAGATAAAGGAGATACTTTAGGAGAAGAAAATAAAAGCCAAGAGTATGAAAATAATAATGGAGAAAATATCCCTCAAGCCCGTAATTTCTGAGAGTGCCCAGAAGGGCCTCTTAGAATGCTTAGGCCTAAAGAAATTAGAAATTAGAAAAATCGATTATTTGTTTAAACACAGTTATATAACAACGGGCCAGAGATTTCTCTCTTCAACTCTGATCAGTTTCACATTGTTCAATTAGATTTTCAACCAACTACTTTGGGTTCTTCTTCTAGTCTCCCTTCATAATATTATTGCATGGGATTCAATAAACTAAAAAATTGTTATCTTCAATCTAGGTTGTTGTTTTCTGATTTCAGTAGAATTTGGTTATCACTATAATTAAGGTACCTACAAGACGTTAAATTATTTCACGAAATTATTTCTCCGTTATTGTTTCGCTAATTATTCCCTCATATTCGATGCACATGCGCCACTACCCACACAGCCACAAACAGATTGCTTTCTGCCAAAACAATGAATTCTACAGTGTTACCTACATGGGGTTGCCAGCAAAAATCCAGGGCTGGCACAAGCTAAAGCGCTGCAAAAAGGCGCTTCATGGATTATAATATTATAAACCGCTTATTGTTACAGAAAAATTTTACACCCATCGCATAAATACACAGAGATTAGAGCCCATATTCGCAAACGTCACTTTAACCTCCCTTCACTTAAACTTCTCTTAAAAATTACTTTTGGCACAATTTTGTATTTAAGAGCATGTTAACATTTTATTTTTACATTGAAACTCTCATAAGAGATACAATGTTCCCACATTTTTAAGTACGAAATTGTGCAAAAAACTTTTTTAAAGTGAAATTTAAGTAAAGGGAGGTTTAAGTAACGTTTGTGAATATGGGCTTAGGTCACTTTTTGTAATGAAAGATCGCTTATTTTTATCACACACAGATGTAGAACTTCAATAACATGACTATTTCTACGAGTTAAAACAAAAATACTCTAGTTCAGTAAGCAATGTTAGAAAATTAAGGTTTTCCTAAGCAAAAAAAAAAATAAAAAAAATATAAACTAATTAAATAATTAATTATTTAAAGAAATTGAATTTTATGAAACCTAATAGGCAAATAATTGCATGTCGCATAAAATAGCAACAAGAGGGCTTTGATGACAGGCTTTTTTTTTCTTTCTAGAATAGGTATATCTTCTCTTGTTGGCAATAATTTTAAAATTTTTTTAATCATTTTTACATAAGAAGTCTTAAGTTGGTTAAAAACATAATTCACAATTTGTTGAAATATATTACACTCGTAATTTGGTGAATTAAAAACAATAAAAAAATAAAAATATGAAAATCATAGAATGGACCTATAAATTTGCCCCAATTTCCAAAACTTACCCAAAACTTTCTTTCGAAAACGAGGTACTTATTTACTGTAGGTACTAATAAAGAATCAATGAAGGTTTCACACAATAACACGACGTTAGAAAATCGTTTGCGTTTTTTTAAAAGACAAAACATTGGGTCATTTTTACTGAACATTTTGTTTGGTGATAAACTCCTGTTGGTTGATGCATTGGTATTCTACATTACGGGCAGGAATTGAAGAATAGGACAAATTTTCTCAGGATAAATGCCAAACCACGAAAAAATTTATGTGCTAAGAAACAAAAAAAAAAAAATATTAGAGGTTTTTTTTTCAAAGTTAAAAATTTACGGCTTCTCTCGCATTATATGAAAAATTTGTTTTTTTTTTAATTTTTGGGTGAGTAAAAATGTGTGCTCTAGGCCGACAAAGTTAATTAGTTTGGAGAAACGAACAGAACCTTAATGATGATAATGTCTTTTAGTTTTAGCGACGAAGGTACTGAGCAAAATGGTCTTGGCGGCTAAATCTGAATAGCAAGAAAATAAAAACAATTATCGAATAAGAACTTTAACCAGAGAACTTCCAGGCCTTTTCAGTGTGAATAACCTCAACTTTAAGCAAATTATCTTCGTTCGTCCATTCATTTTCAATTTTAGTGTATTTTCCATAGAAAATACAATTATTGCATTCAGTGCAGTGGCGGGACCTGTGGAAAACCGACGATCTTGAGTTGTAGATCACAAATATATAGGTTACTCAAATTCTTCTGTTCGCTATGTATGGTATGCAAGGTGTCCAAAAGTCGTCTCCCAAGCCAAATGAATCTTGTAGAACTCATTGAGAGAAGCAAAAAAGTTTCTATTAACGGGCTATGAAATTGATTGTTTTAGAGATACAAGGCACTAAAATTTTCAAAATTTTCATATTTAAATCAGAAGAAGAAGCTCAAAAAATTCTTCAAATTAGATATTCGATGAGTGAATCTTATCGTACTCATCGAGTGCATTAAAAAACGTTATTTTAACCAAATCCCTACCTTCAATACCTACAGAGTTAAATGTATTTAAAATCAAAAGAAATTTGTTGAAATTTTAGCATGTCTAGTGTTTATTTTTTTTAAATTCTGAAAAAGAAAAGTTTCGCTGTCTGGATTCTAACCTGCTACCTTTGTACGATGTACCCTGCCATATTTTGTAAATTTTGCCTTCAAATGAATAAATATGCAACCTATTCGACACACGCATATAAAAGCCCGTATCTCTGAAATAACGATGTAAAAAAAAGAAAAAAGCTACGAACTTTTTTGCTTCTCTCGATGAATTCTAAAAATTTAGCTTCGGAGACAACTTTAGGACACCCTGTATATTTCCACCTTTTTGTCATTTCGGAATTTTTTGGAAGTCTGTGGAGCCTCCGTTGTTCGTCTTATGCCAGTAAAACTTGGAATAGTGTTCTAGGCTTTCATATTCAGGTTCAAAATTTTTGAAATTCATTCAGTAATTTTGAAAGAAGGAATTCTCAAAGTTTTGCAAACCCACCATGCTGACAGAAAAAACTGAAAAATCTCATCGACTTCATGGTAAGCGGGGGCGTGGTAACGCCTTTTCATGTTGAATATAGGCAACCATACGTACGTGACATTAAATTTGGACGAAAATGCGTATAACATCGCAAGATTTTTTTATGGTTCATATTCAGAGACTATTAAGAACTTGTTTGGAGTTGAAATTAAGCAAAATCGGTCAACTGGTTTTTGAATGACACCCAATACAAAATCTCCGACGGGTTCGCACGTGAAAAAGTTTGGGAACCGTTGCCTCAGCTTCCTTATTTCTTGAAATATTTCAGTTTAAGTTAAAGGTGACTAGATTTTTTCGATTATTGTAATTTTCGTATAATAATAGGATAATTTGTACTAAGATACGTATGGGTATATCTAAAAAAACCCTCCTCCACGAAATTTGAAAGTAAATAATACACTACAAGACGAATGGAAAATATTAAAAAAACGTGTCTTCCGTTTTCAGCGGTTAGGAAGATATACCAACATAATAACAAAAGCATGACATTTAAAATACTTACCTGTAACTTTTGTTACCGACTATGCGCAACCATAGAATTAGCTGTGTGAAACAAAAAAAGGTCCTCTACAATATCCCCTTTTCGTTGCGTAACTTCACAACTAATTTGAAGATTTACTGATTTAGGCCAACTTCGACAACCCCTCAACACCTTTTTCTAAACAAAATTAGACGAAAAGAAAAATTATGTATTTTGTTCCTTGTGGCGAGTAGGCTACTATAGGTCAACATCGTCAAATAACAATTGTAAAGTAAATACACCAATTGCTTATTGTCACGCTTTTAGCATACCTAACTCCTTAACTGTTGAAAACAGAACACACGTTTATCAAACTTTCGTTTTTGTTTTAGAGTGCACTTACTGTATCTTCTGTTTGAGTTCGGAAGCATTCTCAGAGTAGTTTTCACAAAGTTTTGATCCAGTACAGTTTGTGCACCCATTAGGTCTCTAAAAACTGTGTCCAGTTTCTAACCAACTTCAAAAGAAAACAAAGGTTCTCAATTTAGTACGCGCATTTCTGAAACACGACTGTAGTCCACTCGAATCTTACAAAAAAACTTCAGCTATATATAATTATAGTTAGTATGGTTTTTGGGTGAATCCGTTATACAGTAATATATTAAAATTTACACCCTGTGCGCCTTTTGCATTTTTTGGAAGGGGTGTTTATCCCTTAAAATTCGGTTCTTCGCTTTTATCTCCGCAAATTTCAATTTTGGCATAAAAATAGTTCAGTATAAAAACTGCTCAACAGAAAATTTCTTACACATAACGTTCCATGTATTTTTTTGTCCGGTGTCTCTCTTCTCCTCCAGAGTCTTAAGAACAACCATTTTTCATCAAATAATTATGTTTAGCACTATAATTACCTTTGCGAAATCTCGTAATTATCATACTATCCTATTTAGATAATTATCAAACTCCATATTTATTTGCTACCCATCCACCCACCCACCTTTCATAACCTCCTGTCATCCTCTTCGCCTTTGAAATTTCGCTTCATAAGAACTGATGGGCTATGAAGGTGGAGGGGATGATGATGAGTTATGGAAAACGGATGTATAAGTAGCACATATGTATTAGGTTTACTAATTATCTAAAGAGCATGACAATTACGAATTATATTTCATACATAATTCTATTGAACATAATTACGTTGTTTTCAAGATTCTGTGGAGGAGAAGGGAGTGTTGGATAAAAAAAATGCGCAGAACCTCTTTCGTAAGAAATTTTATACTAAACAAATTTTTACTAAACTATTTTTATCACAAAATTGAAAATTGGGGAGAAAAACGCGAAAAACCGAATTTTGAAAGTTGAACATCCCTCCTCAAAATTTCAAAAGGCCCAAAGGGTACAACTTTTAGTATGTTACTCTAGGGAACCCACATAAAAACGATATATAGTTTGTGTGCTAATTTTTGTGTTTTTTTCCTCATTTTGACATTCATTTGAATCAACTACTGGACCAATTTTGATGAACTTGTAGCGTGCAGGCATTATTTTATTATATTCTCTTATTTTCCTTTATTTTCCTTTATTTTCCTTTATTTTCCTTTATTTTCCTTTTCTTCTTTTCCTAATTTTCTTATGTTAAATTAATAGACGGAGCTACCTACTGTTGGCTGACAATCGCATGTCTGACCACCATTTCTTTTTTCACTGTTAAACTGCTGAGTTTTGTTCACTCCTTTTTTTCACTTTTGATTTTAACAACAACTTGTCAACATGTTTGTCTTTTTGATGTGGTCAGACCTGCAATTTCAACCAATTCATGTTGGCACTTCCATCTAAATTCCAGTAAAATGTATATCGTTCGTTTTTCCTTTCTAAATCCTCAAATTGTTCTTTTGTTTATCTTTTATTTTCCTGCCTAAACATGTTCCACACCCTAAAGTTGTTCATGTCCAATCTCAATTATATTGATATATTCTAGAATGCTGTAATTTTTCTTCAAACCTGATCAAAATGGAGTGTATGTGAAGTAAGTCATGAACATTCGGTTCCCTTTTTTTGGTAATTCCATTTTACAGTGAAATACAGTTTGTGTCATAAAAATTTGGTTTTCCCGATCCGTTACTTGGAACATTGCTTCCACTGTGTGTGCGCTTTTATTTAGACTTTCGCACACCACAAACTTTTCTTTTAAATGATGTAGAGTTTTTCTTAATATCCTATGAATTTGAAGAATTATTCCTAAAAATATTTTGTATAGGGGAAATTTTAATTTTTTTAAATTTATATACATTAAAATTTAACTATTTTTTATAAGAATTAATAATATTAAAATAATCTCAAAAATTATTAATAAATTAATTTTTTCCTAAGGTACCTTATATTCCAAATTAATGTTGTTTTTTTTCATTTTAAGAGATGGAATAGATAACGATAAAATGCATCCATTCAAAAAGGGCGAAACCTAATGTCTTTGTCGAATACGATTTTCATGACAAAGCTGTACCAAGCAACTACAAAATACAAAACTTCATCATAAAGGCAAAGTGAACCAGTGCTGCTATCCAATGAAAAAAACTAAAACACTTTAATAGCTATCAAATTTAAATGGTAAGTAGTATGAAATGACACTGAAGAAAAAACTGTAAGTAAATGCATTTAGGTTCTCAAAACACACTTTTGCCTTGGATTACCACACCTCACATTCTTCGACCAAAAAACAGGTTCTATTGTGATGATTCAGATGTTGAGAAATCTTGATTTTTTTTTTATTGATTAGTTGATCGAAACTTGAATCAAATAATATACATATTTACCAATGGGCTCAATCATAAAAAAAAATTTCTTCTCTTCTTTACTTATACCTCGTGTTTAGCCTATTCAATAAGATAAAATGATATATAGGTAAATAAACAAAAAAATATCCATAAAAGAATACTAATTAGGCCCTTTCAACTTGGATAATTTTTTTCATTTTCTTTATACCCACTGAGATGGCAGGCTTCCTACCTATATTTAATATCAATATCGTATAGTAATAAGAATATAATATACAATTTATTATATGTGGGTATAGAGTGCATATATGTACTCGTACTTTTAGACTGAAAGTAAACCCTGCTCCTGTAGTAGAATTCATAGTCAATTCACTGAAAAAAAGTCAAATCTGACTTAAGCCTAAATGCAACGTTTAGGGGAAAAAAAAAAAGATCAACTACGCCTTAATCATATAAATTTAACTCTGTTGAATTTTTTCCCCACTGAACGCACCATTCCAAACTCTCACCAAAACAGGTATCTATGGTTAGTTCGTTTCTTGATTTGCATACAAGGTGTCCTAGGAATTGACTCTCACACTTTTTTAGTCGGTAATACTTGAAAGAATAATCAAAAAAAAAGGTGTGCGAGGGTCCCCCTCACATAATATTTAATGTGTAAACATTCATGACTTTAACGTTAACCAAGACAAAAAAATGCTTGTGTGGGTAGATGTCATGCCACCACGCGCCACAGAGAATGTGTGTGTGTGTGTGTGTGTTATGTGACAAACAGAATTCAAAACTGGACAATGCCGTACAGTTTTTTTATGCAATCTCAACTTTTTTGTATCTAATATTTTTTTACACCCGGGAGGAAGTGGACGAGGGAGTAAGAATGTTTACACATTTAAAATAGCCTAAAATGCTGTTTTCAAAAAACACATTAAAACTCAAAACTTTTATAGCTCCTTCTTTATGGAATATAGGCCACATTTTTCCATACAATATTTTACTCTTCCGATTGCCTATTATTTACTGCAGAAGCTCGAAAGTCGACGCCAAGCGTTTCAAAATTTTTACTTCTCCCAACAAAGAAAATACTATGCAACTTCATATACACACGTACACAAAATGTAGACTATCTCCGTCGCGTAGGTATTGTGTTACGTTGTTTTATCAGCACCGCTAACGACTAGCGAATTTTGGCAATCAGTTGCCAGGACTGCGCGTAATCCTGCAGTATGAAATTCTCACAATGATTAGGCTACCTACGTCAAATTGAAATAATAATTGTACCGTCAAAAATGGGTCTAAGTCACCATCAGCGTAACGTCATCGCATGCTTACATCGGAAAATTTACTTTCCGTCCGTCACACTTCTCTGTTAACGGCTACATACGATCGAAAAAAAAATGATTACAATACCGCTAATGAGTGCGAATATTCGTCCAAATTACCGTTACGTTCGGAAGTTAAAAATCAAAATTCACTCGTCAATAATGGCGACGACGCACTAGGCTAAAAATTTTCACGTTTTTAAAAAGTAATAAAATGGCGGTGGCCAGGAACAGAAGGGAAGAAAGCACATTAAACAATTTAACGGCGAAAATGATACGAATACTAAACCTAAAAGAAATGAAGAAAAGAATTATTAAAAAACCCGCTAAAATATTTTATAAAAAATATCAAATAAAAAATACAACGAATGCCACCAAAAAGAGTGGCACACATCCGAAAGTATACAATCTTTTTCACGGGTTGATTCGTAACTGGCACATTGATTCTTCCATGCGCCCCCTTAACAAACAAACAAAAAAAAAAAAAAAAAAAAAAAAAAAAAAAACAACGAGGGTTAACTCAAGGAATTTGCATGTTGAAAAAAATATAGAACAACGGCCAATAGAAATTTCGACTAGTCCGAGAAAAGGTTGCATGCTCGAGAAAAGGTTGCATGCTCCAAGATATATTACTTCAGATTATAACAGCCTTAACCCTTCTCAAACACTTTTACGGCTGAGGCGAGACAAAGGGTGGAGGGCAAAAAAAGCTTTCTTACTCATTTTTGCATTACACTATATCCATACCGACGTTAACTTTTGATTTTTTCTCTTTTATTTTTTTTTTTGGGGGGGGGGCAGAAGGGTCTCTGTTCTTTCTCCCTTATAATTTTCCTTTCACGTGCACAGTTTTTACCTTTTCTTGCATGTTATACGGTTTTAGCAAGATTAATACGAGGTCTTAAGGTAAATGTCGGTGTTGTTGTTATTTTTTATTTTTCTGATTTCTCTTCATCCCGTACCGTTATTTCGTTTCCACGTTCAACGCTTTCTAGTGAATTATGATGGGCGATGATGATGGTAGGTAACTACCTACCTATTGCTTGTGTTAGGCAATACGTTGGGAACACGTGTTTACGATGTTTTCCTTGCCACACTAAAAATGAAATTAAAATACTTACCTAATTAGAAAATAATAAAACAAAAAAGTATAAATTCACCAAAGTTAACAAAAAGTACATTTTTCGCAGCGTAATTAACACTTTAAGTGCCAGGCCTGGTCTAGGTAGTGGAAACCAAAAATGCCATGCCATGTTGATGCTTGATTCTCACTCGGGTTGGTCTAGAAACCCCCCACCACCACCACCATACAAGTGACATACGCCCTGTGTGCTATACAGCACACATGGCCTTTACTTGTAGAAATTTTTCGTTTTTTGTGTGCACCAGCGCACACAGTGGTAAAATGGGTACAAATAAATTTTTTCATATTTTATTTGGCAATCAAAAATTAATAAAATAACATTCTGCGAGTCAATTATTATTGTTTTAGTTTTATATACTCAAATACAGTCGTAAATTGGCGTAATATCAGAAAAATTGCGGCAATATTTATCACTCATCTTAACATTTTTATTGATTTTTTCTCAATTTTGCCCAGCCTATATTCCGATTCAGTGTTGCTCTCTGCTCAGGCCAAGAATGGACTAGTATGTATTCAGTCCCATACAATCCGAAAATCACACTAAAAATAGTGTAAAACGTTTTCCCCAACATACAGGAGCGATTCAATCCAATCAAGTGTGCTGTATAGCACACATGGCCTATACTCATTGACAGTGTGTGTGCACATATGCACACATGGCACTCAAAGTGTTACAACGATACCAAGTAGATATTGTTAGCTGAGCTTGTCGAATGATATGATATTTTCAGGATAAATCAGTCATAAATGGTTTTTTTGATACCTCGACACAGTTGTTTGAGGTCCACTCATCACAATAATATCCCGCTGGGGTGAGCATTTGCAAAAGTGCGCTAGGCATTAAAAACCAGTGGGCCACCTACTTTGGACAGCATACGTTGCTCTATACGCTTCTATAATATACCTACATATAACTGTATGGATTGACAAGATATCCGTTAAAAATAGGTATCATTGGAGGAACAAGATCCTTCTGATTTTGCTTTCTATCTCACACTTGAAAGGTAGTGAAAATTAAAGTAATTTTAACCAAAATGGAAAATTTTCAGTATTCAATGATGGCAAAGTTGCCAAACTTTTTCGTAATAAGAATCACCTTCAGCCAATGATACTTACTATGTTTCTTTCACCCACACTGTACAACCACTTGTAGTAAGCTTGAACTATACAGTTACACTTATAGTCAAAGTTTACATGCAACCCGGCATGTCATATAACACATAGATATGGCAAACACATACCTTACAGCCCTCTTCTTTATGCTCAAAATAACCCTCTTAAATTTTATTATTTTTTGATATGTAAACATCTATTAGCTCTCAGTAGGGGCTATATCAGATTAAACGTCCCCTTAATGTATCTTTGTGTGTGACTGCATCTGCATGTGGGGCTACACACACAACCACATCATTTGCAAGGTAGGAGTAGCGTTTCAAGGTTTGGCGCTTGTGTACTTTGTTTCTTTTGATGAATTGGTCTTAACAAAACAATAACTTCCAATTTTGTGCCCTTTTTACATAGGTACCTATTACACCAGAAGAATATCCCACAATTCCACACCCCACAGCTATGGTTAAGACACATAATACTGAGTAGAGTACTAAGCTACATACTACGCAGTAGTGCTTCCATGTGTCCGAGACATATCCAGATTCATGTGCTCAGATCCACACTATGTGGAATTCTGGATATTGTCAGATAGAGACATGCTAAGGGTGATGTCACAATATGTACATATCATGACGTACTTATGCTTAGTCAACATATTTCATAAAATTAGAAGTACAACCAAATATCTGCCTATTCCCAAAAATTACATTCTCAAACACTCATCATTTATTTCAACACTTTCAAACAATGTTCTCACCATTCCTAAATTCCTAGAATACATATTTCTGTCTACAAAATACTCCTACATATACTTATTTCTCCTATATCAGCAATTCCTTCAATACACATTTTTTAACAATAGGTCTCTCCAAACTGTTCTCACAAATTATATATAATTGCAAATTCATCACATCCTTATTCCTTGAATATGATTTCCTTCCTTTCCCTTCAACACAAATCACCCATAACTCTGGCTTAATAAAAGGCAATGTTTTGGTGGTTGTACTTCAATCTCATTTTGTACTTTAATCAGTAAGCACATATTTATAATTTGTATATTTTCATGTGCTATATTTTTATAATACACAACCTTATATTTTGTGTCGAATATTTTATTTGAACGATATAAATTCACCATAATATTATCATTACAGGCAATCTGTGCATTTGTCCTGGTTATTAATTTGAAACACTTTTGCTAGAAATTCACTATTGAAAAAAAATAGCTTCAATTGCCTGCAATGACTGAAAAATTTAATGTGATACACATATATGAAAACAAAATGGGCACAGCAAGTGATGTGGTTGTATGCGTGTGTGCTATGCACAAACACAACAATGCACCTACACATACACATTTTAATAATAATAATAATAATAATAATAATTATCCGGATATCTGGATCTCAGAAAAGTACTAACATAAGAATAACCTATCCAAATTTAAAAAATCATGACATCCAAAACTGTTGGATATGCGATGACTCAATATCCACTATACAATAGGATACCTAAATATTTGCATTATCTTGATCAAATTTTGAGCCCTGCAAGGTACACATTACTGTTTAGCATAGTGACGTACGATCTGAAATGTGCCAAATCAGGGCTGGCCACACAGGGGGATTTTGGGAGTTCAACCCCCTATGACCAAAAAAAAAAAAGAAACATTAATATCAAGTAATTTTACTTATTATTTTTAATTATGAATAATGCAACCATACCAGGTTTGCCGCTTCAATTCAACCATTATTGCATTTATTTTCAGAAAAACCTCGTCGTTTACTATTTTAAAAAATGTATAAAACTTTTAGTTTCAAATTAATTTGTTCAGTTTTCATTCCTAAACTTTTTTAAATCTGAGAAGGAAATCTTACAAAAAATTCCTAAAGTGTGATTTTCAGGGAGCTCATAAAGTAAAATAAAAATTTTAATTTACATTTCGGTAATAAAAAATGAAACCCCCTTGAGGAAATCCTGCGGCCAAATACTTTGTTCTGCAGTGAGATGTGTCGTATAAACAGCAATATGTCGACTGGCACATACAGTAGGAAACTACATGGTGCAAATTGTTGATCAAAATTTGATTAGGATAATCCATATGTTTAGATATCCAGTTACCTATCTGAATTTAGTGGATACTGACCGAATCATCTGTGATCCAAGTATTTCAGATAACCACAAAATTTTGATTTTTCAAATTCGAATATCCGGATTTTTTTGAGATCTATATATCCTAATTTTTTTTTTCTCTTGTAGTAAACTTCCACTGTTAGTCGACCAATAGTCTACCAAAACGTGAATTTTTCAATCACATGAAGTAGTACCAATTGAACCACCAAACGGAATACACCGCCATTTTGGGTCAGGAATATGACGGCGGTCGGTCTCGAAGCTGAGCCCCTAGCTAACGCGCCACACCGATCACAACAGGACTTTCAAAAAGAAAAAAATAAATCGGAAAAATGAAAAATGCCTTAAAACAAAATTTTTAAATTCAAATGGCTCTTTTCATCTTATGTACATCACAAAAATAATAAATACGTAAGTTAATCGAAAACTAATCAGTATAATTGTTCTAAGAATGAAACACTGTAAAACACAAGCAGTTTGGAAGGTTTCATTAGTCTGAAATGGGATTTGTATGGTCGAATTTCTATCATATTCAATCTTTTACAATTGAAAGGCAACAAGTAGTCTTAAATAAAAAATTAAAAAACAAAAAAGCAATAATTTAGAACATTTGAACTTTAATTTGCGAATAACGGCACATTACGAATTATACAACGGAAATGTAAAATAAAACATAAAATTTACAACGACTGAACAAATGAAAAAAAAAAAAACAAATTTTCCCCCCAAAAAATATTGTACACAAGATTTCAATTTTTTTTTTTTTTTAACCTACTAACATATTATTAATATTTATATCAATCACAACCCATAAAAAAACATGGAAATACAGTCATATACGTGCAAATTTCATTTTGTCAAAAAAAAAAAAAAAAAGAAAAAAGAAAAAAAAAGAAACTAATTTTTAAAATATGTATTAAATATTATAATGAAAAATATGCGTATAGAACGCAAATTTCAGCAAAACATTCACTATCATTCGCGAACTAACAATTATTTTGATTATTCAAACAAGGGTTTTCGTTTTTTTTACTGTCATATATACATATAGGTATATATATTATAGGTGTGTACATGTATGTAATGGTATGACTAGACATGAAAAAAGCTTACCTAATTATTTTCCAATTTTCAGAAAAACAAAATATAGAAAAAAAAATTACATACGGTACGTACTAATTTACACGATTAACAAAACTAACGAAAGTACAGGCATATAATGAATAATACTGAATTCGTAACATGACTATGAATAGCAATTACAAAATTTTACAAATCAAATTAACAAAATCAAACAAATAAAAAATTTTTTTTTTTAAAAGTTACACAAAACAGTACAATTAAATTTGGTCAAACATTGTAGCGTATAATACCTCATAAATTATAAAAAAAAAAAAAAAAAAAAAGCCGAGAAAACGTCTTTAAGCCCATAAAAGTTAAAAGAATGCGACTTGAGAAAGAAAAAATGCCAAGGATGCAAGATAAGAGATATCTCTTCATCAATTACAGAAAAATGGTTCGTAAGGTTGAAGGATTTGAAATTTAAAACAAAATTCGTATTCGCAGATCCTAAAGAGCTGAATGTTTGTTCTCTTTTATGAAGTTTCCAATATTTCTCCGATGAATGTCAGTTTGTTCAAAGAAAATGAACTTTACGCGGGAAAAATGAAATACCATACATTTCCAAAAGAAAGTTCTTAATGGAAAAATAATAATTATAATAATATGTATATATACACATACAGAACGAGGCATACGTCTGAATTGGATCGAAGAAAAGCTGCAGCTCACTAAATACTACTTACTCATATCTACCTATATATCTACATCAAATATGAATTTTATTATTTCCGCATAAAATTAAAATTTATGTACTACACTAATTGCAACACGAAATATCAAGAAATAAATTTTTTTTAAATGATGTACACTAAGTTCGAAACGATGGTTTATGGCATTGTGTAGGTACAATAGCGACTACGAGCCATAGTTTAATGCTGAATAATGAAAAAAACCTCAACGGCGCAAAAAGAGTTACTTGCATTAAAAGTAATTCGATAAAATTTCAACGTTTAGAACTGAGAAATTTTTTTTTTTTTAAAACATCGACGAGGGAGGAATATATTATTGTCAAATTTACTGACAGCTTCACAGGTAGGGTACGAATTTGACGTTCCTTTGACAACCTCATACACCAAAAAATCTAAAACATAAAACGATATTAGAGCGCGCATGCGTAACACTTACAAATATCAGTTCACAAAAATAATGCATAAAAACGTACAAAAAAAAAAAAAAAAAAAACGCGAGAAAAAAGAGAGATTGAGATAGACAAACAACTAATCAGTGGAAAACGAAAACAACAACATTATAACGAACAACATACTGAAATGATACACAGTTCGAGTGGGTACAAACACGCAGGAGGGAAAAAACATAATCACTTCAAAAGGAAAGTACGCGCAAATCCAACAAGTTGAGGATTTCAACATACATTCAAAGAATAGCCAAAGGTGGTGCGGGCACCGAGTTTACTTCGACTTAACATCGTCGACGACATTAGACGCCATACTGGAGTGGACGCTCGTCGACGGAAAGCTGTCGATGGACTCGTCGTCCGAATCCGAAACGCTGGACGAGTCAGTGACCCGTCTTCCGGAACGTCGTTCGTCCATTCTGTTGTCGCACGGACTGCTGCTGTCACCAGCACCGCCGTTTGCTGCGGTAGCGATGGTGCTGCTGTTGCTAGTCCACGTGAACCGGGTAAACGACTTCATTTCACGATCGTACGCCTCCAGGTCCAGACTGCTGTCCGTGCTGGACGAATTGGAGAACGGAGAGCTGGGCAAGACTTTGTCGTCGACGTAGTACGCGGTACGTATGTCCGCCGCCTCATCGGCTACCAGCACGTCCGTATCGAAATCCGCATCGTGCAGAAAGTCGAAAA
Organism: Ericerus pela; assembly: GCA_011428145.1. Classification (NCBI taxonomy): domain Eukaryota; kingdom Metazoa; phylum Arthropoda; class Insecta; order Hemiptera; family Coccidae; genus Ericerus; species Ericerus pela. The sequence goes on from WOFM01000167.1 coordinate 350,660, forward strand.
ACGACGATATATCGGTGATGGCGTTTTCGTCGACCTGATCGTTCTGCGTATCCGCAGCAGTGACGTCATTTGTTTGTACCAACTCGTCATCACGACGATGGTGAAGGTGATGGTCATGGTCATCATCATCGCTAACGTCAACAGCGTGGCCATTGAGGTCACATTTTTCTAGCGCAATCAACGACGTCGCCAGTGGAGTCAATGGCGTCGCTGACATCGAAGACTTTGCAATCGCTGTTTCTCCTGTTATTATTGTTGTTGTTGTTGTTGCCGTTGTTGTCGTCGTCGACTGGTCGTCGTTGACGGTCGGCTCTGCAGTCGTTGCGCTCACGTTAGCTGTGCACTTCTTTTTGGTACGCGCCGGCAGCGTGAGCGACTGCTGGTCACGTGACGATTTTTTCGTCTTGGAGGGAACGCCGCGTAAGCTGTTGGCTCGACGCAGCATTCTGGAGGCGACCGCCATCGGAGACTCATCAATCTCCAGCACCCACGAGACTGAGTCACTTTTCTCGACGACGCCCAGCACTTTTGGCGATGCGCTGCCGTCAGACGATGGTAAATCATCAACGACGACGCCACCGTCACACAATTTTATGTCTGCGTCGGTGCGCGAACGTTTTAAACATTTTTCAGCGTGCCTGTAACAACAATGGAGAAAATAATTTGATGCATTAATAACACGTGACATGGCGGCTAAGATTATGAGCGAATGATGCGAAATGAAAATCGAAAGTAGCACAAATTCGAGATATGGCTATATTCAACAGTGATAAGATTGTATATCCGCAGCACATATCCTATATTTCGTTACTTTAGGAAAGTTGAGGGAAATCTATAAAGAGGCAACAAAATCGGTTGAATCAAATGTAACTTCGAAAAATTCTTTTTTTTTGCATTTGAAGCATTGCAAAAAAAAGAAGTAAATGAAAATTAATATTATTTCAAGCAGTAAAAAATATTTCACAACGTTTTGTCTAACAGAGGTACCAACAATGATTTTCGAGATTCTCTTTTTTGAATATTTACAAAATGTTTTATAGTTAAACTTGATGATAGTATAGAACGGATAAATTACATACCTTTTGTTCGAATGCGAAAGGTATTTATGAGGTAGTGGGGTTGAATGTGCGCAAAATGCATCCGATTCTGAAACTGTTTAAAATAATCTATTAAAATTGAATAATCAATGGTCAATGAGATAATAAATCTTATAATGTCTAAGTAGCTGACAATAATGACGACTTTGATAATTCGGTTGGACCATCATCTGTGAGATGCCCAGAACTGGGAAATCCTTCTCAACATTTTTCGAACCAAGAATTTCCCAATCGAACCAGCTTCAACTACTTTTAATTCATATCATCATTCATTTTTGGAGAGTAATAAATTGGGGAAGAAGTAAGTACTCGTTGACAAATATGTAAAAATGACAAATAATTAAAACATGCCAAAAATAGGCAAGAAAAGTCAAAAAACAAATTTTCTAGCTCAAAATTTGAATAAAAATAAAACATACTTAATCAGAAAAAACTGACCTATATTACTTGAATTCAACGAAGAAACTCTGACAACAAAGTTTAACACACTGAAAGTTTGAGGAAAATCATTGGCTTTTAGCAAGTTCTGAATTGGAAAACTTTTTTTTTTCCATTAAAAAGCAACCACTCTACTCAATGCTACTTTCTGAACACAATTTGACAAATTACATACAAAATTATTATTCACTTTGCATCGATGAAAGCATCACAATAACAGGTTTAATTGCCAACAATGGCGAACTTTTGTTTTACCAAAATTCGGAATTTAGAAATCTGATGAACGTTCTCAGGTTCACTCATCTGAATCATTCATTTTTGCACAAGATGTTTCGAAAGTGGAAGTACAACCTTTCGATTGGCCAAGCACATAACCACGACGCCACCGTGAATCCTCTAACTGTAAGTACTACTTTTTTTATGCTCAAAACATTGTCTTATCTCAGTGGATCAAAAGAGATAATTTTTCAAAATTTTTAATTCACATCTAATTTATTAGAATGTAACAAACTTGAAAACGAATCCAAATAATTCTCATGTAGAAATGACGTTAAAAAAAATAATATTTAATTTCTTGAACGATTTTTGGAAGAACTTGACTCACAAGTGATGAATTTTCCTGGCTACCTAACCCATATTATGGCACAGAAAATACTTTTTACAAGATGAAAATTCATCTTCGGGCGTATCTACCTCGTTCTTCTTTACTGCGACCGCTGCTATTGAAGACGGCCAGTGTTTTAGCTACTTGAGTACTTTTTTTCAATTTCCACAATAATTCTTCATTTTGGAAAGTTAGTCGTTTTCTCTTCTCGCTTTCGTGTTGTACGGTTTCCAGCAATCGTCGATTTTCTTTCAATAATATTCTGCGAATTGAAAAATAAAACAAATTAAATAGAGTAAAGTGATCCGACAAATAACGTAAAAAGACAACATCAGAAAGGGAAAAGGTGACATTATTTCAATTTCTATGATCTGTCGATATTGGGGTGCCTGATCATCTATAATCTATTACGAAAAATTCAATGAGGCAATAAAATTCATTGTCATTATTAATACCGGCTATAGTTTCAAGGTATTGATTCAAAAATTAAATAAATTGACGTAGGTACTCTTAGCTTTTAAACAATATCTTTCGTAAACAGATATAAAATAAGTAAGACCGATGTATGAGTAGGCCTCTTGAGAATACTTCAAAGAGATCTCTTAATTTATACGCCTACCTACATAATAAAATTAACAAGAATGATTATCAATCTGTCAAAAGATAACAGCACACGATAAACGATAAAAAAAAGCGACTGATGTTGGCAAAGTTGAGTGTTTCAACAAACAATTCATTCCATATTTTGTAAGTGAAGTTCAAGAAGTTATTTCATTAGAAATAAATTGAACTGGGGGAACAATAACAATTTTGTCGACAATAAGGGACAAACAGATTCATCTTCAATCCACTAATAAATGATAACTTCGGAAGACATATTCGAGGAAAATTGTACTAACTTCTCGTTTTCAATTTTAGTCTGCAGTTGTGCGTTTAGATCCTCAACTCGTGCTTGTGTTGAATCTAATTTTTGCAGCACAAATGGTAAATCTTGGGCTTCTCGTCTTAGTTTCTCGTTTTGCTTTCGTAGATCTTGTATTTCGCAGTGCTTCAAATCCAGTACCGTGCGCAGCGAACAGATTTCTTCTTCCAAATTTTGATATTCCAATCGAGAACCATGAAATAACGAATTCTGTAAACGAAAAATGTTCTCTTAAATAATTTTATACAACCATTCCAGGAGTAGCTGCAGAATTTTTATGGTATGAGGCCATACATATGTATTATTTTATTCGAAGATATCTGACATTTGTTTTCTTCTGTAACAAAAAAATATGATAAATTAACAAAAACATTTACAGTTACAGAACAAATGTCAGATGAAGGGTTTAGAAGTCATCAGATGTAAAAGATGAAATTCAGACAATCAGAAGAAATACAAAAAAAAATCTACTAGAAACTTAGAACTTTGCACTTATTCTTCTTCAAAATGATTTTCATCAAAGGTATATTTCCATTTTTGACCGCTCTGATTCAAACACAGCTTTGGCTCCACACCCTTGAGCTCAACTTTGAAGCTGTCAACCATTAATTTAATAGACTCGTCCACATGAACATACAACCTCAACGTCCTTGAGCCTCCTATGAAGAAAAATAACTGAATTATCTTAGTAAATTCATAGAAAAATAACCAAGGTCAGTTGATTTACAGCATCTATTTCAGAGAGGTCGAGATCCACTTTTCAGAGAAAACCGAAAAGATATACCATTGTAAGCAGGGTATTTCTGAGCCCAGATCTGGTATTTAAATTAATACGGTAATGTCGACATAAAATACATTATCTTTTCCTATCACTCTATTTTGAGTTTTGACAAATTTTCATATCACTTTCCAAGGAAAGATTGATGGACGAAAAGGATAAAGAAGCTTTTATAAATAAATAATAAAAAATGGCTGCATTAAGGCAAAACGAGAAGAAAAGAAGCAAAAAATTATTTACCAAATTTTAAAAATAAAATATCGAAATTTCAAACAAAAATGTGAATCTTAAAGATTTTTATCAGATTGGTAGGAAATATTATAATTAATCGACAATATTAGAGCTTTGAATAATTGAGGGAAAACAACAGTATTGGGAGGGGATATTCCCGGAGATCAGGGACCGCCGAAAAACATGTTAGACATTTAAAAATTGTATGTCTTCATCGGCGGTGGTGGCGTTATGATGAGGAAGGGATGTGAGAAGAGACAGCAGAGATGTGGACCTCGTAAAATGAAGCTATCTACGCCCTTGTTCACTCCACCCCACTGCACACACTCTATCCGCAAAATCAATTACTTCCCACAGGAACAGTACTAATCGTAGTAGATAATTTTTGTTGCAATAAAACATTTACTTCAATACGGCAGTTGTTTTTCTGTTATTTTTTTAAACGGTTTCGATGACTGGCCTGCCGCCAAAGACCGAAGAAAAATATGTAATTAGCGATTCGAGATCTCTGTGCTAATCAAACCGAAAGCACAAATCGAAAGCACATGTGGGTTTTTTTCTGGGCGTATTTTCGCTACTTCTATTCTTCGTGAATGATTTAAAAATAAGTTTACCTCTAAACTCGATTTGCCAATTTCTGAATTCGATTCGTGCATCGAGTTGTCGCGATTGGCAGCTGGTTTTCGCTTCATGGACGTTAAAAATAACTCCTCTCTCTTCCGCGCCTCCTTGTCGGCTTCGTTCAACTGATTTATGTACCCTGCCTCGACATTTTCCATTTTATTCTGGAACTTTTTCTCCACTTCTTGCAGTTTACGCCACGACTCCTTGATGAGTTTTTCTTTCCAAGCGTCATTTTCGATTTTCAGCAATTCGACCTGACTTTTGGTCTCCTCCAATATATCTTTGAGCTTCTCTTCGGCCTCTCTTTGAACTCGGCGCAGATCGTCGTCGAATTTCGCCTGCAATGTTTGTTCCTACGGCAGGCGGAAACATAAGCAGAAAATACGGTTACAGTATTCCGACGAAGAGATAGTGAGATGAAAAAATTATTACAAGCGAGAAAATAAATTAAACCATCATTTGACGAAGATAATTATGGCAAATTTTCAAAGTGACGAAGGTCGTCACGAAAATTTTTCGAAGCCAAGAGATAACTTACTTGATGCCTGAGCTGGTTTTCTAAATCGTGTAACTGCTCCTCGTATTTAATCGAATCTGTGAACAAGAGATGAAAACGTACAAGGTATACCTAATCGATTGATCATTTGGCAACGACGAGTATATTCATTTTTAAGATGAATTGTTTCATAAATTACTAATTAAAAATAGCATATCGTGACTCGTCCATACGGGCTAAGTGTTATGAAGAGATTTCTTTTTCAGTAACGTTCTATGTAGATACGTTTCCAATAAATCGTGTTCATAAAATAGAATCAGCATATGCACCTTGGAGAATATTTCCTGGAGACTTCTACGAATGCTTTGCATCGAGAGTAAGGGAAACAGAACGAGGAAGAGAATAATGAATAATCATTCGAATTAACAAAACGGTCTTTCAATCACAAAGGTCAAGTAGCCTACTAGTCCGAACATCGTGCAGAGAATTCAGAGAAGAGTGAAAGAAAAACGTGTTTAGTACAAAAATTTTTCAATCTTTCACAGCAATACTTCAAAAACCTTGCTCTTTCGTCTTCAGACAGGATTTATTATAGATAATATTTAATCATTTATCTCATTTTCAAGAAGTAGACCTAATGCATTCACTGTAATGACCACAGAAGAAAGATGAAGGATGTTAGGAAAAAAACAAATTAATGGAGATGATTTTTCAGAATTTATGATGAAAAAGAATTTTCCAACTTTCACACCACTTATTCTAATAAATTAGCTCTGGAGAAGCTGCTTCCTTCAAAGCTGATTCAATATTAACCTCTAAGTAGCCACAAAATGGAAAATGAAGGTAGATGAATTCATTTCACAAACTCAGTTGTACTAATATAAAGATTAAATCTTCAGCCTTTAAAATCCAATCTGTATGATGAAATGGGCCCGGAAATACGCTAATTTGCAAAATTCTATGTGATCAAAAACCTCAATTTTCAGAATCATTAGAAGATGTCCAGAGTTTTCTTTTGAATATTATGTTTATCTCATAGGTATGTAACACTGTACATGAAACAAATTAAGTATTACCCAACTCAATTAAAAAAAGTAAGAAAATTTAAAAATAATTTGAAAATCCATTTTTGCTTTTACGTCATCCATCCAGATTGGACAAAATCTATTTGTAAACTTTGTTCCACACCATCATAGACAGTAATCATAGTAGAACATACGTATAGATTGGATTTAGGATACAGATGTTTCTGGGTCCGGAATGAAAAACTTAGTAAGAACTTTCACAGAACTGGATTTGAGAAAAGTTTCATTTTTTGTAATTTATAATTTCCTAAAACATTACTCCTGATTGAGACGATTATGGAAGATCTAATTTTCCCACTATACATATCTGACTAATTATGTGGAACTAATTATTCGAATGTAATGAGAATCTCATAACACTGATATTTTCATCAAGAATTCAGGGGTGAAATTTGGCATTGATTTTTAGTAATAGACTATAGTTTTTCTAGATTATATTTCGCACTACCTTCATGCTTTTCTTGTTTTATAATACTTGATGATAACCAAATTGGATAATTTTCAATGGTGTACCCGGAAAAATTCTGTAATCATGCCCATATATGCATGTTTATGAAACTGCATTCAGGGATGTATGTTTCACAATTATTTCCGGTGATATAAATGATTATAATGAAGTCTCACATTATTTTACAGTTTCCAAATTTTATATACTATTCAATGGTATGGAACAAATCCATAGTTTTCGTTGAGTTTCCCACTATGGTAATATGGATTTTCAAACAGGGCATTTCCTGAGCCAAAATTTCCTGAATCCAAAAAATATTATTACTTTCTCTTCATTTAACAGATCCTATATGTGATGGTGTGGAACAAAGTTAATGTTTCTTTTTTCTTTCTCACCGATAAGAATAATTTTATTCTGATGACAAAATGAAGAAATTAGATTTTTCATGATTTGGGTTTTTAATCTGAGTACTATTTTGATAGTTTTTTTCATAATAGTTCCACACAGTATGTGATATAAATATTGGAGACTGATAATTTTATTGAAAGTAGCTTTGTAACTCCTGATATGGTCCCATATTTCACAAATCTTATAACTTCAAAAGTTTGTTACCAAATTGAAAAGTTTTTACAACATAATAATTCTCTAATTATATAAATTTATCTAATTATGTGGAATAAATTTCAATAGATGTAATAAGTATTTGTCAAACTGTATCATTTCCATTCAGTATGCAAGGGTAAAGTTTTATTTTGATTTATGGTAAAAGACCATTATAATTTCTGGCTTGGATAATACTGATAATGAAATCTTGCATAGTCATTTTTTACACTTCAGTCTATAACCACTAATATGGAACAAATGTGCTTACCTTCTTTTTTTTCTGAAAATATGAAACTTTGATCTAATCGCAGTTCTGGGTCTAGAAAAACATTTATCCTAAATCCAATTTGTAAGTGTGTTCTACTAAGATTACTGTCTATGATAGTATGGAACAAAGTTTAGAAATGGATTTTATCCAATCTGGACAGATTACATAAAAGAAAAAATAGATTTTCAAGTTATTTTCAGATTTTCTAACATTTTTTTTATAGAATTGGGTAATACTTCATTTGTTCCATATACGTTGTTACGTAACCATGAGATAAACATAATATTCAAAAGGAAACCCTGGACAACCTCCGATGATTCTAGAAATAGAGGCTTTTGATCACATAAAATTTTGAAAATTTGTGTATTTCCAGGCCCATTTCATCATATAAATGGGATTTTAAAGGCTGAAGATTTAGTCCTTATATTAGTACAACTAAATAAATGAAATGAATTCATCTACCTTCATTTTCCATTTTGTGGCTACTTAGAAGTTAATTTATTATGAAGATTTTTCGATAACGAATCGAATTAGACCCCAAATAACAGCCATCTTACAAATGTACAATAAAATTCGCATTCAAAATAATAAACAAGGGAAAGAAATTGTCAGATTTGGCACAGTATTTGTATTCTTAGCTTTTTGCTGATATTCTGACTCAATATTAGTGATTTGTTTGAACAAGCCTTTGTTAGTTTAACGCATTACGCATGTGATTTGAAAAAAAGGCGTGCGGGGGTCCCCCTCACATATTTAATGTGTAAACATTCAGCTGAGCGCTGCCAGCATGTGTGTGTGGTGTGTGTGCGTGTGTGTGTATATATATATATATATATATATGTGTGTGTGTGTGTGTGTGTGTGTGTGTGTGTGTGCGCGCGCGCGCGCGTGTGTGTGTGTGTGTGTGTGTGTGTGTGTGTGTTATATGACAAACAGAATTTGAAACTGGACAGTGCGCCATGCAGTTTTTTAATGCAAACTCAACTTTTTCATATCTAATATTTTTTACACCTGGGAGGAAGCATACTAGAGAGCAAGAATGTTTACATATTAAAAAGTCGCGTTGGAAGGCTAGAGACTACTGCCTTCAACCTTCCATCTGCAACCCCCACAACTCCAAACCAATAATCTTTAAAACACAAAACGTGCACTCCCTTCTCCCTCAAACCACACATCCCTCTTGTAGAGCTTATTTTGTTAAAGAAAAAATAAAAATAAATTGGAATAGCAAGGTAACGAGAAAACATTAATGATTTTTAAATAAAGAAACGACAAATTAGCTTTTTATAATTCACGATTAATTAACAGAGTGGAAGAATTTCAACTCGTAGTTCGAAAATGTATACCGTCAAATACTGAGGAACAACTGGACTTCAAACTAAATGGTTAAAATCGAAAGAACAATTGTTCTAGATTTATCGTTACTTTTCGTCATTTGAAAATTAGCCTATTTTTGTACTTGCACAGTTACACCTGCGGACAAGAAGCCAGCGAGACACTTAGAATTCTCAAAACACGAACAAATCTTTAAAAAAATTGTTAATCTTGAATTGAAACGTAACTTATATTTAATGGACAGGACTTAAACAGGCCTACACATCCAAGCATCACACAGTAACTGTATACAGTACACTATATTGACATAGGAAGCAAAATACTTCATGGACCACAAGCATTCTTCTTTTTTTCTTTTTTTTTACAAAACCAAAAAAGGAGATCCACTACTAGATAAACGAAAATATTGATAAAACTGAATGAAAAGACGAGAAACCGAATGAACCAATAAGATAGATTGAAGAAATGATTTGCCATCATCAAAGCCAAAGGACGGATTAAAGAGGCTAAAGGTCAACAAATTTTAAGCTTTAAAGGCCAACCCACGCAAGCTTGAATTGTTATACTTGGAACTACTACTTTCCTCTTTCAACGAAAACAATCATGTAAAAAAGCGATGTTTCAAAAAATTTTATTGTTAAATTACAAATCTGAACAATTCAGTCAAGGTTTTAAATTTCACAATTATGAGATAAAAGTGAAAAGATTATCAGCAAATTTAAGTATCGGTCCTCGAATCGAGTCTACGATACATGACAAATATTACCTTTTTGTTTGGCATAATCCAAAAAATTACAGCTTAGTTATAGAGCAACAAATTTCAATTACACAATAACTGTACTTTTAATTGTGTTTACAAGAAACCGAATTCTCATTATAACTATTGTGGATTACAACTGGTAGGTGTATGGTTGAGAAAATTCAAAAAGTAGCCAAGGCTCAATACCAAATCGACCCCACCCATCTTCTTTGGGGGATATTCGTAAAACATAGCAAGTAAATATAGTATTGTTGAGGGTTTAGTAACAATACCACCATTGTAAAGAGAAAGAGTTGTAGGCGTCAAACAAATTAAAAGGAGACATTAAGTTAAGAAAAAGCAACTTAAAAAAAAAAATAATAGAACAAACTATTTAGACGTGGTCATTATACGAGCAAATACCATTTCACTAATTGTCGTTCCTCATATAACGGGATTTTTGCAACAAATTATAAACAAAAACCGATTAGCCTTCCCAGTACACCGGATAGGCTTCGCAATTTATAAATTATGCAGTAAAAATAACACAAAGAAACAATTATTTTAAACCATACGAAACAAGGAAGTATACTCACGTTCGTTTAATTCACGACTATGGGACTCATTTAGCCTATCCAACTGAGCCATATGAATTTCACGTAATTCTTCTAGTTTCTGGTCGTGAAACAATTTCTGCACCTCGATTTCTTCTTTCAATCGTCTACAACTGACGTTTGCTTCCTCTGCGCAACACATGATTTAAATTATTAATCTTCTTTTATTTAATTTATTTTTTTTTTTGGGCCTTCCTATTTGTTTTCAATTTAAGTTATAAAACGTTAATCTATATGGAGCGGGACTTGTGCCAAATTAAAATAACATAACCGTAAATAATCGAAAAAAAAAAAGAATATCGCAACCGCGCGCTTACCTAATTTCAATTTCATGTCTAACCAATCTTTTTTGTATTTAGACAGCTTTTCTTTTATGTATGGTAACGCGAAAACATCAGACTGAAATGCAAAAAACAAAAGAAAATGTAATGTCAACGAAGTGTAAGTACGTAAAAAATTACATTTACACTGAAATAATGTTAGTTACGAATCTGTATGTCAGTAAGGAATACCAAACACTCACGAAGTCGGTCTCAGAAAACTGAAAGAGGCAACAACCCCCACAGTTTCAAACATCAATATTTTGTTATACATTTCGCATACACTTCTGAGATGACACAAAGTAGACACTAATGCAACTTTCACACTACATACTTTAATACGAGTAGATTCAAATGTCGAAACTAGATCACAAATTTGCGACAAAAAATAAAACTTTTCAAATTCTGAGCCATTTTTGAAAAATTTGAGTATTTTCTGACTTTTTTATAAGCTTTTACTCTACTCACTACTGCATTTTAAAATATACCAATACTTCAGCCAACCTTCCAAAATAAAATTATGTTTATTTCGCATGGAACTAAAGCTAAAATAAATATAAGCTTAGCTTATCTTTTAAAAATTTGTTTTTAATTTAAACTTACTTCTTCGTAACACGAGGGGCGTTCAAAAAGTAACTTTACCTATTTTGTCTCTCCTGTATCGGGCAACACTGGAGTAGGCCCATGTGGCTTCTATGTACAGGAGGATTATTAAAATTCATTTTTTTTCCGAAATATTATTATTTTTTTGCTCTGTTTTATTGGCTTTAATAATAATATGAAACTCTCATTCTTCATCTGCCAATAAATGTGAAGTGACTCTTCTGCAGGAAAATGACTGAACTCACAGTTCTGGCATCGCTTCTCAAATCGTTAAAATTAGTTGTTTTCTCCCTCTCCCAAGACTCCCCCACCCTTGTCCCTCCCAATTTCCCACAGCTCAAGAAAAATTTAGGAGACAGAAAGTTCGAAAACAAAGATCAAGTTTATGCAGCATCTGAAAAGTTATCAAAAAAGTCAACAGCCCTATTTCAAGCCGATGGAGATACAAGTTGGAAGGGTTAAAGGTTGGGCAGTCTCGTTGGAGGAAGAAAACATATCATTTCAAGGATCTGAGGAGCCACTATATGATGGCAGAACTGTGCGATCAATCATTGTCCTGCAGAAGGGTTACTTCACATTTGGCAGGATGAGGAAGGGCCGTTTCATATCCTAACCGATGAAACAGAGCACATAATAATATTAAATAATAGAAGAAAAAAACTATTTACAATCCTCCTATACATAGAAGCCGCACGCATCTACTCCAGTGTTGCCTGAAACAGAAGGGGAAAAAAAGGTGAAGTTACTTTTTGAATGCCCCCTCGTATTACCCGACCTTACATCGAAGATTCCTTAATAAATCCTATCCTTGTGAAGTAGCTAGTCTGGAGATTGGAACCCTTGTTAATACTATACACACCAGTAACACTAATATTAGTTACTGTATATTACATGTAGGCCTGTAACTAGTTCCTACCTTGCGTTCAAGTATCAACAAAGAAGATGGTAACACATTCTCGCTTCGATTTTACATGTTTGCCTACTCTCCACTTCGAAGGGCCCGGGATATTGAAACATTACAAAAAAATTTTTTTATAGATTTTTAGATGAATAGTATAACACAAATATCATTTTAAAAAATACATTTCATAAAAAAAAAAAAAAAAAAAATTAAACTAGATAGGTAACTGAATAAAAGACAACTTCTGTACAGAATATTTTCTCCACTTACAAACAATACATAAAATAAGTTTATGTTACAAACGCGTTTTTAAAAGATAAGCTTTCATTTTTTTTTTTTTTTGGCTTCAGCTTTATGCGAAATAAATATTATTTCGTTACGGAAGGTTGGCTGCAGTATTGATATATTTTAAAATCGCAGTAGCGAGTAGAATAAAAGCTTATAAGAAGTCATAGGCAACTAACTGAATTTTTAAAAAATTCTGTAATTTTTCAATGGTTTTTCGCTATTTACCAACAACAAAAAAAATTTTTAAGAAAAATTCTTCATTTAAAAAATATACATCTTTCTATTTACTCCTATAAATAAAAAGTACGATCAACTTTTCTTGTCAAATTGTTGAAAGTTTGACAATTAACTTTCAAATTCAAATGCTAAAGATAATTTTTCAATTTTCAAAATAGTATAAAAAATTATAAAAATGTTATAAACACTGAGAAAACTTCATTTTACTTTTTGCCAAAATTGATTCTTCACATACTTATTTAAAATAGGTACCATTGTAAAGCTGATTGGGGTTAGATATGTCATGAGGGGAAAAATTAGGTCTCACATACGGTATAACAGGCATTGAAGAGTTAGAAAATTAATAAAGAAAATGAGTCCCTTGGGCCCCTAAGATTCCGCTTAAAACATTATGAGACATCCAAAATAGAAGTGAAGAACAGCTGGACTAAAATTGAAAATACAGTTTCTTAAACCTGAAGTTTGAAAGATAATCCTTTCTCAATTTATTCATTTTTTTAAAATTTTTTTTTTCTTTCGAAACATTGGTAAAAATGATATGAATCATTCTACAAAACCATTTAATATCTATTTTTTTGTAGAGAATTAAATGAGACGGACATTGTTTAAATGAAAAAGTTTTCTATAACGTTGGTTATTTTACACTAGAATAAAAAATGATATGATAGAAAATTAAATATTCATTTTTTTTTAAATTCAGTTTGTTGCTTGTATCATCTTACTTATTACTTGAAATGAGAAAAGTCTCAAACAAAAATTGTTCCTCTTTCAATTCTCAGAAAGTTATTCTTTTATTTGTTTTATTTTTTTAAATGCCTATTTTCTTGAGACATTAATTTATAATAGAATATACGCTCCAAATACTAAAAACAATAACGTTAAGCTCTAATATCTCAGCCCCAGTCAATCTGCAAATATGCATAATCGAAGTTTGCGTTGGTTACGTTGTTAGAGGTTTAAAAACTTAAACACAAGATAAAACCCCCTGCACTACAGCACATGCATATTTATATTAGTAACACTTACATCAGTCGTAAGACGCTGGAATAGTATAATAAATGCCTCCATGCCGTCGGTAGCATACTTCAGTTGCGAAAGTAGCGGATTAATTTTAGAAATTTGATTCAGCGACTTCGTCTTGACCTTTACAACTTTGCACGGGTCTGCGGTCCGACTACTGTGATCGGCTAATGGTTTCAGTGGCGTAGTTCTACTACCGACGGAGCAGGCAGCATTGTTCGCACTCAGCACTCGATTTTGATCTGAAAACAAACGAAAAACACGCGAATTTAAAAACCAAAAAGCAACTGGAGTTAAATTCAATACTGTAAATAAGATTTGTATGTAAAAGTGTATTGGCATGGGCGAAGAGAACTGATGAGCGGCTGACATTGTGCACAATAATGAGTGCACAAATTCTCTAAGCATAGGTAGATTTTTATCAAATTTTTTAGAGAGATAAAGAAAAACATTTTTTCACTGCATTCAATATTTTGGTTTAATAAAATTGGAGAAGAGGGCAAAAAACATTTCCTCACTCACCCATTGGCAATTCAACTCAAATAATATTACAGTAACACCCACATTCACAAACTTTAGTTTAACTTTTCTTTACACCTCACTTTAAAACGACTCACTACCAATTTCGTACTGAAGAATGTGGTACCACTGTATTTTAACGCGAGAAATCCTTTGACTATGCAGTACTGGACCAGTAAAGTTCAATAAAACCAATTTACTTTTTAATGTCAAGACATCTCGGCGAAAACGTAGGCAACCCTGCAGTACCTTCTGCGTATTTTTGACGTTTTGCTTGAGTTCACCAATTTAGAATACATTTGATACCAATCCCTTAAATTCATCAAGATAGCATACATAAACGTAAGGAAAAGTACGTCAAAAGGTGTACAGTGGTTGCCTATTTAGCATCGGCATGTCTAATCAAAAATCATCTTTCTTTTATGGTCCAAAACTATATATAATCAAATGAGAAATCCCATAAGAGAATACAGCGTTACCACATTCTTGAATACAAAATTATATAAGAAATGTCGATTTAAAACGAGATTTAAGTAAAGCGGGAGCTTAAAGTGACCTTCCTGAATAAGCGTGTAAAACCCCGCTAAAATATTCTCGCATAAGACATTTCCGGCATAGTACGCTGTTTTATTAAGGTCCCTTGATTTGCCATACCAAACCTATGTAAAAGCTCCGTGACAAGATGTTTCTGGTTACAAAATTCTCTCACATATTACGATTTTTAAGGAAGGGTCTGTCAGATTTATTATTGGAAATTTCAGAAGAAAAAAGTTGTTTTTTTTTTCTAGTTTTGCCAAAAGAAATTATATGGCCTCTTCAAAGAATAAAATTCAGTTTATAAAACGTTCTGAAAGTTTCCACACTTTTGGCCATATAGAATGAACCCAATTATTAATTACACAATAACTTTCATCCCATTCAAGTTTTATCTTCTAAGTAGCCTTACCATTATAAGTAACTGAATATTACTTGTATTTTCCATGAAGAAGCCACAATAGCTACGTAGTCTGTCTTTCTATGTCAAATGAAACAAATGAAACCTGTTTCTAAGATTAGAATTGTTCGAAAAATTCAGAAGAGCTTTAAGCTCGACAAAGTTCAGCAAGCAAACACCCCCATCAAATATTTCACCTCATATTAAGGTATCCCAAGTATTTTCGTAGCTTTTACTGTCAAGACTAGAGTTTCCTCTAATCATGACAGGTAACCAGGTCTCATCACCATGTTAATAATTTCTCTCTTTTAGTTGCATATGAGTAACTAAAAAAGGGATATTTTTATCATGTTCTTGCCTTATCTCAGATAATAATAGCTTATCTTCTATCGTCTGTAATTTGGCTGGAAACTGATTTTTTGATTTCTACACTGGCATGGCCATATGTGTTTGTCAGTTTTATATTTTGCCTTATTTTTACCTCATACATTTTTATATTGCGATGTCTATTTGCTCATTCCTATTCACAAATATGGCTTTTTCTACTTGAACAACTTCAATGGTTTGTACCTTTATGCTTTATAATAAAGGTCTAGGTATGTTGTCTTCCTCATTTATTATTTTCATAATGTTCTAAATTTGTTTTCTTACATGGGCAAATGGGCAGAGGTGGCCATGTGACCCACCTAGGGGAGTGTTTTCTTTGGCGGGGGTTTTAAAATTCAACACAGCTGTTTTTTATATTCTGTTTTTATATAAAAATTCCCAAATTTCAGGGATTATCAGGTTTTCAAACTTTGCCTAGTGTTTGTTGTCCAACTTGTGTATTTTGGACTTAGTGTCATAGGCCCTAAGGATGTTTTGGGAACCTTGGGTTGTTTGAGTCTGACATTTTGTATAAAATGTACAGCCTACCGAGTTTGTTTTGTTGAGGCGTGTTGCCACCCCAGTTGACATACTACAATATTTATTTCTATTCAGTATTGGGCATTGATCTTTTTTTTTTTTTTTTTCAGCCACAAAATCTGGCATCAGCGAGCTGCATCTCAATTTTCATTCTGTAGTTTTCTCCTTCTTCGATTAGCTTGACCTTTTCGCCTCACAAAGTAACATTCTCAATAAAATCTAAAACGGATCTCCAGGATATACTTCTACTACGCTGTACACCACTAACCATTCAACAACGACACAGCATCTGACTTACACATGCGCTGTAATCTGCCATTCAGGCAAACCTCTAAAAGCTCATCCAGAAGACAATACTCTGTGCGAATGAAGCGCATTAGCAGTTATAAAGAACATTGTTCGGCTCCACTTCACATATGAACTAAACGTGCTACCACAACATTCAGATTTCGCATGGCAAAGCAACGGACTTCAACCGGTTAACAGAGCAGTCGGTGTTCGAGCAAAACAACGTTTAAATAATTCGAATTTTCATCAAAATACAACTGAACACACACATTCCACCCAGAACAGGGTACCACCACTACACTTCTGGTCCTCTTTCAAGCTCTCTTCACTGCTTCAGGAACCTGGTCCACACCAAAACGAAGGAAACGACACAAAATTAACGCACAATTCTCACAGCATAGGTACACTTACACCTATTTTCATAATACGTCATCACAATTAGATTGAAAAGCTGAGCAAATATAAGCTGTCTATGTAACCTAAACCGTGCTCTCATTATGATGCGATTATTCAGTTTTGTTTCCATACCTATAGCCTATAACTTTTTCATTGCGATGATTTTCATTTCTAAACTTGTTTGGCTCGATGTTCGTTGAACCAAGATTTTTGTGGTCTATACTCATGGTCGAGGTCAACGGAAAATTGTCAATGCTTAATTGGGATATTTTTTTTATTCGTTACCGAAAACAACACTCACGTGATGAGCTAGTAACGAAATGTTTTTTTTCGTCAAAGATATGGAAGAATTGAAACAAAGGTAAGCACGAAAAAGTCATTACAGAAAGCTGCTGGCTGTTATGTTTTCATAGAAAATCTACAAATTAAAATTTATCTTGTATCAAGACACGGGGTCGGGTGTAGGTTTGTTTTTCGTTTCATGACCACAAGAAACTTTTGGCACTATTGACTAAAACTCATACGTATACAAATGTACACATTTGAATTTAACACGGCACGGGTCGCAATTTTCATCAGATAGTCACGAAATTCGGTAAACTTATTCGGACCTAGACAACGATGAACCCTTTTGTTTTCGGTTCAGATTGGCCGGATGGTATATCCGGCACATCCTATTAGCCAATGTTGCATTTTTGGGAGTTCAATGGTTCTAAAATGAGTTATTTCTGAGCAAGTCACGGGAATTTGGTACAAACAGTGAATATAATTCTACATTCTATCATTCTGTAAGATTTTGTTTCAATCGGCTAACCGGTTTATAGGTACATAAAAAAATAATTTAAAAAAATCTTAGATTATCGTTAAGAAGAAGATGAACCAAAAAAGTTGTGCCGATAGCACGCTAGCTGTTATTTTACTGGCTGAGAAATCATATATAATATCTTACATTGGTATGTATTTTATAACTTCACAATAGGTCTGTTCTTTTGGTCAAGAAAGTGCAAGAATTCTTGTACTACTTCATAAATTGTGTTCTCATGGGATATAGTGCTACATATTGGCGTTCTTTTGAATTTAGTGCAGACCCAATACAGAAAAAAGTATAAAACTAAGTCGAAAATTTCGAAATACATTTGCATAAAATTAGTAGTTAAATTACCAACATAAATTCCAGAACTTGAAATTTTAAACAAATAATGTAGTTACGACTTGATTGGACTTTCTTTTTGGTGGAATTAAAATCTTCACTTCGCCTTATATGAATACCACTTGGCAAGCAAAGAAAAAAAATTCGGAGACTTGAAAAAAAGTAATTTGTTCCATTGAAAAACACATAACAGTTTGAGAGCCAGTTTTTAACTACAATCAACATCTGATAATATTTTACAAATCGATATTTGTTAAAGTAAAATTGGAAATTTTTGTGGAGAAAGAAAGGAGAGGCAAACAGATACTCCAGAAGCACTGCCCCCTGGACCTCTTCTAGCTTCGAACCAGATGAGAATATGAATGAGGTCACTTTTGAGAAAAAAACCTCTTATGGCGCAGTTCATGTACGGGTACCGAGCAATAAAAAGCGAAGTCAGCAAAAACTGAAGATTCTCCTTGATTTACTATAACTTGCCATTGAGTATTGTCGCGTATAATCAGGAACTAATAAGCGTAAAATTGATTGAAACGTCGACACAAAATAAAATCTTTACATCTTTCTCATTTCGTGTCATATCCTCGGTGGCTGCACCCATAAATGAAGACATAACCATTCATTACATAGCTCTTTTTTCATTTTTTCTTTTTTTTCAATCGCATCACAAGCACTCGTCACAACCATAGATACATATACCAACACTTTCAAATACTTCAGCACAATTTGAGAAAACGTCCATAAATTTTGCACGAGTAATTTCTATTTTTCACGATGATGCCATAAAGTACAGCACATACAATCATACATTCTATCGACGAAGTAATGATGTTTACGTAAAATTGAAACTCAAACCGAATGACACAGATACAATATTCTTTTCGAAAAATTGAACTGGAATTGACCTAAACAGAATGTACCTAGTTCAAATAAAATACGATAATATTACAATAATAACAGGTTTTTCACAGTACAGAAAACCAGCTAAAAAGGATACCAACTAATAAAACGTTTGATTTCGATTAAAAATATCGATACTATTGAGTCTGGTTTCAACTGACCACGCTGTACGTGTTTCGCGGCAAGTTGATTCGGCGTTCTGAATCTGACATAATAATTAATTAATAATTACAAGTTTATAATGATGTTTTTGTAATATCAAATGAGTGATGAATGGTATTTTTTCTTTTTATGCTAATCAAGCAGAAATATTCAGACTATTTCATATAGAACGTGCCTTTCAACATGCAGAAAAACACCAACAATACCCAACTACTTTTAGTTTGACTTCATAGAACATGTTGAAAGTATTGTTCACTTAAACATAAATTTAGAAGTTCCAATTATAATGTGTTTCAGTTCTTGATAAATCACGTTCTTTCTCACGACTAACGCAAAAATCTGCATATACATTCGAGGAAAGCAAGACTCGAAAATAGATCATTCGAAAGGATCAAAAGCAAAGGAGAGCGAGGTACGAACATAGTTTACAGAGAAAATTCAAAGTGAGGTTCACTTTTCACGGAAAATTAGAAATGATTGTCATTATTCGTTTTTACTACCAATAGGTTACCGGACATGACTCTCAGAATTACTTGAAATTAATGGGAAAGATAGTCTAAAGCCTGTGAATGAAGGTTCTGAAATTTTTTTTGAAAAATATTAAATAGAAAGGAAGATATAAGATGTCAAAGTTGCGCTGCAACAAAAACAGTACCTCGATGAGCAACCTGTTGTTGTGATGTCATAGAATTTACATCTTTGTATTTTGCATTATCAGAGGTTGCTGGTTTCAATACATCTCATTAATACTTCATTTTTAAGTAGGTTTTTGATGAAAATTTACTGAACAAAATTGACTTTAAAAAATGACTTTGAAGCAAGGGTGGGCGCTCATTTCATTTCAGGACCCAAGAAAACTTTTGGCACAGAAAGCTCAAAGTCTAAATTATCACCTAAGTTAATAAGATTCAATAAGACTGGATTTCTGTCTGTATTTATTTTTTGTACTTCCCACTGAGGTAGAAGGTTGAAAATTGGTATGAGGGTGCTTGAGTATCACATCTAATTTTTTTTTTTGAAATTCCAAAAATAAGAAAGGGGCAGCAGATATGGGCCAAAAATTCATTTTCTAGGAACTTTCAACATATATACACTGAAATTATCCAACTCAACACAAAGGTGGTATAATATTGTTTGTTTATGCTTTAAAAAAATATTTTTTGAGGTACTGAGTTCAAATTGGACCTTAAATTTTTTAATTTGATCAATTTTTTGACCCCAAGGAACTCATAAAAAGGCCCAATTTTGTTTTTTTTTTCATATTGTTATGAAATACATAATTTGTAATGTTTCTTGAGGTGCTGAGTTCAAATTTGTAAATAATTTTTCAATTTGATCAATTTTTTGACCCCAAGAGATCATAAAAGTTCCCAATTTTGTTTTTTTACATATTATTATGTAATACATCATTTGTAATGTTTCTTGAGGCAACAAGTTCAAACTTGACATTATTTTATTCATTTGATTCATTTTTGACCCCCAAGGCTCAAAATGAGGGGAAATTTTGGCTTTTCATATTTTGTAGTGTAATACATCATTCGTAATAGTTTTTTAGCTGCTGATTTTGAATTTGACGTAATTTCTTAATTTTACCCATTATGTGATCCCACAGGAGCTCTGAAAGAGGCTAATTTTGAATTTCTCTATTATATTGTGTTATACATTATTGGTAATTTTTTTACACTTGAAGTTTTATTTTGACATGTATTTCTTCATTCAACTCCTTATAATGTGATACAAAGTGGTTCAGATATAAGTAGCTAATTTTGACTTTTCACATTTTATTGTGTGATATATTGTTTATAACGTTTTACAAGTTTCTGAGTACAAATAAAAAAATCTTATTTTTCTTACAAGTAAGCTGGGAAAGTGGTTTTACTAAATTTTGTTGTTTTTTGTTGGTCTCAAAAAACATGGGCATCCAATACCTAATAAATCACTCAATAATAAGTGAGGATATAATTGCAATCCCTTTTTTGGGGCCACAGGAAGAAAAAAAGTGGTTGAATCTGAAAATGGATTGTAAATATAATCTCAATGTCTCAAAAAACATTATTTATTGTGTATCACTCAATAATATCTAAGAATTTTATTTGAACCTCCTGTTTAGGGTCACAGGGGGCTCAATAATGGATTTGATTAAAAAATGGATTGAAAATCTAAACCCAGCACCCCAAAAAACATTATTAATGATATATTACTCAATAATATCAAAGAATATTATCTTAACCCCCTGTTTTGGGTCACAGGGGGCCAAGGAGGGGTTCAATCTAAAAATGGATTATAAATGTAAACTCAGAGCCTCAAAAAACAATATTATCGATGTATCACTCAATAATATCCAAGAATATTATCTTAATTCCATTTCTTGGGCTACGGGGGGCTAAATGAAGGGTTAAATCTAAAAATGGGTTGCAAATATGAACTCAGCCCTCAAAGTAAATAACTCCTCAGGCACCACCAAAAATTTTTTCCAAGGCTGTGCTCTGATATAAAAACAAATAAGGAATAATTGGTTTTTGATTTTCTTAGTTTTTATTGTTTTTCAATGTTTTGAATTTGTCTATAAAAAAGGGAGTGGGGGGTGCAAGTGCACATCCTTTCATCCCCTCTCTCACAGTCACCATGAACTTTCTAAATTGATGAGCTTAACTAAACCAATGTACAAACACAGGAGAGTGAGGAATGAATGAATGAGAAACCTGTGAAAGAGGTGAAAAGTTTGCTGATGTGTCAATTCTATGACATCACACCCACTGCTCAAAAAATATCACAACGTTTTTTGACAACTCAAATTTACCATTCATTTTCTCCCATTCTATCCAACCAATTTTAATGAGGTTTTCACTGATATTTTTTATTTTTTTTAAAGAATTTGAAAATATGTTTACTGAAAATCATGTCCGTACCCCATTACCATCGCAGCAGCTTCAGGCATACTGAACCATTCAAATTCTGTCCACACGAGTCGAAAATATTCCCTAATTATACCTAAAACATATTTTTCGTAACCAATTACGAATAATTACAACCAAATTAATTATTTCCCATCCATTTCTAAATGTCAAGATGATTTACCAGATTCAAAAATCGTCAAAATAATTCATCGTACCAAGTAGATTATTTCTTCAAGAATTTTATAAACAAATCAATAATATTAAGAGAAACTTCGATCAGAATATCTATTAGAATTTATTCTAAAGAGTAACAGAACACGACAGAAGAGCCCAACAAAATAGTATACGGGCCTCATACGGTGTACTCGACTTACATTTTCATTTCAGTCGACCCTTTGGGGCTCATCAAACACAACTGAGTCAATTACTGCGAGCAAAATTTTCCAAATTTTAATCAAACTTGCCACAAATTTATTGTTCGCAAAATGCAAGAGTAATTTTTATTTTACACGATGACGCCATAAACTATTAAAATGAAAGACGTGCGATCGTCGCTCACACAATCTAAATGAGTAAAACCAAAAGGGTGAGAGAGAGTGCAGAGAATTCTGACGAAAGATGATCGGCAGCTCAGTACCTTCTGACGCGAACTTGGCCACTTTTTTCCTTTTATTTTTCCACAAAAGAAACAATTAAAAACGTCATTTTCACGTCATTTATCCCCACCCCCCCCGCTTGACCACCACCATTCAATTTCATTCACACGCATCACAAAGAAAAAAACCGAAAAAACTTCACGACTTAATTTACGATGCCAATATACGGGAGAAATAAAAGGATTTTTTTTATCGAAGGTGATTCGCATTTTTCCTGCTTTATTGAGCGTACGATCGTAAAAGAGCAGGTATTATAATTTCATATTTTTAATTGTCGAATATGATCTGAAGATCGATTATTCACCTTCGCTACGAAGGCATTTATTCGGTGTGGTCGACCCAGTAGAGCGACACAGAGTACGTAAAATACGAATAAATTAATGATCCACCAAATTCGCGAAACATAGATGGAAACAATCGAAATTATCGCTTTTAGGCACGAGCGCAATCGAATATTACGGAGCTACTTTTGTTTCCATGTTGGGTAATTATAGGTAAAGTATTCGACATCACTAATTTTGTAGAGCTAACAAAAGAATAATATGCATTACAGTACAACGAGCGAAACGTGTTAAATCTCACGAAAATATGTTTTCATTTCCACTTGAAAACTAGAATAAGTAGACACCTACTACAGAGATCCCAGAATGGGTACACTGGAACGACGATTCTGCTCCACTAGGTATCGAAGTTAAAACGCCATTGTCGCCACACTGAAACGAATTTCATTTATTCTACACTTGACTGAAAGAAGTTCGACTTAACGGTGACACTAATTAAAACCATGGGAAAGTTGGAGTAACTACCGACTCCCCTCTACTCCTCTACCGATGCATTAATGTCATTTTTCCTCGATACTTTCATGACAAATACAGACGAAGGAAAATGAGAAAAAAATCCAAAATCGAAATTACTAAAATACATTGGAAAATGAGGCCTAAGAGAAAAAGCAGCACTGAGAGTGGAAGGTCATAATCAAATTTCCGGAAGTACGAAAGATTTACCAACTGCAACAATATACTGTGCTCTGTTCATGTAAAATGTAATTAGGGCTATTTCTATATTTTTACGAGCAAAGATATCACATAATTTGAGAATCTATTGAGACTCGAGATTGAAACACTGTCAATAGCAAACAAATTAGTATTTTATCCACAGAAGAATCGTACCTTGAAATTTGATTGGGTACAGTGTTTCTGAGTCTTGAATACTACCACAGTCTCACATGGTACATCTTTAGTTATAAAAAAATTAAATTGTTCATAAGGGGTAGGGGAGGGGGTAAAGCATGTCACTTGGGTTCTTGGCCTGGCTATCTAATTCAGTATTAATCTCTTTTGTGGGAATCTTAAGGAAATGTGAGGGGGGAGAGTTACCGTTTGAATCGGATACGAATTGACAATACAGCTGTCTGGAGATATATCCACCACCTCCCTTAGTAAAAACCACAATATTTTCAAACCTTAAAATACAAATAGGTCGGAAGAAAAGAAGTACAGTCCAAAAATGTTTCTGAAAGCTGAAGCAACGTATCTTTGTTTTGCTTTTTCATTTCATGAGAGGGTTCTGCCATCGTGACCACTACACCCAAGATCTGAAGTATGTCGACGTGAGATGTGGGTTCACACGTCGAGGTTCTGCGGAGAATGGTTTCACAAGGTGAATTTTCCGATCTCGTGACAGCACAAGATGAACCGTGAACCGAGCACATCACTATTTGTAAGGTGAGGAATTCGACGGCAGCTAATCTCGAACCTACTACCTCGAGAGTCGCAAGGCCGAGCAATTAACCACACAACGCCACATAAATCCCTCCATCCTTTTTTTCATTTCCATCGCCTGCGAGTTCGACGAACCTAAAACTATACCTTGTACAGAAGAATTTTTATGGTCCGCAGTAAAAAGGTACGAAATGAGTTTAGGCTGTAGCCGCGTATGAAACAGTGAACGGCAAGAAAAAGTCTAAGTTTCTGACACATCAGCGACAAGAAAATGGCATTGGCGAGGTCGCAGCACAAACTCGAATAAGGAAATACTCGGTTACTGTAACCGACTAATTATCTAATGTGATGAATAACTTTCTTTCACGAACAAACAGCCGTGTGAGAAAAATGCGACCGTTATTAACCCGCAGACGTCGCGGTCGCGTGGTACGATCAATATATTTTAATGGTCAATTATTTCAACAGAAAATATTCTTTGAAAATAAATGAGAGGGAGGAAGAGCAACGAAAGGTAAGGAGTACAGGGAACGGTACCTAGTTTAACGGATGAAGGATCTGAGAAAGCTTAACAATGTTGTACACGAATACAGCGTTAGAAATAAAAATCCAGTCTAGATGCGGCTGAGACGTTTCAAGTAAGAGTAGCCAGTAGGTATATACGCAATTTTATAACGCATTAGCCGTTATATTTTGACATTGCACGAATTTTTCGGAAATGCACATGCACAAATATTTTTCCAGTTTATACTGGTTCTTCACGCCCAGCTCCAAAACTGAAAACGAACACTAGAAAGAAATTATCAGCGAAAATAATTATCGTTTCGGGGTCCAAATTACCAACAAATTCATTCAATATGATTCTTACCAAGGGAGGGGAAAGGGAACGTTTGGTCAATTGTCATTTGCAGAAGTGAAGTAGAAGACACGCTGAAGGAGGAGAAAATAAAATAATAATGCAAACAATTGCAAACTTTTTTCTTGGGCACCAATCCCAGTGAGCCTTTTTGTTCTCCTTTTAAAGGCTATGAGACTTTCGTCATGATTCTCACTTTATTCTAATCCCATGTTTTCTACTTCTCTGTTGTTAAAACTGAAAAAATATTCGTCCGATGAGAACGAACTGACGATAAAAAGTTCAAACCTAAATTTTGCAAATTGGGTTTTATGAGAGCATCAATTCACGATCCACTTCACGGACTACATTGTATGGAAAACAAAACCCAGTATTACAGCCTGTGAAAATAAAACTATACAAGACAATTCACATGGAAGTTCAGCTTTTTTGCACTATGACACAGTGAAAATGAAACCAAAATGGACCAACGGCTCGCATTTCAGGGGCATTGCTAGCAACTTTGAACAATTTGCTCGTAAATGGGGCATACTGAAACAGTGTTGCCAGATGTACAGCTCGGCTGTACGGCCGAAGGTTACGGCTTTCAAACCTTGATAAGAAAAAAAAAACTGTTTTAAGGGAGATTTAGAAGTAGCCTCATAGCTCTATGGTTCTCTAAACAGCTGATGAAAATTATTAATTAATTATTGATATGAACATTAGCTGAATATTCTGTGAAAATTTAGTTGAATTCGTACGTTTTATTCTCAATATATCGCTGAAATTCTGTTCGAATTATATGATTCAGGTGATATTAATTCAATCTACACTTAACTGGGAAACTTCATATTTCGAGAATAAAACGTATAAATTTAGCCAAATTTTCATAAAATCTTCAACTAAAGTCATGTCATACCCCATCTTATCTCCAAAAAAAGGTTAAGAAAAAATCAACCCTGCAAGATGTACGGCTTTGGGTAGTCATATACGGCTTTTCAAAGGTTCGTGTACGGCTATCGTACTCTCAAAATCTGGCAACACTGTACTGAAATGAATATGTTCATCATATTACAATATAGACGTACATATTTGGCTACGCAAAAAAACGTACATTTGTCCCTTTTAAATTGTACAATTACCTGACAAGAGTACCATTACTTCATACCAGTATTCAGGGGATATTCGATGACCTCAATGTACTAGTCCATCAAATATTCTAAAATATACCATTGTGGGGTAAGGGGGGGGGGGTTATGAAAATTATTCGTTACATGAGAAAAGAAAATGACTCATACCATTTTCTCATCTTGACCTAATTTTATATGTATATATATACACACTGAGAAGTCCGAGAATTTTTCAATGTCAAAATAAAAATATTTTGACTACTGATGATGACATAATACGACAACATCTTATAGACAAAAAGCTTAAGTTAAGACAATACAGTGTCTGAAGTAAATAAAACATGAAGATGAAAGCTGATGACGACAATAACGAAATGAAATTCTTTTTCAGAAAATTCTACTAACTGATTATTAGACTTTAATTATGGAGTCATCTGGTATAAAACAACGCCCAATATAAATAGCAGAATTTCACTTGGACAACAGATAATTCAAACATGATATGGCACACCACAAGATTCTATGTATAGTACAAACCTTGCCAATAAGACAAAATCTGCCAACATCCATCTGCTTTATTTTATTTACTTCATTCCATTGTATTTTGCTACGTATGCTTTTTTATCTGCTTTAGCTTGTAAGGACTATTATATAGACAATAAGTAGGGGAAACATGGCCAACAAGAAAGACTACAATGAGAAAAAATGAAACCTAAAATTTAGACACTCTTGCCTTAGCAATGCCCAGTACTAGGCTTGTTTTTCTCAAGCAGTTCTCTCCATGTAGGTAGATAGTAGGAGGCCAGTCATGAGTCATACATTAAACTCCTCACATAGGCACATTTAAATGCTATTAACATCCCATATGTGGCTGTAGACTTTCCAAACCTTTTCTACTTAATGCAGACACTAAGGAGTAATAGTAGAACTTGAGGATATACTAGGTTGGAGACAAAAGACAGTTAGGGATTATTTTTTATATTATGAAGGTTCTAGATAGTAGCAATTAAAGTTTCTCTATGCAGTCAATTATATTGCACTTCAAGGCAATCTCTGTAAAATACCTGCATATAAGATTTAGTCGACAATACGACCAAATGGAGTTCTTGTCATTATTTAAGAGGGAAATTTAGTATGTTGCTGACAAAACTTTTGACCAGCTCTGTTCAGATGACTGCAGTTGCTCTGTCATTAAAGGCCATGTAGTACCTTCTTATGCGTAAAGTAAATCCTTGGTTCTGGTCCATCCTCATCTATATTATATAAAATATCATTTCACCTCATCCATTCTCAGTTAAATCAAATGAAAAACTCTGAAGCCTAAAGTTTCACACAAGGGTCTTCCATACTCACCAAACTAATCAATTCTCATGAAGACAATTCGATAGGTGAAAACAATAGAAATTCTAATGGTTTCCTTTATTTAACTGTCTACAATGGTTTATCATTTTATTTTTGCTTATGTTCGATTTATCAGCTTTGCTTATGTCATTTTTCTTTTATATTATATCTCATTTGTAAATTAATTCGGCTGTTCATTCTTTCAAGTCTCAATCCTCTTATGGATTTAAATTTTGTTAAGTTTCTTCTTTTGACACTCTTTATTCATAATTTTCTCAAATAATGCAGACTAATCTGCCAATGTGATTTGAAGACAAGGAAAGCTATGTTTCACCATATTCAAGACACTTAGCTGGACTTAAGAAGAATTCAGCTGTAGGGTATGTTCAGTCAAAAATAAAACTTCTTGAAACAGGTGTGACAAATCAAATATCAGTGTTTTTAGCTGCATAGTGTATTATAATAAAGGTATTATGACATTATCAGCATTTAAATATCAACATACATGGAGGTTGGACATTGTGTCCCATTCAATTTCAGACGCCTCAATATATATTGCCTAAAATTTTGGGTTCATGGTTTTGAGAAAACTATCAAGTGGATAGGGCTGAAATTTTAACAAGAGATAGTTTTCATACTGAAGCTGGTCTGAAAAAAGTTTTTTCTTTATCAGTTAATTAGTTTTTAAGAAAACTGGAAAACAAAAAATTTCTGGAGTCGTTTCTCCAGGATTCTGAGAAAATTGAAGAACATATCCGGCTGAAATTTTCAAGATAGACTTTCCTTATGTAGGCGCAAGTTTCTTAGAAGTTTGGTGCCTATCAATTCAGTAGTTTCTGAGAGAACTGGAAAAGAAAACTTTCTGAAAAAAATTTTTGTGTTCACGGTTTTGAGAAAACTATTAAACAGATATGGCTGAAATTTTTACAAAAGATAGTTCTTGCATGGGAGCAGATCTGAAAGAAGTTTAGTGCTCATCGGTTTAGTAGTTCTCGAGAAAACTGGAAACAAAAAATCACTAGAAAAGCGATTTTTAGCGATAAAACATAGATAGACCTATATTTTTGTTAAAGATATGGATAGTTGTCGATAGTTTTTTTGTAATTTCTTAACCTGAAACTAACAATGAAATATCAATATATCGATAACTACCGATATAAATATCGAGCAAATCGGGGTTTTCCGCGCCGCGCTGGGCGCGCGCGCACGCACGCACCTTTACAGTCTCAAATACCTTTGGTGAGTTTCTTCTGGCTGTAGGACGACCACCGACCTCGGCGTAGTGGCGGCGATCGCATCACCGGCTTGTTCTCGCGCTGCGGATACTCGAAGCGACATTGATGGTCGCCGAAGTCATTGGAACGCGATTTGCGCAGCGAATGCGTTTTGCTGGAGCCGCGGAAGAAGAACGCCAATTTACTCAGACTTTCAACCATCGCGTGACCGGCGTCAAATACGCATCCGAATTCACGCGGCACTGATTTTTTTTTTTTTCGCCAACAATTACCGCGCGGCTACCGCTGTCTGCAGTCTCGTTTCGCGGCTCAAACTCAACGACCGTAGGAGAAAAAGGGGGCACAGCACATGAGACTACCTTACAATGTTGAAGAATTGGCGCAAAAATTCACGGCCTAAGTGGCCATCTACATTTCCGGCAACCATACAAATTGTGCTGCTGCTGTTGCTGCTGCCGCTACTCCGAGTATGATAGTCAATTATTTAAGGTTTTAAAAAACGCGAACGATTATACACCGAACGAGTAATTATGCGGTGAGAATTCAAATGGTGTGCGAAGAGAAAATGAAAAAGTACAATTTCGTCTGGGACGAGCGAATTGTCCGGAAATCTACCGAATTTCCGCCATTTTTGCGAACACTTCCACTCTTTGTTTGCGGTTGCATGCCGACGATATCATCAGATAGGTGGTAGGCAGGTAATAGATATCGCGACGCGTGTAATTCGAAGAGTATAACGGAACACCAAGAAGCTGGAAGAAATGAAAAATTTAGGCAAAAACATACGGAATTTCTCGCGAATTTTTCCAAGTCACTTCGACAGCGTTGCAAAATCCGAATGAAAAACCAACTGATTAAATACGTGGATGGCACTGCACAGGATGGGCACCGTATTAAAAAACGTTATTTACCAACAATTTTTTTTTTTTTTTTGTTTTTCTTTCATCTTTGTTTTTCGTTATTTCTCTCTCTATCTGACTGCAGATGCTGAGGGAGAAAGGAGGGAACTTTGTTACGCGTATTGAAACCGTTCGAGGAAATCGATTTATAGCGATTTACTGGCTGCGCAAAAAAAAAATACTTCCGAAGAATATCTGGCTAAATCACTATGCAGACTTTAGACCCAGTTGTTTTAATGTTTGTAGGTTTCAGCCGAATAAATTGGATCGAAATGTGTTATTTAGAATATGTCCCCGTGAAAGTCACGAAAATGACCCAAAAAAACGAATAAAAAGAATTTTCCAATGGTAGATTTTCAAGAAAAGCCAGCCATAATAACCGATAGAGTCAGAGATAGAATATATTTTCACGATGACAACTGATTTTTGCATCGCTGCATCAAAATGGTTTCTACTCTTCGACTTATTCAATAAATTTCATTTCAGATATGCAACAGAGCAATCGAAAAATCTGTTTAAACGAGCCCTTTTTAATGCAAAGATACCAGCAGAAACAGACGACGAATGAATCACAAAAGAACCAATAAATGTTTTGAATACTTATCAAATTATCGAAAATCTCCAGATCAAACTCAAACCTTCATTGAACAATCATTAGAAGTAGGTACCAACTTGAAAATAATCACTGTGAAAGGCAAAATCAGTTTCACATTAAATTAAACAGAATTAACGAAAATTACCATAAAATATCAGAAATCACTGCCATTCTTAGACAGATATTGAAAATCGGATGAAAAAAATCAAACCTTAAAATAGCACTAAAAATTGATAAAAATCTAAAACATTTCAAGGGAGACTTTTATCTCGCCAGGGCTTCGACAGAAACGTATCAAGTTTTCAAAACTCATAAAAAATTAAGCAAAAATTGTACAAGAAAAATTAATTTTTTTTTTTTTCTTAACCATAACGCAATACGACTAACTTATTTCATCCGAAATCAACAAAGAAAATCATTGAATATTATAGATGTCTGCTGTTAAACATGAAACTTTTTGCTGGTTATCAAGAAATTCTAGATTCAGACAAGACATAAGTCACAATGTCCGGGGGGAGGCAGAGGAAGAGGAATGGAATTCAACTTTTCTTGTGCCAATGGGTTCCATTTGGCATTTTAAACGAAAAACTGAAACTTCCGCCTTGGTGTCAATTCTAAAAGCAGGTTTCGGTTTTTATTTTTTATTTTTGAAAACCTGCCAAAAATTGTTGTTCTTCTGAAACTATATTTAAAATTTAACACGTGAATCGTTTAACAACATTATTACAACCATGAACCATTTATGTTCTGTCACCAAACATTATAATTAGAGTGCGGATTTTTTAGCATTATTAACGCTAAAATTCGGCAATGAAAACTATATTTTCAGCATTATTCGACAAAAACAAAAATAGCCAACCAAAATATCACCAAAAAACTTCAAATTTCAATTTATCTCTAATTCTCCAATTTTCTATACGAAAATGATGTATTTTTCAACGAGAAATTTAATGAGCTCATTCCGAGAGTACGAGATCCATTATTTCAGAAGTTATCGAGCTTTTTCTGTAAACTCAATTTTTTCTTTAAAATTTGCTCAATAAATTTTCTAACTTCGCAACAGAAAGGAAATTCAATCATCGGAAATACTTTTGGATAGCTCGGAAGATCATCTGTCTTTCATTTACAGGAGGACACCTAGTATCTGCTCCCAGCAATCCTATAGACAATGAAAATAGCATCTAAAAATTTTAAATTTCCTATTTCTTCTCCAAATCTACAGTTTTTCTTGGAAAATATGCGTTTTCAGAAACTTTGCGATTATTACGTAATTTTTGGCATTTATTCCATTTTTGGCATTTTTTGGGAAAATAACATTTTTTTCCCAGCCCCTACCCATGAAACGAACTTTAATTTGATTTTCAAGCCCTTCCCCATTAAAGCAATGCCAGAGAATCAGCACTCTAATTATAATCATTAATCAGCAACAAGAAAAACACTAAAACTTTCGCAAATATTTAAACATTACCTAGGTACTTATATGCCATTAAAACATGAAAACTAAACAAATATCCAAAAATCCAAAACGAAATGATTGATGCGCAAACTTTCGTCGGAAAATGCATCATAAATTTTCCTTTATCGATCAGAAAATGAAGAAAAAATTGCTACGAATATTTGAATTCGAATATATCTCAGAGTTACGTATTCCAAATATTATGTTTCATCATGGGATAAAAACTTCGAATTACCAAATCCAGTCACAAAAAACGCCACGTGGTTAATTTTTTCGATGAAAAGAAAAACTATAAAAAGTTATTTAGTCGAGAAAATTTAATTTTATCCTACCAATGCCATCAACGAATTTCGTAAGAAAAAGCGTCGGAAACTTAAAATGCTGTAACTACACGCAGCATTTATCCGCATTGATGATATTATTTCCCTATTACCTACGTTCGTTGATTTTACAATTCAGGAGCTCACACAATACAGGTACGTAGCTTTCAATCAATAAATGAAGAAAAGAAATAAAGATAGAGTGGGACTATGATGAGAAACATCGAAAATTACAGCCTAAATGCACTAAGCGCTGGGCCATACAATCAATAATTTCATTCTTATATTTTTCCTAAAAATCGAAACGATAACTCGACAATTTGTAATTTCACAGACAAAAGAGGGAAAATAAACAGACAAAAACATATGCAAATTGTGCGTAAAAGCAGATGCAAAATTATGGTACCTACACCTGTTACAACTTTACTGTCACTTTTCCCCCGCATAGACAGCTACTGTATTTTTTGAAAACGGATCCGAAGTAGACAGAAAGCAATTAAAACGATGTTTGCAACTAGTCGCTCTCTTACTAGTTCAATATTAACAAGATATCGGGATTTTTTCAATACCCTATTGTGGAATACCTTGTTGTGAGAGATATTCTCACCAGAAGGAAATTCTACAGAATTTAAGCATGTTCAGCCACTTCGTACACAAGTACGGGTAAGCCAGAACCAGACTAAACACTGGCAATTTTAGAGCCAATTTGGGTGGTTTATATACGGTTTATTTACACACACACAAACACACGTACGTAAGAGAATACGTACGATGGTGAGAACGGCCAGGTCGCATCATCCCCTATCAAGATAAGAGATGGCTGGCCAGTTCGTGTACGAATTGTGACATCATATTATTGTGTCACGATTTGGTACTCGTACATTACCTGCAAGTACATACAGGTAATTACGATCGAACGAGTTTTGTGTGTTTAACGTCACAAGGACGATTATTTGCCTGCCCTTTGGGGCGGCGACTGTCGTCGAAGGGTCCGAGCCCCTTTACCTCATACCAGTGAGTCCCCACACCTATATAAATAGACCAATTAAATAAACTTTCATAAAAAAGACTGCTGAAATTTCACTTTCTTCATAAACAACCGCAGCAGCGTCACTACCACCATCACAAATCGTTCTCCTAAATGGTGACAATTTATCTTTGGACAGGTTGTATGCCATAGAGCCACCAAATAATCGAAAGTCAATTTTTCAACCACCGCAAGATTGTTAAATGAATCTTCAAAACGGCGTACATACGATATTAAAACATAAACCTGCACATATCACCTCTCATCCGATTCGTAGATAAAACGCATTCGCAAGTTTCTTCTCTAATTTATTTGCTCACAATGTCGTCAATAATTAATTTATTTTCTCTCTACGCCTCTACATAATATATCGTCTATGGCAAATAAGCGGAGAGATACCAAACTACTTTCAAAACGAGTACTTCTCTCAGACGTTTGTTTGGAGTACCTAACAAATTAAAAAAAAAAAAATACTTATCACACAAAAAAAAATTAATGGGAAGGCATCGAAAGTATACCTACATGTGAAATACAATCTCATCGCAAAAACAATACGGACGATAAGAATCGTATTATATTCGAGTCATCGCATACGAATGCACACATTCACTTTCTACAAATTATTGTTTGAAAATAATTCGCTGGCGCATATAAGTACACGCATATTGCGTTAGGTTATGATTTGGAATTGCATGTCCAGAGCAAAAGTCTAACCGTCGACGGCGACGATGATGATTTAATTATAACGGCAGGCTCAGGTAGTACACAGCCACTTCCTAAATACACAATGGCGTAATTTCAAAATGTATACGAATACATTGGATGCAAATTAAGGTCGTTGACTGTAAAAAATCAAAATGAGGAGAATAAATGATGAGATGCACACAGACGACGGATGGACTGCTGTATAATGGGTACGAAGTTTTCTGATGCACGCGGATGTGATTCGATAAAACGAAATTACATGGTGGACGTTCACGAAATCATTAAAAAGATTAGGTAATTCGACGACCATCGAAGAGAATTCCTCGGGTTAACCTTCAAAGTCTCGAGGGGCAAGTGGGTGATGGTTTTTGAGAAAGAAAAAGAGTTTTAGACCTCCCAAAGAAAAAAAAAAATCAGAATAAACTATTTCGTGGAGGTAGAAAAAACGATCTTGTTTCCAGTAATACGAATGAAATTAGAAAATAATAGTTCCCAATTCTTACAACACCGGTAAACCTTTTCCAACATCTACTCCAGTCACAATTTAACGTAATATTACTCAGGTACAGATTGAATTTAATGCAAACCAACTCTCATTCCAGATACAATTTTTCTGGAGAAATTAAAAATTTCTCTCTGCTTACGCAGCAACAATTTATTCGACTTTCTTCTAAAATTGTGGATCATTAACGGAGCTAAAATTTCCTCAAGGATAACGAAGAGCGGAGGGGAGATTTTGGTTTTAAAAAAATGATTTTTTTTTTAACATTATTTAAATTAGTAAAATCACCAACAATATGTAGCTTTTGGACTTACAGCTGGAGTTCAGTGATTCAAAAAGAACGATCAAGGAGATTCGTAATTAACGGTATTGTCAAAATGTCAAGTTATGAAATTACAAGAAGACCGACTTGAATAAGAAGAAATCATACAAAATTTGTCAAGTTAGTGATTCGTAAATAAAAATAACAGCGAGATAGCCCCTCTCGATTGAACTGAAATTTATGTTTTTTTTTTTACAAACTTCAACACCCCCATAGGCACAACAATCGAAGCATCGACACCCCTGTTCCATAATAAGTAAATTCATCGTATTTCCGGAAGATTATACGGTATACCCTTTTCAAAACTGAAAAAATTAGAACACTCTTCAAAAAATCAGTAAACGAATCGACAAGTCCCGGAAGTTCGAAGCAAAACAATTTTTTAGGGCTCAATCAATTAACAGGTACTGAAACATCAAAAACCTAAAACGAATTGGGTAAGTAAAAATTCAATTCGGCACTGGACTGAAGGAAAAAATAATATCGTAAAATGCATTTCAATCTCTTACTTCACCCACCATATAACCCTTCCCATCCGTGATGAACAAAACTGATCTTGGCCTTGAGCTTTCAGCAAAACCAATGCTAAGATCAACAACGAAAGATCGAGATTAAGACCAAGATTTGACTAAGGGAAGACCAAGATAGAAATCAAAATTAAGGCAATTTATCCAATACCATAGTCTTGGTCTTGCTTTTATTCGTAATTAATTTCCCTCGAAAAGCGACTGATTCGATTTTTTTTTTCTAATACGTAACAACTATTTGTACGTCTACATTACAAAAATGGTTTCAATAAATCACATACTACTGAAATCTTATCAAAATACATCAAAATATAAATGAAATACATGACTTCAAAAGATTTATAAGAAAAACATGGAAAATTCTGGATCAGAAAAATAATTTTTAAACATTCGCATCACCATTATCCAAAATTCGACAATCAGATCAGCAACTGCTGAAGTACAAGATTTTTGGGAAATTATTATTACAGCGACGAAATGAAGTTTAAATCAACAGATGAAACAAAATGGCTATAGTGATTGACAGAAGTTTAAACGATTTCAACAACAATTATTCGAACTAATTTGAAGACACGAAAAAACTGGAATTGTGAATATTTTTAATTCCCGTAGGCATAAGCATCAAGTACTTTTATTCTTTTCTCTTATTTTCTAATTTACCATAGAATTTAGATACGCCAACCAGGATACCAAAAACGGAGTTCTCCAAAAAAATTTTTTTTTTCAAATCAATAACTCCCTCACATGGTAATTCTCTGAGATTCTTGACCATGGACTGTGCGATACTCGAGGTAGATTACGAAAAAAAAATAACTAAACTATGCAATTATCTGATTAAGTGAACGAGACAAATACCACCTACGGCAAACAGAGTTATAATAATCGAAATTTATCAGAATTTCTCCTCGAAAATTTTGAAATATTATTTTTGCCGGGTATGGAAGAAACAACGAACCGGTCGTACAAAATTTCAGCCTTCGAGAATATTAATCTTCGTTAATAACTTGACGATGGTACGTGCCACAGAGCGAATTTACCCTTGACACAGGTTATTCATAAATTTTCTGAAAATTAATCCATCATATTAATTGTTTAATCCAATTTTAATTCGCAATTCACGCCACTACAGGAATTTCAAGTTTTGTAGGTCTGCATCTCGAAGTCGACTTTCCCATAATCGAGCAATTTACAGCGCATAACACTCTGTTTTTAATTCGAAATGCAGCATTTACAACTACGTAGGTACTGAGGTAAGTACCGAAGAGGATGAATATTATAATTACACTATATACGTTTATGATTAGCCTAACCTACATCCGGTCACTCGAACACGGAATGAGAGGAACTTCCAAGAAAACGCAACTCTTCTAGACGATTATTGGATTTTAAACAAGAAAACTGATTGTGACTAAAGTGTCTCGTGACGAAACATCAAAATATAATATGTAACTATGTCTTTAAACGATGAAAAAAACTCGGGCATTGGAACGAAATATTAGCTACTACCCCAGAAATACCAAATGAACATTTTACAAGACTAAATTTTCGAAATTAGGTTTATGTTAGGAATAAATGTTTATCCTATTTTTGAGACTAAAACTCACGAAAAGAGTCGAATTTATACAGTCGACTGTGACTGTTCAGTCTTCATTGAGCTGGTTGCCATTTGAAACCGTTATTTTTTCACAATAAATCTCGATGAACAATTTTAATTTCAAAAATTTACTTCATAAAACAGCATAATTAGGGGGAATTGTTGCGCGTTACAAACGAGGAATATAAA
Organism: Ericerus pela; assembly: GCA_011428145.1. Taxonomy (NCBI): domain Eukaryota; kingdom Metazoa; phylum Arthropoda; class Insecta; order Hemiptera; family Coccidae; genus Ericerus; species Ericerus pela. Next base: position 387,514 of record WOFM01000167.1, read on the forward strand.
TTATTAATTTTTTATAGTTTTAGAACATTTTAAAAAACGTCGAAATATTGAAAGGACGGTGAAAATGTTTACCAACCGTTATCTCAGAGTAAACTGGTGGGTTGGAAATTATTTGTAGAAAAATGTAGTTTTATTCGACGTCGAAAAATAATTTTCAGTGTGAAGTCGACGCTTCAAAATGAAATTTAATATAATATGGGTGGTAAGGTATATCGTTGTAATTAATAGTATAATACGGAAGTTTACACTTCACTAATGTCTCGTCAATAGAGGTAGATACTGGATCCCTTCGACAAAACTTTCGCAACTATCGATACTCGCAATGGAAAACAGGTTACCTACACACAAAGCTCACTCATTTCACACTTTACATATTACTACCTCACAGACGTATGAAAATAAATGAAAATGAAAGAAAAGAAAAAAAAAACAACTAAAGTAAATAGCTCGAATGGCTAGAAGATGAACGCCAACAGGTGAATAAAATAGGTACATTCCTGCTGGGGAGTAACCAGAGAAGCAGCGCAACGAGATGAGATTCTTACTCGATTGTGCTCGAAATAAACCATAAAACTTGTTCGGAACTTGTTTCAGGCGATGGTTTTCGAATTAATTTTTATAATCACACAACGGTTAGCGAACGTTTTACCACCGCATCGTATACGAATATCAATCGACAATAACGCTAGACCACTGCTATGTCTCAGACTTACTTACTACGAGACTTGACTACACGCCGAATATTCAGTGAACTTGAACTTCAGAGATAACAACTGATGATGGTTCGTTCAACCGTCACGAATAATACCTACATACGGGTGAGAAGGACACAATTAGATAAGGGACAACTCGTAACGGCGAGATAATTCGACCAAAGCAGGCCAACTTTTTGCTCAAATTTACGAGACTTTGACACAAATTAGCCATCGTTCAACTCAACTTATAGCCTTTACTCGACCTCAATCAATCATGATTCAATTAAAGTTGCCAGGTTCTGATCCGATCAACCACGTTTCAGCTATAGGTGAGTTACCATTTAATTATTTTCGGAATTTCAAACTCCGTCAGCCAGTGGCTGTCAAGAGAAACCTAAATTCGGTCCTAATTAATTACCTTTTGATCCAAATTAGCCACGATCGAGTTTCAGCATTCGGTTCGAGTAGTCCCAATTCTACTAGGTTAACCACAACCACGTTTTTATGCGAATCACCCATATTTTAACACAAGCGAGTAACAATTTAGCTCAGTTAACCAGCCATGTTTCGACTCAAAGTTGGTAGTGGTAGGCTTATGGCCTCAGCGGCGGTTACATTCCCCATTTAGCCCAACCTATAATTATAAAAACTGACCTTCTAAAGTAAAAATTGAAAGATGTGGCGATTTTGTTTTTTTTTTCTTATGAATTTTTCGGTAAAAATGTCAATTTTTTGTAGGCGTGTTGAGAAAATTGGCGGGTCACACACCCCCCCTTAACGACATCGCTTCGCGCCGCCCTGAATAGCCTAAAAGAACAAAACAGAATTTAAGTTAATATTTTTGCAAAAGTGACGAAAACCTGACAGTTTTTAATTAATTTAACTCACAAAGTCTCAATAATTTTATTCTTCCCGGGACTTCACAAAACACCAAATATGTGGCTAAGTAACACCTCCAAAGGACTACCCACGCGATTAGGAATGTATAATCGCGACAGTAATCAAGACAATTTGAAAATTTCAGGCTATCTTCTAGAGGAGGTCAGACGAAAGTCAAAGAGGACTCTAAATGAAGCTCTAATGAAACAGGACAACAGTTGGTACAAGCGAAACGAATCATCATCTTGTCAATACCACTGAAAATTCATGAAAAAGTCCGGCAGATAAATATTTTATTGCCTGCAAAGAACAGTGAAAAGCTGAATAAACAAAACGACCGATAAAATATGGAAAAATTTTTCTACAACTTTAAGGGAAAGAATTAATTTCTGACATTTTTGTGTTCGTCACGGAGTAAAAAAGTCAGAAATTACTCAATTAAGAACCGGAGGAGGGTTGACAGACCTGAAAATGGGACCAAGAGAAAATTCTAATCGTCAAATACATCGAAATTCAAGTCCAGCCGACGTAGACTTGAAAAGACAAAATTAGAAAACTGAAAACTGAGTGAAGTTCTTTCACACAATTCTATCGTCTATTCAGTCATAATTCAACTTATTTGCGCACGTTTTAACGAAGTCAGCCATATTATGTCGACTCAGTTAGCTGTTGCATGTGAAACTATATAATTTTTGTAGGACAGATAGCCTTCATGCACCCCACTACGTGAAAATTGTGTCATTAAAAAAATTAATAAAGCATAAATTCTCCTTTTTGGACCATTTCTGGGGACCTGAGCAACAGGTTTGCTCCTCATCTAATTACGCCTACGTTCGCCGTCGAGATAACTGCTCTGAGTTTTCATTCGGATTTGCTGGAAAAAAAAAATGCGCGAACATAATACTGCAGCTTTAACCGACATATTTCTCACACATCCCACTTTCGACGAGAATAACCGTAAAGAATTTCATTTATTTATCCTCCCTCACAAATTCACCATCACTGTAGTAACCTTACTAATACCATTGTAGCACCATCGTTAATTAGGTAGCAAAAAAAAGTCGGTGATTGATGAAAAACACAATATGCATATCGCAATGTCGATACAACCGCTCAAATACACGTTACACAATATTATTAAATGATACGACAATATGGCCCAGAGGCAGATACAAATCGTTAACTAGCACAAAGAAGAAAAAAAAAAAACATTAACAAAAACAGTACATAAGGCTTAAATAAATTCACAAAAATTTGAAACGGGAACAATAATGTAACATCGATAACGAAATGCACGCAACTATACTACAACGACTTCGCTTTTTTGCAAATTTTAATTTCTAAAACAAAAAAAAAAAAAAAAAAAACAAATCCATGTATGACAATAAAGTATAAACGAAAACCCCAAAATAGAATGGAACTTTATGAAGCACGATATTTTTTTTTTTTTTTCTCGTCGCCTTCCTCTATTATTTTGGGTGGTCCAAATGAAACAAGAACACAACAACAATAACAACAACAACGATAATTCGAACGCACGATACTCGAGCACCGAGATGAACACGAAACTGCTGGTCGTGCAACGTCAAAGCTAGGAGTCGAGCAGGTTTGCAGAAAAGATCGGAGATGGCATACACACAGATCGAGTGCAGGTTGAGCACAGTATCACTGCCCCTAAGGTGTATTTCGTTAAGTGGTGGCCCATTTATAATAGCCTTATGACGACGACGACGACGACGACGACGACGACGATCGACAATACATATTTTATTGGATAAAACCGAATTTTTCATCGCCCTTTTTCCATTTCCTCTAGCTGATGTTTCTGTGTAGGCAATAGGCTTTGCGTTCCATTCTTTTCCGCATAATAAGAACTATCAATACACAGTATTACATAAAAATAGAAAACTTTCAAGTGCCATAAACAACGAGTGTGGGTATTATTAACGATGACCGTCGTTCTCGTACGAAAATCATGTAATGCGCGTAACCTCGGGTTTTTTTTTTTTTTTTTTTTTTTTTTTTCAAAAACAGAAACTTACCTACTGGTTTTTCGAAAATTTTGACCAACAAAATAAGAGTTCGAGGAAGTAAATAATAAAAAAATCGAATCGTACACTTGTTAAAAGAAGGAAACCAAAAGAGCATCAGGTAATTCCACTAATCAGAAGCGAAACTAAGCGGGGCATAGAGAGCTATGTATATATATATATATATATATATATATGAATTTGAGTTTTTGGTACTTCAATTTTTCTACGATTATGAAACGAAAAACATTCTCACCCCCATCCGCAGATCGTTCCATGATACCAAGATTAATAAGTAGATTTTCAATAGAAAACCTAATTAAAAACTGTACCTTCGTATGAACCTGGAAAACTCGAAGCTTTTTGAGAAATTTTCCATTTCCTTTATCTCGTCATCTCGTAAAGGCAATAATTTATTTTTATTTAACTCGAATTTTCTATCAACTCTTTACACGTTTCATAAATTTTTGATACAATAATTTGAATTCCGCGAACACGCAACATTTGCAAATCAAATTTTCTTTACTTCGCGTTAGGTTTTATTAATTGAATTTTTCATTTCGTTAATATTTACAAAACACAAAAAGAATTAAAGAATTTTCCTTTGGAAAGTCTAAATCGCACAACAAAATGATAAATAAATTTTATTTAAATACAAAAAAAAAAAAAAAAAATTAATCTGAATGAGTATAGCTCTTATTAGTGGATATGCCTTTAATGACAATAATTTTTTCAATCTTTTAATTCTCATTTTTTTCAATTACACCTTTCTAATTTTTTAATTTTCCAATGTGAATAGCCTAGGACATTCTCTGAATGGTCAGGAACATTTTGAGCCTATTTTCATTGAAATCTTTAAACTATGACGCATGTTCTGAACGAACGAAATTCCGTTAGTTCTGGAGATAGACATACCATACATAGTATAACCTCCTCCGTACGCAGTCGGTAAATACAGCAACGAACAATGTAAATAAAAATACTAATTCCCATACAACCAAGTATACGTATCCCATCGAAAAATTAAAATTAAACTTGATGTTTCAACAGACTAAGTTGATTTTACGAAAACACATAAGTAGACAGTATAAAATAGGAATTCTGGAGCAACTTTCAAATATAAGAGCTTTCGTGTTGAATGCTTCTTGAAGTAGAATTTTCAGTTAAAATAAAGTAAATTATAAGGGAATTTCAATGTTTACTTTAGTGACGGGCAAAAATCAATTATTCTGAATAAATGGAAGAACCGATTAGAGCAAAATACAGAAATTGATTAATCGATTAGTCGACTAACCTTAAAACAATCGATTAATCGATTCTTTTCAATTAATCGTTCATCACTCAATGATTCAAAAGAGCCATGTTGATATTATCATTTATCGGTTGAAAACCGCCGAGGAATTTCAGAAATAATAAATTAGTCGATTCACCTCAAAATAATCGATTATAACACAATCGATTACTACATAAAATCGATTAATCGATTTTTTCAAATTAATCACCCATCACTAGTTTATTCATACATAAAGTTCAAATTTGAAATTAAAATTCGAATTCTACTAAGCACAAAGGAAATGAAAATAAATGTTCAGCTTGGGTGAAAATTATGAATATGCGGCGTCATTTTTGAAGTTCCTGCGACACATCGAACTCCAACAGCTTCTTCATTCACGCTTAAAATCTCGATTGAACTTCTGAATCTCAAATTCGAAGAAGTTGAACAAGGATAAGTAACTCGCTGTTTCACAAAAAATTCATTCAAAATTCGAAGCAACATTCAATAGGTACATCGTTGTCGAGGAAACTAACCCATCTTCAAAATGCTCCAGCCTCTGACTGGCTGCGGATCACATATTTTACTCACAACAGGATAGGATTTGTGGTAATATTTGAAAACAACACTGGAATGCAGCAAAAAAAAACAGCCAGCACCTTCTCTACTTGTTTATTCAAATCTTGATAAAAGGAAAGCAAAAGAAGAAACGGACAATTTTACACAAATAAAAGGAAAGTATGCTAATGTTACATCCTGTTGTACCAGCCAACATTTCTGTGTTTCTATTATACTTGTACGAAGCCTATACAAAACGCATGTAAATGACGTTTTCGACCACCAATCGCATTTTTGCAAAAAGTTGAAAATGATTTTCGCGTCAAGATAAGCGTACCACCGCAAGACACGTTAAACCAACAACAGATCTAATCGTAGCTAACATAGTTTTCAGCTCACAATTCCGAGCCGAGCGAAGCGATTCCGAGATACCTACGAAAGAACCACCCATAGACAGTAGACACTCTAATTCTCGAACATGGTTACCCTCTCGGAGATAGGTACCTAATGATCGAAAAATTTATGAACCAAAAGAAGTAGGCCTTGTTCTCGGTAAGTAGGTTAACAAACTCATATCTGGGGGATCGAATGTCTCAACTGCATCCAAAAAAGTGAAAAGAGATGGTAATTTGCTGAAATTCATCACCAATACGATGTTCTCGGAATATAATCAAAAGAGCGATTAGCCTAATGTAACACTTAAAAATATTTTTAACGAGAAAATAAAACCACTAGGGCAGCAAGCCACGCTAAAAAATAAGTTCACGTTAAAAACGAAGATACACTTATTTTTTTTTAGCTTTAGCTCCATACGACATAAACATTATTTTGTTGCGGAAGATTGGTCGCAGTATTGGTATATTTTAAAATCCCTGTAGTGAGTAGAATAAAAGCTTATAATAAAGGTTTTCTTAACCAAAAAAATCTAAAATAAATAAATAAATAAATAAATACAATATATACATTAAAATGATTAATTTTTGAAAAAAATGAAACTGACTGCGTGTAGGGACATAAAACATAGAAAAAAAATGTTGAAAACAAGTTTTCCCAGTTTTATAATAGTAATTTTTTTACCAAGTGGAATTACAACTAACGCAGTCGCTAGCAGAAATGCCTTCCAAGTTACATGTCATAAATATATAATGCAAGATTTTTGAACGAAGCAATGTAGATTCTTTCATATTAAATATTTCCCTGATGCAATTTTTTGTAAATTTAACATGGATTTGACAACCTTGAAATACGTAGCATTATTACATCTATTCAAAACATTAGGGAGTTTTATTTGTTAAGAATGTTTAAATTCCTTAGATGTGCTGTTGAAAACTTCACTTTTCACTTGATTTCAATCAGTTTTATATTAGGCTTAATGATAGGTACTTATGAAATCAACATTAATTTAAATATCATTTATTGCATAATTTAATTAGTGAGAACCAAACCGTATTGATTTTCATATTTATATCAAAAGATATTTCTGCCAGCGACTGCGTTAGTTGAAATTCCACTTGGTAAAAAAATTACTATTATAAAACCTGAAAAACTTGTTTTCAACATTTTAGTTCTATTATGTTTTATGTCCCTACATGCAATCAGTTTCATTTTTTTTCAAAAATTTAATTATTTGAATAATTTTTTATGAAGTGCAAAATGAAAGTCTCCAGCAGTTTTACACAATAAAGGAATTTATTCTAGAAGTGACAGATAATTGTTGATATTGTAATATTTGGACAAAACTGAATTTAATTTTCAGCTTATTGTTTTTTTCTTAATTACGGCAATTCAAATTTATTTATTGGTCAACAACCAAATTACAATCAGATGCAAGGAAAACAAATTCAAAGTTTAAAATTGATTTTAAACATTGTTAGATCTACTATATTGGACTATATTAATAGTAATGGTAATAATGATTTAACAAAAAGGCATATCAAAAAACATATATGATGTATCACACAATAAAATGTGGAAACTCAAAATTGAGCCCATTTTAGGGGCCACTGGCAGTTGAAATATGGGTTGAATTCAATAATGAACACCAAATTCGAACTCAGCACCTCAAAAAAAAAAATATTTAATGATGTATCACACAGTAAAATGTGAAAACTCAAAATTGATTCCCTTTTGGGGGCCGCTGGGGGTTGAATAATGGGTAAAATGGAAAAATGAACACCAAATTCGAATTTAGCACCTCAAAAAACATATTTGGGGATCTATCACACAGTAAAATGTGGAAACTGAAAATTTTGCTGCCGGAATGTTTATATGTGCATAACTAAGGAGGGCTAATATAATTCTGAGCAAATGGTGTTATCTGAAATATTTATATAACCATAAGAAATACCGTATCCTAGACAATTTTCGGTGATCCAATCAAGATACGTTATTCCGTTTTATTTGGAATCAGGACTTGTGATTGGTCATCTTACTTTTTTGATGAAAAAAATTGCAAAATTTTGAATATAATTTTTGGGTCATCTATGGAGAATTTTTCAGATTTCTTTTTACTCAATGTAAAAATACCAATTTTTGGAACATACATTCCTATTTTTAAGATGAATATTGAATGCTGCAGAGTGGCAGAAAATTTCATTAGATTGCCAGAAAACAGGTCAAACACAGGACCTCTTTCTGACACAGTTGGTAAAAATAAAAATATCGAAAATATTTACCAGAATGCTGGATAACAAGTAGGTTTAATGAAGTGTCGAGGAAATTTAAAATTAATTGTATTGGGCGAGTTTTCCAGTGGTTGCTCAGCAAACAGAATAACGGCAAGCCTGCACTCCACATTTTTTTTTTTTTTTTTTTTAAATCTGGAATTATCTACACTTGTTGACAATAGTTGAGGATTTTTTCAGATCACTTCTACGTTCAAAAGTTTAGCCGATTGAAATCAAATTTTACAAAATGATAGAATACGATACATTCAATGTCCGTACTAAATTACGTAATTATTGCTTTGAAATTTCGCATTTTATAACCATTTAAGCACCGAAAGTGCAACATAATAGGACATACCGGACACACCACCCGGCCAATCTAGACCAAAAAGAGTTCCTCTCTGTCTAGATCCGAATAAGTGTACCAAATTTCACTTGCATACACATAATGAATTTCAGCCAATAATGTCAAAATTTTCGTAGGATCATGAGACAAAAGACGAACCTATCTCAAAAGCCCGAGTCTTAGTAGCGAATCAATTCTAAAATATAGATTTTCTTCTAAAACCTACATAAAAATGTTACATCGAAGTACGAAATCTTTTACAATTCGGAAAAAATATATAAATTCAGAAAAAATACTCCCGAAAGTATATCAGCAGAAAACGAATCTAAAATGAATTTTTCAACATCAATATGTCATGAAACAGAGTTTGTTTTCCAACTTTCTCATGATGAACTAAATAATGAGTACAACTGGTCTTGTCTTACTCTTATATTTTATGCCAGACCAATACCAAGAGTAGACTGAACAGAAGTCCAAGACCGAATGCACGACATAAAAAAAAAGGAATAAAACCGAAAATTTTCGCATTATTGCTACTTAAAAATAATAGGCAGTTAATGATTCAATTTTGTCTCTATTGGATCACTTATAAGAGTTCGCATGAGTGAACATCATCGTGCTGTCTATGTATATTTCAAGAGGACGTGAGTTGCAGATTTGATTAAGCCGTCGACAATAACAAAACATTGCAAGCGAGACCGAGGCTTACACCTAAATACAAATTTGACTGCAAAACCAAGACCGAGACGCAAACCAAGGGTATTGATAAGAAAGCAAGAATACCATGATCTTGGTTTTAGTCTTGATTTCAGTCTTGCTTTTACTCATCGTTAATTGACAAAACCAAACCGCAATCGTACAAAAATAATTTTCACTGATACACGTACACGCACGAACTCTTTCAGATGAATTCGAGTAAAGTAATAAAAATTTACGTCGTCCATAAATTACTACTCTACCATGAACGGAAGAGACGGTGAAATACTTAGAAAGAATGAGATACAAAATTTAATTTCAGAAGGTGAATCCGTGTAAAATTTTTTTTTAAAGGATTTACAGGTATACACTTCTGCCTAGATATCACCAATAAAGCTGGTAACAAATAAACATAATGTTTAGCGACGGTTACTAAATGAGTTCGTAAAAGAGGTTAGGTAATCCAGAAGAAGGACACCTATACAGTAGAATCATCCATAAAATCAATAAAAGAGCGACGGTGAATGTGGCTGCGTTTTAAAAGAGAAAAGCGAACGGAAGTTTAAGAAAATCGAGTGTAAGTGTTTATTTAACGATAAATTCCAATGATGCATAGTGCTGGAGAGATGCACAATTACTGACATGAATACAAAATTTTTTTCCAGGAAAATACCCAAGTCAACGCCATGCGAAGAAAAAAAGATTACAAAGTAAATCAAATTCGTTTACGCGACGATGGATTAACGACCTCTTTCTCTGGATAAAAGTACAACTTCGAAGTTGAGTTGCTAGCAGGCTTGGCCTGGAATAAATCTTATCATCATGAAATATAAGAGCAAGGAAGGTTTTCCTGAATCTGTTAAGCAATAAATCCATACGGATCACTGTGAAACGGCTCGTAAAAATATTCAATGTATTTGTTTCTGTGGCAACCACATAAGCGAAGTTAATTCTTGTCACCATCACCCCGCACCATGGCCGTGTGTATATGGTAGCCGTATTTTGGTGATGATGACGATTGAGGTAGGTATTCCCATTGGTCGATTGGTCTATTCCCTGGGCCAGTGGAATACCTACATCGGTGACCTCGACGTGATCTGAGGGATGGTGAGGGCAGTGCCATCTCTTGGAAGTACACGTATGCCTGATAATTCACCTGCTCTTCACCTCACAATGTGAGGGAATTGAGCACTAGTGTCGAGGTGGTAGGTGTACAAGGTGCGATGCGGGGATGTATTGGAGAGAGGCATCCACCACTCCCTTACACACACCTACCCTTCTGTTAGTAGCTCCACCTCCATTTGAGTCATACTGCGCACTGCTGTACTGAGGGGGAGTAGTGTGGCAACCACATAGGAGGAATTAACTCTCATCACCATCACCCAGCGCCATGGCCGTGTGTATACGGTAGCTGTATTTTGGTGATGGTGATGATTGAGGTAGGTATTCCCATCAGTCGATGGTTCTATTCCCCGGGACAGCGCAATACCTACAGTTTCATTTCTGCGTTAATCGATAGAGAAACATCTGATCAAACCCAGTATTAAACACACAATTTTTTGAAACAAAATTATACGCGCCATTTTTAACCAGTGGAATAGGAAAGCGCCAAAACTATTGTTAAAATGTACCCAAAACCGCAAGCGCCACTTATTTTCCCTTATCAGTACATGAATGTGCTTAAAGTTTTATTTTATTGGCATGTAAGTGCGTACAGAGGCATCGTACCAACCCAAAAATATTTCCAAGCCTCATCTTGTCATTTAATTGCCTCACATACATCGAATAGTGGACTAAGCTAAAAGTTGAACCATTTCGTATTGGGTATACATGCTGGACCATTCACATTTTTTTACCACATAGCAGGCTACACGGTTTTCCATTTCTCATGTGCTGTAAATTTACTCAACTTTGTGTGTTGTCTGCGTAGTAAAATGTTTGAAGTGACTGACAAACAAAGAGGTTCAGTGAACAAAATGAACCATTCCTCACCACACAATAAAACAAAACACTAGAAAGGTGAAGACAGTTTTATCATCGCACTATGGGTGCAATATGAAGCTGGCCCGCTGAGTTTAAAGAACTGTGTTCGACAAGTGCTCAAACTGTGCATTTGTAATAACATTTTAATTTAAGTTTATATAATTTCCGCAACATTTTTTGTAAAACATTCTATTTTTTGGCCTTCTACGAATAATTAGAAGCTATACATTATACCAAAGAATTACATGAGATTTTTCTTTTTTGACGTTACATACGTACTTTTTGTTTTTGTGCGCTTTTGTTCCTTATTTTGGCAGTTCTGGGAGGGGAATGGACAAACGCTTTTTGTCAGACTAAATTTTAAATTTTTTTCGCTGTATAGATATGTGAAAAAAAAGGTACAAATTTTTCTTCTCACGATCGAAAGGTAGGCAAACACCCCTCTCTATGTACTCCCCCATGGGCTACAACCATGTGGGTATTCTGATTGGAAAATTCACGCGAGCTGGAAGACAATATTGGCCACCAAGTCTCGACCAAAGCTCTCTACTCGTCCCACATCAACATAAACTCCAGAAATGGAGAGAAAGGGCAGAGAAAAGTGAAACATTCTCATCCGGAGTATTTATGCAAGAGTTTTTCACAAATAAAAAAAAAAGTAAAAGAAAATTAAAATATTATAGTTACTCACCTTTCAGCGGTATAACTTTCGGTAACGTTCGACGATATGTCATTTTCTTAGGAACTTTCATGGCTGACGACGAATCCTCAACCAGCGAATTCACACTCCCAATTTGTGGTTCTGTATGTAAAAAAGTGAAAATATTAATAAATAATAGGCGCATAAAACCCAAGGACATTTTTATTGGGACAGGTCTTCGTATACGGTACCTACGGTTAGAGGCTGCTTTTTCTGTTTTGCCATAAAAATGGACACATTAGGCAGCAAATTATTATGTTACCACGTGACGGTCCAAAAAAAAATACAAAAAAAAATTGGAAAAAAAAAATCATAGCAGACTCATGTAAACAAAAATAGAGAGCCTTTTCCCTTTCTCCGAGACGTTATAATCGAAAAGAGAGTTATGTTAGAATCGTCATTCGCAGTTCTCACGCAAGCTATAAAATTATAAGAAAAATGTTGTGACGGGAAACGTTCTCCCGAAGAGCATGCTGGCTGCTTCTTGCTAATTTTTTCTTTTTTTTTTCTCGTTTACATTCGAAAGAACGTGAGCCTATGAAAACGTGTGGGTGGTCAACAATTCGTGGAAAAATATAATTTTCAAATGACGCGGCGCGAAAGCTGATATTGCAAAAATAAATCGTGAAGTGAGGCACGAAATTTGAAATTTTCCTCCCACTGAAAACCAGCCTTTGTCGTAAAACGAAAGCACAGCACAGGTTTTCATCGTCGAATCAATTTTACCCGACAAGAAAATACAACCCAACTTAAACGAATAGGCTACCAACCTACAACGCACAAATGACTCATACGTATGCGTTGGCTTTTGCACAAAGGCTGACAAACTGCCATTTATTTTTTATAGAAGTTCGCAAGATGGAGAAAATTACACAAGATTCTGCGGAAAATCGATTTTAGCGTCGTGAAAAATGATAGTATCGGAGAATTGAATGTTTGAGGGGACGAGGATGGCATGACTATACGTACTGCTTTCAGCTTTCCCACCACTTCAGTCTGCCTTATTACAAGTGTTTCAGTCAACATTACGTACTACAACAGCATTAATCATCTAGTCATCTTTTCTCACAAGAAAATAAAAGTTCGCAAATATCATACCCACGGAGATTATTTTTACGTTGAAAATTGAAAATTTTATTGTAACTTTTTTTATTACTGTTTTTTTTTTTTTTCGCTGATCCTTTGCAGTTTTATACGAATTTATTCTGTTCATCTAAAATTATATATTATTTACACATCATGGCTTATTAAGAGGTACAGTGCGGGGTTTCATAAAAGGGGGCAATTAATATCCATTAGGGGCCATGCGAGATGGGTGGGAGTGACACTTCCCCCTTGTGCCAAGCTGTTGTAAAAACTGAGAAATGTAGTGATTTTTTGTTTAATTTTTTTCCGCTCTTCCACTGACCAATTGGCGTTTTTTTGGGGAACTTTTTTGGAAAAAATTGCAATTTTGTTGGATGTTTTGTAAAAATGACCGTTTACACGCCCCTAACAACAACGCTTCGCGCAGCCCCTGGAGGAATTTATTGCATGAAGGAAATCCAAGACCAATATGCTGGGATATTTTCTTCTTTTGTAAATCTGGAGGGTAGGTATTACCACCATTGCCATCAATGAGGTTTGCACCTGGAACACTTAAATGAGATCTTATCCATGAGGCCACGGTTGCTGCCTACTTGCTCACTCGTTAATTCATGTTGATAAGTTTATTCCCCACATTGAGCTTCAAAATAAGGTTTGTTTCGTCAAAATTCTTGAGACTCTGAAACTAACTATTTTGTGGGAACACGCCGTTCATTCCATGTGTTAGGTCTCGATAAAATTTATGACAATTTGTAGCTCACCAGACTCCTGTTTTGTGGAGGCATACCACAAGACGGAACACTTGAAAATGAACAAATAATTATTTTGAAAAAGTTAAAATAACGTATCTACTATCAAAACTTCAAAGCAATAGCAGACAAAAACAAATTTAACCAATTCAATAGAATAACACGAGCTCACAACACACATACAATTTCATAATACTCATACACCAACTTGACGTAATGTATAATAGACGAGTATGATATACCTGCAGAAGAACCAAAATACGGGCACACAAAGCGACAACGACTTCTATAATTTACGACAAAATGTAATTCACCAGCATTGGTTCATCACTCCGAAGATTTATTTTCTTTCCTTTATCCAACTATATTTTTATGCCTGACATTTCATCGCGACGAGACTTGAACCGCCTCATTATCTCAATCAATGGCAATTTATAATTTGCGACACAAAATTGAGGGCAAATTGCTTATTCGATCGTTCAGCGAACAACGACATCGATGTCTAAATTCTAAACGCTCTATTAAGCCGTACTTAGATAAAAACTAAATAAGTACAATGACAAAGAGATAGTAAAAAAAGTAGCCAAACTGCGGAAGTTAAACCCAAGTTGACTCGCATAATAATGAGGAAAAGGTTGGGGAAAAAAAAAAATAGTGACAAGTCTTCCAAGTTCCAATCAAATGAAATATTAACGTGGGTTCAGAGTGATCTAGCTGAAGGTGAAAAACGAATAACAGTAAAAAAATAAATAAAGATGGAGGTAAAAAAAAAATGAAAAACAGCTGATACGACTGATAAATATACTTTATTGCCTGGGTAAAAGAAGAACGCGTAGATATTTGTTTTACCCTCATTAACTTTTACTTTACACCATATGCACAGTATAATGAATTTGTTTTATCCTTAAAAAGAAAAAAGAAACGATATAACTCGATTCGAGAAAAGAATGCATCAATGCACCGCACTCAAAAATCAACTAAAAATTGATTTTTAAGCAGGTTTTCTCTAGAAAATCTAGATACTTATTGCTTGGTGCGGTATTAGCCCCAGAGATGGGGGTGGGTGAGTTTTTCGTTTCATGACCTCAGAAAAATTTTGGCAACAGTAACTCAAATTCGTAAGCCAAAGACCAGACCTACTGATTTTCGTACAGATCGGTCGGACGGTACTTCCGGTACCACCATTTTTGTTTTTATTTTGGCTATAAAATGTTCAATTTTGCACTAATAGCCACAAAATTCAGAATAAATATTTATTTTAATTTATTGTTGTACGCTACCAATTTTGCCGCGGATCGGCCGGACGGTATATCCGGTACCGCTATTTTTGTTTTTATATTGGTTATAAAATGCGGAATTTTGGAACCGTAAGTACGAAATTTGAAATAAATATTCATTATACTTTATTGTAGCATGCTACTAATTTTGGTGCAGATAGACCGTACGGTACTTCTGGTAGAACTTATTTTTCCTTTTTTTTTTTTCTAATTTGCATGAACTTTTCTTTTTACAAAAATTAACCACATGTTCATGTTTTCTTTTTTTTTATTTCATAACTTTATTATATTATTTCATTGGTTTTATTTTAAATTATACGACTATTTACCATATTTTATCATCTTAGTTTGTTTTTAATTATTTCACGAAATAATGCTTTTATATTTCACAATGTCTAATATTTTGTCAGCAGCTAACACATTTCATACAATTATAATATACCATTAATGCATATAAACTTACAGATAATTAATTTGACCATCAAAATTCATAATTCGTTTTCTCGAAAATCTTCTTTTTCTAACGAGGCTTTCTACGAAAATAGTAACACTAAAGTAGAAAATGGACATAACAATCGATCATCAAAATTATTTAGTCTGCTATTACATTTTTGAAGTCAAAATCGAATAATCTTTTACTCACGATAGTATATTAATTAGTAATATCTAATGAAAATAACATCAGAAAACTGTTTGGAAGACAAATTAATGCAGAAAATTAAAAAATGATTTCTGCAGCCTAATTATTATGTTTTATAAAAAAGGCTATCATCAAACTTTGTACACGCCTATTCCCACCGGGAGTGTTATAAAATCTGATTTATTCTGAAACCTCGCATTAGCACATTCTCGGAGCATTACAATATCCAGAAAAAGTTTCCTTTCAGCCATCAATTTATAAAAAATCTAAAGAAAATTTCATAGAGATACTGTCAGGATATTTACACTTACAACAATTAAACTGATCACATTTTACAAATATACCTACTTTGCAAAACCTAATTAGGCTTTTAAGAAGTGTAAATTACAGCTTACAATCGTATAATTTTAATAAGGAATTGTTATGGCAGAAAAAAAATTAGAGGAAATGATGGATCAAGAATCCGTGTTTTTTCTTTTAACTGAAATTTAAAAATTTTTCGACATCGCAAATCAATGGACCAAATTATCGTCAGACATTCAGATTAAATTCAATTTAGAATGAAATCTGATTACGAACTAAAGAAAGAGGAAATCATGGAAAAAAAAATCTCAAGGTGCTTTCACAGATCAGTTTTTGACTGTCTCTATAAGATCCCATTAACACACCGTCGTAGTTCAGTCATACGTACAGACGACCCCTCCTAACCACTTTTATTCAGCAGGAAAACGACAGAGCATTACAAAATTACAAACATGTATCATACTGACATAGAAATTCCTGGTTGACAGTTACGGTATTTTTACAAGCGTGAATGTCAATCTGTCGAACTCGCAAAATTTCGACTGAAAAACCAAGTATCTAACCACTAAGTACGCCACGGAGAACACTTCAAAATTTCTTATTAATAATATTTATATAGTCCTATTCGTTTTTTTATTCTCTCTGAAGAAAAAACTTAATACATGGTCATTAATTTGAAGTTACGTACGTCAGCAATGACTCTAGCATTTTCAAACAGGGGGAGGAATACTTTCATCAAAATAATAATTCGAAAGATGGCAGGGCTATCTCTCATTCGTTTTTCACTGTTACTACACTTTCAATTTGAACTCTTCATGATACCTCTTAGATCATTATTATAGCACTAACCCAGTAAAGCTCCGTAAGACCAATGTATCTTTCAATTTCAAGATATGCCGGAGTAAAATTAGGCAACTCTAGTGTACCCTTATGCTTACATTCAACGTTTTGATTGAGTTCACCAATTCAGAATACATTCGATAAAGTCATCCCTCAAATTCACAAGGACAGTGTACATAAACATAGTGAAAAGTACGTCAAGTGGCACACAAAGATTGCCTACTGAGCGCCGACATGTCCAACCAAAAATCATCGTTCTTTAGTGGTCCAGTACAGTACTGTACTGTCGAAGAGATACCTACATGAAAAGTGAATAATTTTATAAAATAATTTTAGCCATATCTTCTGTGATTACATATTTTCAATGTATTTTTCAAAGGTGATTACAACCATGATAAAAGGAAGATAATAAACAAATTTGAATTAAATATCTGCAATCAGTCCCAAGAAAAGTGTATTATGATTGAAAAAAAATTTTTATAACTTTACATCAGTTACTCATTTTATCACGTTCTAACTATTTCCTACAACAGTTTATAACATTACTACAAAAATTATACGTGCATTTCGTCAAAAAACCCAACACAATTTAAAGTGTCACAAAAAATAAAAAAATAAACTTCAAAAATTACTCTTTAAGTATGATTATTAAGAGTATTTTATCAAACGAATATTTTCTGCTTCAAGTTTCTTAACATTAGGTCGATTCTTCATTCTTATTTTCTCTTCGACTATATAGGTACTACTGGAACAGTAAAGATAGAGAACCCTATAGATACAAGTACGGCAATACGCCATTTTGTATCCACAGTTTAATTCACATAACCCTTTCAGAATTTCAGCTTTATCTCAAAAACCAATTATACGATTTCAGCGAAATTTTCACAGAATTTAAAAAAAACATATGTTAATGTTTCACTAAAATTTAAACTTTCTACAAGCAATGGTTCTTCAACAATCGCATTGGATAACTTTAATTGCATAATTTGATCCCATAAAACTGTGTATAAGAGGCTTGTTTCTTTGGCCTTCAGCCTGTTGGGCGAACTTAGATTAAAGATCTATAAAATTAATGAAAAAATTTAAAACCATAAAATTTCTTAAATTTAACATTAATATCATTGAATGTATTTATGAGCTATTGGATATAAAATGGCGTATTGCTGGACTCGTATCTGTAGGGCTTTAGTAAAGCCACATAAGCCCAATGTACTTTTTAATGTCAAGACACACCGACGTAAAAGTATGCACAACCCGAGTGCACTTTGTACTTTCGATGTCTTTCTTAAGTTCACCAATCTGGACTACATTTGGTAAAGTCGTCCCTTAAATTCACAATGATAAATTACATAAACGCACTTTTAAATACTTCGATTGTACACAATGATTGCCTATTTAGGGCCGGCACGTCTAACCAGAAATCATCGTTCTTTACTGGTCCAGTACTACGCATAGAGTTAAAGTATTTTCTGTAATAATATTCTCCATGATGTCAATATTTATGAAAGGGTATAGCAGGGACAGGGAGAAAATGATTTATAAGAATTCTCGAGTATAAAATAAGTAATATACAACACGGGTAAGTTCTTAATTATTCCAGAATGTTAATGACACTATTTTAGAAAATAATTTCAGGTTTCGAGGGAAAAAAATTGTAATAATAATGGACTAGTAGACTGTTCCAGTGGATTTTCTTCTTTTTTTTTCCCCAATATTAAACATTTTTAAGCTAATTAAGGGGACTTTTAATCGGCATTAAGAAATAATTACGGGAAATTATTCTTACTATATTTCAAACAATATTGGTAAATGAATTCAAAATATAAGTAATATGCCGATGAAACGCTGCAACAACTATGTGAAATTCTGAATAACTTAGGGGAAAAATATGACTTTCTGTTTTATTATTAGCTTTTATTCTACTCGCTACTGCGATTTATAAAATATACCAATATTTCTGCCAACTTTCCGCAACGAAATAATGTTTATTTCGCACAAGGCTGAAGTCAAAATAAAAAATATAAGCTTATATTTTAAAAACTCGTTTTTAACCTAAACTTATTGAAGAACTAATTACTAACTATTTATGCTAGATTTAAGTTACTTCAAAAACTATTTGACCAAAGAGTTAAGTGGAGCTAAGAGGGTAATCAATTTTGACGCATTTTCAATCAAGTATTCCCAATTTAGGGGGAAAAAATGCATTTGATTACAACAAAATTACCATCTGTAAATTTTCACTGAAAGGAAAAGAGAAGAGACCACAAAATAAAAATAATTAAAAGTGTATTCAATAAGTGAATCTTTTCCCAACACAAAACCAACCAAATTGACTCTTCTCACAAAGAAATCGCCTTCGAACAAGAGGAACGATGAATAAATTTGAGTTCTCCATTTCGAATAGTGCTTGGCCACCGAAAATCGAGCCAACACAACCGAATAAATTTATTTAATGATATTCATAATGCTGACTCACCAGTGCACACTAAGGGTAACATTCACAGCCAGATTTTCACTTTCGGAAACTCGGCATTTCCTTCACGAGTACAAACGAGCCAATCGAGTTTCGCACGCAATCAGAGTTGGGCAAAAGATCAAATTATGACGAAGACCGACAGAAGCGTCCAATATATTATTTTGTTTTTCGCACAACTGGTTACCATCACGTGCCAATGCAGGAAAACGAACTCAACTTAGGGTTTGCAGACACGACAGACTCCAGCCTAGACGTTCGGCATTTTTTCATTCGTGAGCATCGGTCGACCAAATATTATAATGGAAACCGAATCTCAAACACGGGCACAACAAACTATAGCGCACATAAAAAAACGAAACGTACACTTTCAATACCATTCACCACACAGGCTGCTTGTAGGTAGGAGAACGTCAACCGATACACATTAAAAACCTTTCAGGTAAGGAGTAAAATCCATCCTCTTCTCATCAACGTGTGCGTGTGAACGACCATCGCTATACAATAACGAATAAAGCGTAAAATGTAAATATACAATCGTGGCAAGTGAAAACGTTTTGGGAAAAAAATAGAGAGGAAGGAGAAAAAAAATTCACCACAAAAAAGAGAAAAACTGGTAAAGAAAGGGCGATGCAGCGTCAAGCGAGTCGGAAAACAGAACAAAATTAATGCTTTGGTGTCCCCAAGAACGAGAGAAAGGTTTTCTCTTTCCTCGAATGATTACGACGAGGATAGATTGTCTACCCCTCCTTCCTCCCTTCCTCTGAGAAAAACCACATGGCACAAAGACTTTTCTTTCGATCAATGGCGGCAGAGCTACAGTGACGGCAGCGGCCCAAAAACCGGAACCGGTTGCACAAGCAAAACATTCTTCGTCGATGCATCTTTCGCTTGAATAATTTTTCTCTCATTCATTTTATTTTTCTACTTTTCTTTTAGTTCGCCCTTTTCTGTTCATAATGGCGGAAATCGTCACTTAAAACCGCGAATAAAGGAATACATCGCATTTATTACTACATTCACTGTAGAAAATACAGGCGGGACTTTTCAAAGGGAGCACAGCAACAGCCACAAAAAAAAGTAGAAAAACTTGGACGAACCGACCCACGTTTTTAAGTGAGAAGAAAGTGAGAGGAAAGAAAGTCGAGTAGGAGGTTTTTTAATTACCATCGTTTTGTAATAATCTAACACGAGAACGGCGTCCGTGGCGAAAAATTAATCGAAAACATTCGCCAGACGTTTAATGAAAATGTAAGTTCGGGATAGCAACCGGAAAGAAATCGATATTACTTGATGATGAATTTTTGATAATTCGATGGGAATTAATTACTTGAGGAAGGGAATTTGATGCACACAGATAACACACGACAACGTAACAATGACGACAATATTGCGAGAAATTTCGCGTCGAAAGTGTTTTATGGCTGGCTAAAATGTGAAAATCATCAAGAAAAACCGTCGCTAAAGAGTTCAATGAAACGAAAAAACAAACTCTTTACCACAGTGTAAGGAAGGCAAATACCCGAATGAAACACAAAGAAGACGATGGAGTTTCTTCCTCCTCGCAGGCTCCTCATGAGAGACGAAGTTTCGAATGATGGACCTAGGGAGACGGGAGTTTTCATAGGTTGAATATTTTTTCACAACCATCTGGACTCCACACCTCTTTTCTCGATTAATGTTTATTTGAAAATAAAACAACTAAAAATTCGAAGGTGAAAGTAAAAAACTGGAAAGTGGACAAGAAGCACAGCACTTGAAATACGTTTTGAGAAATGGTTGCATTCCAAACTGCTGCTAAAGGGATAAAAGAGGAGGCTGGATGAGGGAAATAAAATGGATAAACGCGAAAAGTGCATTCATTGTTTCATAATCAAAGTGCCTATCTACACATGTATTATATAATAATCAAAATATAAACAAAATTATGCAAAATACTCTATTTAAACTGCGGCAGGGAGATCAAAAAGAGCTAACATGAAAAAACTTACACAAAATTCTGATTAAACACCACAAAATCCAATAACATGGTCACTCATTGTAACGATATATTTTTCATTAACATTCATATTCATATATCGTCACATCAGTCAATTATCATTCACCCTTACAACTATATGATGATGAAATGTGGTAAATGGAATACAGATGCCATATAGGAATGTTATTGTATCAGCCAATAAAGCTCTCTCACTCGCACATTCATGTCCGCACTTTCCATAACCTTCATTTAACCACAAATTTGTCGACACATTACAATTAAGAGAGTGGGGAATTTATCACCTAAAAATATACTAATAATTTTCTGGAATCTTCTCAAAACTTCTAGAACTATCTTGATCAAGCCGCATAATTAGTGGAAGGATAATCAATCATCCTTTTGATATATCATGACATCATCCATCTCTCACCATAACTTTGTATTTATCCGCTCGCAAATTTGTCACTAATATAATTAGAGTAAACAAAATGTAAACTTTACTTCACGAAGAACCTTTGAATGATCATCTTCTTTAATAACCATCTCTGGTAACTATTTTAGTTACACAATCTCTTGTAACCTTCAACTGTTAAGGGGCTCAATAGGTGAGTCTGCTACTCTTAGTATAATCTGTACTTTGTTACATTAAAATCTATTATTGAAGTTGTTAAATCTTGATTAGATCTTAGTCTAATTGTTTTAAGTTTATCAATCATAGGCCAAGTTGCCATCACACTCATGAAGACAAAAATTTGAGATATTTTTCAAATGTATCCTATTTCAGCAAATATTAGGAACCTGAAAATTGAGCTGCATAAAGATATTCAGACAAAATTCAAACGCAAAAGTCTCAAAAACATGTGCACTGTAATTCGTCATGTTCAAGAAAATTCTACAAATGCCCTCATTTTGAGCTGTCAACGGAAGCCAAAGAATAAAATGAAAAAAATCAATATTAAATTCGAGCTCAACTATCTATATTGACTACCATTAAACAAGCCTCAAAATTGACGTGAATTTCAATAAATGACCTTTTTGAATTATGAACGGTGGATAAACATTTACTGCTCAAGTGACATAGGCCTCAAAGTGAGAAAATAAACAAGTTTCACACATCCAAGAAATGAAGTATTATTTCCAACGACGTTCCTTTCTCATACCTGTCCTTCAACATACAGCCATGAATGATACAGAGTGACTGAAACATCATGCAGTTCACCTTAAAATACCATTTTTAAAAAAAAAGTGAATTCCACTGATTGATATGTAAACATAATAAAAATGTAGTTGTGGGCGTGTGCATGCAATGCATTACATATGCATTGTGCATGCACACAACCACACACCTACACGTCATGTAAGACACACACATGAAAGTTATAATTGTAAGAGTTACAGCTATGTGAATCTGATAATCGTAATTTTCATTTAACCCCTACCATAGAACAAGCACTAAGATGTTTACACATCAAAAAATTTCACGCCTTTATATGAAGAGCATATTGACACAGTTATAATGACTGACTCTAAATTAAAGCCAAACACGTTTCAATATATCAGCAGATAATTTTTTGTTGAATTGTAAACCTAAAAAACGTAACAAAAAATTTATTTCTTAAAAAAAAAAAAAAAAAAACTGAGGATTCGAATTAATGAATGTGCCGAGATAAAGTGTAACCTATGCCCCAGTCAACAAAACGACCAAAAGATAGAAGTGCATACTTTTTTATCATCTCATAAATCAAGAAAAAAATTTGACATCAACAAAAATTCTCTAAAAAGAGAAAATAATTCTTATAAAATTTCTCCAATAAAATCTACTGAAATTAAAATGAAACGAAAAAGCGTTGCGATAAATTAATTTTTAGTTTCTACCAAAAAATATAACTAAATTCTAAATAAAAAAATAAAAATACCCTAAAACGAGAAAAATAATCCTATCAAAATTTCTCAAGGAATACCTAGGTCAAAGAACTAGAATTAATGAAGTTGGCGCTCATTTCCTTCACCACATAGGCTTTATGCGTGAATTCTTTTGAATTTTACGACAAAACTTTTCAATCAGCGCCGACTTGCCGATTTCAATAAATTCAGTCCCTAGACCTAAATCTTAGTGGAGAAATTTCAAAATTATATTTTTTCTCATTTTCCCAGATTTTTTTTTTTTTTTTGAATCTGTTCTATTTTTTGAAAACAATTATTAATTTAAGTACCATAGTACTTATTCGTTTCATTTTAGTTCCATAAGATTCTATTGGAGAAGTTTTTAACGAATTTTTTTTTTTAGTTAGTTTAGCAGCCATAATGCCTTAAAACTGACAGTTTAGTATTCAAAAATAACTTAAAAACTATCCCACCGATTTAAAAAAAAAAATTGATTTGGACAACCGGATTAACAATCATTTAGAAAAAACTTCATCAAAATCGGTGCTCAGGTTGAAAAATTATATTGGAACAAACATAAAAGAAACTCAAGGCACAACGAGCTACCCTAGAAAATGTAGGTTTCCTCAAACAAAAAAAACTAAATAAATAATAAACTATGTTGGACTAGTGGGTTGCAAGGGAAACCTAGAATCATAACTGAAGCAAAGTAGGTTACCCTCAACAACCCCAACCTACAAACAAATTGCACCTGGACCACATCACACATGTTAGAAGTGAAAACTTTTCTCCTAAATAAACAGATCCGAGAATATAGCACCTAATCAAATAGTAAAAATTTTTTCTTATCAACCCTTTTTGAGTCAGAGGGGGCAAAATGAGAGGTTCCATTCAAAACTTAACTGCAAATTTAAACTCAGTGCCTCAAAAAATCAAACAGACAATTTATCACCCACTTTTTATAGAAAAAAAAATCCTAACCCCTTTTTGGGGTCACATGTGGTCAAATAAAAGATTCCATCCAAAAATAAACCGAAATTTTGAAATTTTTAAGACAATATTTCTTACACCACGAGCATGAGGACAGGTGTCGTGCCGACTACACATTTGCAAAAAAAAAAGTCGCAAGTATATAATTACATACATATAGTCACGTAAATCTCACCTCACATCAACCCAAATGGTAATGATCGTACAACCGACAATGCAACCAGTTTTCACCTAATGGAAGATCAATTACCATTGTACGGCTCTAGATACGCCAGTAAAGAACCCAAAAACGAAAGTAAATTAATTGCACTTTCACAATAAAATAGTTCAAGCTTCGAAAGTGAATCTCAACTCAACTTAAATCTGTAGAGTACGATTCGTAAAATACCCGCGCTTAAAGTCATGGGCGTTTTCGCTTCAATAAAACCATAAGGAGGTTAAAAAAAACTTTTTCAACGTAGCCAAGCCTCCCAAGATAAAACGGTTTTCAAAAATCATACTCATTCAAATAAAAAATTCAGCGAATATCATTGAAAACAAAGTTCTAATGAAAACTTCGAAGAAATGGGAAAAAACACAATTTATAACAGCTCGAAACAGCCAGTCAAGTTAACCACTTTTCGACTGAATATTGTAGTAAGTCATTGGAGTTGAGCACCGTGGCTCTATTGATAAAGCAATGAATTTAAAGATAACCAAGAAGAACCTTGACTATCCGGTCTCTTGGGTTTCTTCTGACACGCAACGAAAAACTAGCTAGGTCTCAGGTTTAAACTTCCGTCATGAAGTCAATTTTAAATAACAATTTTCTATCTAAAAATACCTATGCTGTAAAAAAAAATGAAACAAATTTTCGGCTGAAAAGGTGGTGTTCACCGGCATTTTGCCCATAATTCTGCATCAGTAAATGAAAATCTAAAATATCAAAGATAAAAATTTCCAAGTTTTTCCGGCCTCACAGTTGAACGATTGCAGGTTTTATGCCAGCCACTATCACATTCTTAACCCAAAATAACCGTGAGTTAAATTTGGTTTCATTGGTGTTCTCACAATGCGACTGAAAAATTAATAGCGGAAAATCATTGACCAATGGATCCCAACCTTATCTCCAGATAATGGGTAAATTAACAACGTTCCCACAGCCCCATAAAATATTTAAAAAACTCAAATTTATTTTCTCTATAATCACATTCAACGGGTCTATCAAATTTTATAAAAACTGACTTTAAGAGACAGATGTAATAAAGGTCAAATACTGAACGGGAAAATCAGTTATAATTTGAGAAATAATACTTTGATCGAATCAAAAAATTCATGACCACTGATAA
Organism: Ericerus pela; assembly: GCA_011428145.1. Lineage (NCBI taxonomy): Eukaryota > Metazoa > Arthropoda > Insecta > Hemiptera > Coccidae > Ericerus > Ericerus pela. Next base: position 412,891 of record WOFM01000167.1, read on the forward strand.
AACGAGAGGGGAGTAATACGAAACGAGTTTTCAAAAGAAAATCTCCAATAATATTGAAAAGCAAATGTTTCTACTGAGCCCAAAATCTCTACCAAGGCTTCATCTACCACATTACCTACGAGTACCGAATTTCAAAACCATCAAGCAACGACTAAATGAACAAAATTTATATGATTTTTACTTAATGGTACTCTTGGATTATAACAGTTCAGTTACTGAAAAACTATCTAGATCCGAGATTGAATTTCCACCATATGGTTAAATTCAAATAATCGGTTTTCTTCCAAAACCTACCGAAAAAGTTGACACATCGCGAACTGTTTAGACAGAAGGCAATGAATCTTCGAACTTCGTCGAACCATATATGATTTAGTGCAAATAATACCAAAAAGGGTGTTAGTTACACCAAAACTTTCGAAATACAAGAGTTTTCTATTTTTTTTTTTTTTTTGCTTGTACTAAAAAACGAAATTTATGTAAACGAAAATATAGCACAATACATGCGGCTGCGGAAAGAACCAATTACGTCAACGTTTAGAGGAAAAAAAGAGGAAGAAGAAGAAATACATCTGGCAGGATGAGTACCAGATTAATTTCTTGAATCTAAATGAGAACTGATACGGTTAGTGTACAGAAACAATAATAACGGTTAAAACGAAACCCAAGAAAACTTATGCATGAATGAATCGGGATGCATTGTGTAAAAGAGAACAATATAAACTAAAAGTGATAATACATACCTATTCAAGGTATAAAAATTTTATATTTAAAAAAAAAAAAAAAAAAAAAAACAAGAAAAAAAGTACCTTATCTACCGTGAAGTCGGAGAAGAAAAAGAAAGAAAGAAAACAAATCAGACAGACAGAAAAAATTACAGTATTCTATGCTATACGAAATTCAGCACGACTAAAAATATCGAACATAGAATGTGTACGAGTTTGAAAAATTATTGATTTATTCCACTGAGGCACTAATACAATTAATTTCGAGAAAAATCCAAAGTGTATCGATAAAATTTAACACAAATCTCACATTCAACAAATAATCGAACTAAATGAGATAATGTAGACTGTAACATAATATTATTAGCAAATTCGTTCGAACCGCACTTTCACACATCACATTCGAAAACAAACTCTCGAAAATGGTACTTTGCGAAAATTTGTACAACAGATGCTGCTCCGTAAGGGCGTGTACCATGAATTTTGCACAATTATAACGTTCTCATTTTTGATCGGGCTGAGTTATTTTCACAGCAAAGAAACCTACATAAAATCCAAAATTAACCCTACCATTCTTAAATCTTCATCATGAATTAGACGAACATGCTTCAACGTGAGCATGTGAAGTATTCCCAAAAATAATTTAAACAAGCAGTAAACTTGGAATTGTTTTGATTAATCTTACAATTTCTTTATTTTTCTTTTTTCTTTTTGTCCTTTTTGGCGTAAAGACAAAAAATGTAATTGAAAAAAACAATTTGCTTAATGTTAAAGACGCCAAGTATACTTTTACGACTGGCGATTCTTCAAAGGTTAGGGACCAGAAGCTGCGTTGATTTTCAGTCAAATAAAATCTATGTATGGAAGCAGCAGCATCATCAAAACCATTGCTTTTCGTCATTAAAAAAAAAAAAAAAATAAAAATTCAAAAGACCTACTTTTGACGAAAACTCACAACACTATAAATCACAAAAATCGGTCAGCATAATGTTACCATGCAAGAATATTGTTAACTCTTCATCATGTACAAACTTTTTTTTATTTTTAGAAGGAAACATTAATCTAACTAAGGAAATATTTTTCGCAATGTCTAAAAGAAGTTTCATCAAAATGTCACATTTTTTCGCAGATTTCTTACGATAAATTCGTAGTTTCTCAATCGTTTTTTACTCGAAAAACTAAAGGTGGTATTTAAATTTTAACCTCACCGAATATCTAAACACTGAAACAGTGCCAATAATTCTCACAGACTCAATAGAAATGAGTGGAAAAATTCTACACGATCTTCAACATTTTCAAAATCTACAAAAAAAATAAATAAAATCAGTCAAAAATTCTATAAAAAATACAGAAAAATCACTCAATTTTTTTTTTATTGGACTTTAGTAATGTAGCCATGTAACCTAGCACCTAGAAGTTATATACATACATCGATTTGACAACGAAGGAAAGTTAAAACAGAGAGGTCAGTGGTTTTTCAAAATGAACTTTCCAATTACATGAAAGCGAACCGAATCGTACACGCCACAATTTTCATTCGGTGTTATGAGGGGGCTGATCTGGAATCCACAACATTTCAATTATAATAACCAAATCACAACCTCGCAAATACCACAGAGGTCAAATTTAACCGAAGTAGGAATATGGATACTCAACCACCATTAGAGCCAACAAAAACTCAAGACTTCCTTTTCTCAATAATGGCTAACGAACGAACGTTTAAAAATTTTATGACTGAAACCATCTCCAAGAATCTTGATTTAGGATTTAGGCGCGCCACTGCCTTTAAACAATGTTATTTCAATATAAATATGAATTCAAGAAGAAATGATCAACAAAAATTATAAAAACAAAAATAACTGGCAGAAGGAAAGATGTAACGAATTGGACTTAAATTTATCGATACTGATTTTGACATAGTGAAAACAGAATTTTAAAGCTGAATGAACAAGTAAAAACCATTAAACTATATACATATATATATATATACATATTATTATTTTTTTTTTTCATTATTGGGCTCTGGCAACGAGAATACTAATATCGAAATGAGGGAAGAGATGATCAAGATCCGGTGGGCCATGATCTTCCAACACGAATATTTAAATCGCAACGCAACGGTGGCTGGTCTCGAACCTACAATTATTGGATTGCAAAATCAAACACCAAACCACTACGCCACGAAAATAACATAAGCAACTGAAGCAATAAATTTATTCTTATCATATTCTATTTGTTTTAACCAAAAAAATTTTTTGCAAAATTTCCCTTCGATTTTGCGGAAACAGTTGAGTTCTTGTTTAAAAACCGACCAAAAACTTCATTTCCTTTAAGCAGCACCTAAATAGCACGAGGAAAAATTGTGAACGAGAAGATCGTGCAATGATTAAGCTACATAGTATAAGGAAAACTTTTTCACTGGAGAAACAAACAATATTTCGATTACAATCGAAAGTCAACATCTCAAAATCGACACAGACGCTGCCATATTCAAAGTCAAAAGTGAAATTAAAACAGACACTACAACTGTCGAACACAATTTCAAAATTCTACGCATCGCTTATTCTATAAGTGTACAGCAAGATTTTTGTTTATTAGAACGTATCTAATTGGGATTTTTCTTTCATGTTTCTCTGGCTTTCGTGCATCTCATGTATGCATGCGCATTTTCCACATCTTTACATCAAATCTTTTTCCAATAATCAAATGCACTGCATTCTGGCCACACGATGTGAACATCATAAGCACATACAGTAATCGCATTTATCAATTTATTGTGTTATTTTAGAAAATTAAACATCGTACATCGTAAATCATTTACATCATACATGAAATTAACGCATTCCAAAACAAGGGTTTTTTTTTTTAAAACTAAAAATCATGAAAAAACATACAATCAGTCGATGCTCAAAGTGTGATTAGATCTGCGACTTGAAAATCTTATTAGGAATCGGTATAGACGAATGCATAACCTGCAACGGGTAATAAATTTTTCTTCAGTAGAGGTGGACAATGGAAGAGCCAGCTAAAATCCACAAAGAACACAGAAACTTTTTGGTCGAGAACTGTTCCAGAACAACAAAAGATGAGCATAAAAAATCCTTTTTTACAACAGTAAAATTTTAGCGTTTTCCTGGAATGAATGATGATGTAACGAAATTTTTCTCGGGACGAAATCTTGAAATGATTGCTAATTTTTGGGTCACGAGATTATGTCACTAATAAATAATAAGGAAACTAACTATGAATCTATAAACTTGAATGAAAACAAAAAACATTACCATGACCAGGTATAATAATTTAAATGAATTTAAAATGCTTCTTTACACGTACACGCGGCATGAACACGAATGGAAATTTTTCCTATAATCTATAAAGTTCAACGTACAAGTTGATAATTTTTTTTTTGCAACAAGCTAGAAGTCCGATACGTGGTGTTTCGTAGCAATACACAAAGTAGTCGACATAGATCAACCAATTATTCATCCGAAACGAAAAAAATTCAGCAATGTTACTCAACATGTTATTTTTCGATATAATATCCAACAAATTTCATGCACCTCAACAAATGGAAAACACGGAAATGACTGAGCGACAGAATTTAAAAATCAACGCTAACCCCAATATTACAGGCACACAATGTACATATAATGAGATATTTAAATTATTGCATTCGAGACCAAGTTAAGAAAATAAAAACATAACAGCCTAATGAAAACTTTCGAAGGTTTTGGGTTCGTCGTATTCATATCACCTTTAATTTTCTTAACTTGCAGCACACGATCGATAATACGCGAGCTTGATTATCAAAATACACAGAAAAGTTTTTACATTAAGGCAAACCACTCGAAGTTTGTAGAAATGCTCAGAGTTTTTAACAAGAAAATCAAATACATTTTTTTACTATTAGATATAGATAACGAACTAGCAAAATTCAATTACTTAAATCCGTGGTTCTCGAACTTTCGACAAGCAAACGTCTTTACGATAATTATTGCAAGTATTGTTCGAAAATGAATAGAGACTAACTACGATTTTTGGGATGCTAATCGACAAGCCATGAAAAATTTATAGGAACTTGAAATAAAGAAAACTATATTTAAGCAAAAACTATACCGAGTACCTACATGATTTCAGAAACTTCTTTCATATCTTCTAAGACGGGAAAGAGAAAAATACACGAAATTTTACAAGCTTTCACATAGACGATCAATCAGGATCTTGCTTTCTCGAAAAACAAATAACCTAACTGGATCAGTGTCTGATCAACGGGGATTTTAAAGGGACAAGACTGAGGGAGCTTCAGCCTTCTCCAATTACCACGCTTACATAGAAATACAGCCTAGGTACGATTGAAAATTAATTTTTCTTCCATTCTGCGGAGTTAATTGCCGCATCAACCAACATCTTCATTTCAATTTTTATTATTTATATTTTATTAATGTGGTACACATTTCTATTTTCACTATATGGTGGTGTATTTGGAAAAAAAAAAAAAAACCAGGGTGCTTTAACCAATAGCAATCCAGAACGTGCCTGCGTTGTACAATGAAAACACAGCTCCTGTTTGGCGGTTCGTTTAAAAACGAATTCGGTGATATAAAATGTATCGATATAAACTTCATTCTCCCTAACTTCATCATTATCCCACAAGTATAAAATGTGTACCACATTAAATGTTCCAGTCTGCCCAGTTCTTGGTACGCGCTTTTTTTTTCCCAACGAATTTATAAATAATATTGTCGTTCTTCTGGGACTACTTTTTCTATAACATCTTAACAAACCCCTATATTGATCTTTAATCCTTTAATTGGTATTGTTAAATAATCACAGCTAACATACACTATGAAAATTCATAAAAAATCAGGAAAAATATTATTCAACTTAAAAATGGCACTGTCAACTTCAGTTAATGTTTTCCATTCATTTTATACTCTTAAAGACATTTATCAATAACCTTAATACATAGATCACTACAAGATCAAAATCATTCAAATCAATCCCACTAGATCGTATTTTTTTGAAAAATATCTAAAAGTATCCTAAGATTTTTCAAAATTATGAGGAATATTAACCAAACCTTTGAATATTTTTCAGTCATATATATATATATATATATATGAATGTTCACAGATTACGAATATCACCTTATTTTCATCCAATTAATTTTTTTCCAAGGTTTGAGGAGAGCCCACAAGCTAAGAATTAACTATAGATAAAATTGCCAGGATAGAATGTATTCATATTCAAGGACCTAACTGAAATATCTCTAACACAACAAGAAAGTGTACCACATACCGCTACTTATGCACCTGCCTGTAATGTGTACTTTTCTTCTCATGTTTTCGTGTGAAACAAAATAATAGCGCAAGTGAAGCAACTTGACACAGTCAACATTATCATAGATTCAGACATTAACAACCTTAGCTCCAGTTAACACTCTCACATATTCCCTATAAGGGTTTGATCTGAAGTTAGTATATTATGGTGCTAAATGACTTATAAGTATAGATACTATATATCTACCAACAAGTTTTGTCAATTTAAGGGTTAACATTGGAATAAGAGTGTCAATAAAATATAAGGAGACTAGAAAAACAGGATTTTGAGATAAGTCTAATGAAATCATTTTAGACAAATTTACCTAGGTACATCATGTAATTTGTGGATACAATACAGAGAAATAAATCACTCGATTTTTTACATTAAGTAATCAACCAAAGTATTTAAAATAAATACAGGCCAGCCAAGTTTAATATCAGCCACAAAACAAATTACGTTGAACATCAAGGTATATAGAATACTTAGTACACTTAATCATTTTGCTTGTGTTAGCATGAGTAAAATGATGTCGCACATGAAAAGCCGAATACCTAAAATATAATTCTACTTCATGGTCAATCGGTTTTATGTGTGGTAGTTTGTGTGAAATACGTCACACATAGAAAAATAAATACCCTTGTAATAAGCACAATCGAGGCTACCAAGTAGAGGTCCACATACCTTTCTCTATAGTCTATCCCAAATAAGAACGACCTAATGTCATAGAGATGTGCACAATTCCCAACAATATGAAACGCAAAAACATTTGAAAACAACATTTTTGGATACAGCCTTTGCTGAATAGTGTGAATCTTCACCTTTTCCTTTCCCCCACAGTCCACTCACTCACATGATTTCACATTTATCTTATTTGGGAAAGACTATATCTCATTCTCTGTTGGTTGTTGGATCCACTGATTTAAATAAATTTTTGTTACCTTCAAAGATGGACAAGTAGTTAATTGATTGGCCATTTCCAATTCAAAGAATTGAAATGATGACGTCACACAACACAAAACTGATTTGTGCCAAAGAACTTAGCCAACCTATATGATTTTAAAAACTTTGGCAATCGACTCTTTAGTTAATAAAATTAAACGAGAGGTTACAGCGAGCAAAACTATGCTAATCACCAAAACAAAATCCATGATAAGTGAAATTTACTCCACATAAAAAATATTAACTCACTCAAAGAGGTTCTGGTTCTAGGTAAAGTACAGATGTTGACATCTTTTGTGCTTAGAGAGTTGGTATGAAGAAGAGCAGCTGTCACACCTTCGCTAACAGGACTACAGAGAAGACTAGATGATTTTTTACCTAGAAACAAAGTTGAAAGTTATTCAAGTAATTAACAGAAAGAATAAAAAACTACTGTACTTGAAAAGTAAAACTAAATTATGAAAAATCATTATTCCTTGAGATTTTAACTGCATAGTATATAATAAACATTATTTCACAAAAATATTTCCTCGATATTATTTTGCCAATTATTCCGTCCTATTCGATGTGCATACCCCACTACCACACAGCCTTGCACACACCTGAAAAAAAAAAGTTCAATGTCTCCTCCAAAATAACGAATTATACAGTATTACAGGAAAAAATCCGGAGTTAGCACAAGCCAGAGCACCACGGAGCGGCACTTCAGGGCTCGTATTATATAATATTCTGATACATTAAGCCAAAAAAGAAAAAGAAGAAAACAAGCAACTAGGTATGTTAGTTGACAGTAACCTCCTATTTTTCAATTATTTTTGCCAACAACCAAAGCCACATTTTCATTCCACAGAAATGTAGTAGATAAGTATCGTATTACATTACTTTTGATTTTTCTTTTCCATTTCTTCCTGATTTTTCTTCTAGAGAGAGAAGGGAAGAGGCAAAATTACAAAAATAAATCAAGAGGATTGTCATACCCATACCAAGCTCAACAAGTAGTTAGCACAAAGAAGAGAGACGTTGTACAAGAGTGGCTGTGGTTTGGAAAATTATTAAAACATTATTATTAAAATATTAATTTTTGTACAACCAGCCGATCTGTGACTGAAGAGGAAGAGATTATGATTTGAAGGAAAATCAACACATGAAGGAAAACTAAAATAAAAAAAAGTTTTCCACAGAACATTTTTCATTTTTGATTTGATTTTTCTAATTTTTGCTAATAAAAAGCTTCGTTGAAAACATATCATTCGAACATTTCTAATTGACTGTACAAACATACAGGTACTGTAAAAAAAATGATTTAATAATATAATAAGGATATTATACCACCATCAGTTTTTGATCAAGAATGCTATAACACCACTCTCCCTTTTTTTTTAAACTTTCCAGTCGACACCAAATTTCAAGGAAAAAATCATTTTAACTACATAATTTCTTAAAATTTAGAGCACACTTAAATAATTTAATTCAAAAAAGAAGATGGTGTAATAACATCCATGATAAAAAAGAAATGGTGTTGCAACTTCCTCAAAAATTATTCTTACTTTTTAATGCTTTTTTTAGCCCATTTTTTAAAATATACGTTCATATTTTTTTGAAAAAGAGATTCAATAATTTTCAATTTTATATTGTATATATATATATATATATATATAAAAATAAACACACCTCAGTATAAAACCCCCCATTCTGCCGACGTACCTACTATAGTCTGTCCAACGAAAGATAGTCCCTGCACCTTGAAGCAACGTTTCCAAATATCAGTTTGTTTTGAATTTTGCCTTTCAATTTCAACTTGATTTTCACGTATTAATTATTCAACAATTGGATGTATGGCAACAATGTACAAATAACGAATATAAAATTGCGAATTTGTTGCGAATTTGTTGCGAATTGTGTTTAATCTCAAGGATCGACTTTCGTTAGACGGGACTATAACTTTCAATCAGATTGGTTTAATTCAAAATTTAAAGTCCACCATAGCAAATCTGCAACTTTTAATTTTGAAGATCTAACAGCAAATTCAAAATCAGCACCCAGAAAAATTCCCAAGATACCAATTTTTACAGAAATTGGCTGAATTGTAAATTTTAAGTTCATAATTGCGCATCTGGTACAGATCCAATACTGATTCGACCTGAACGAAAATGTAATGGAACCACCTCTGGACTATCTTCTTTCAAATGAATCCTTAATCATCAAAATCAGCCGTTGTTGAGTAATCAGAGTATATACATAAAAAATACACATATATGTACGTATTATGCGGGACAAACGAAGAACCTTCTTCTTTTTTGAAATCTGTTAAAAAATGAACTCTCTAAGGGAGCCGAAATGGCAAGTTAGAAATGTAGAAAGAAACTAGCTGCATTGATAATCCTGCATAATTTGTTCGGGAACAGCAGCATAGACAATGAACTCTTTCCTATTTCAATAAATTTTCAGCGTAACAATATTTAAAGGGCAAAATACTAAATTATTCCAGGTATTTTACATCGTAATTCAATTTGAATAAGACGACAGGAATAGACGAATAATACTATTTAAGAAACATTATTAGAATTGTAAATATGGTTTACCAAGTTATCTCAAGTTGCACTTATCCTATTCTGAATTCAAGTCAAGGTTTATACGTCATTATTCGATCCTCTGCTAAACCCCACCAGATCCATCGAACGGCTGATTTTTCTCCCGTCAAATGATAAGCAAAATTGGTCTGGGTCTAGAACTTACTGCTAGAAATAGACCAAGACCAAGACTCGAGACTCGGTTGTGCAAGATCAAGCCAAACATATTACTGGAGAAAAAAATGCAAACAAACGGTGACATTTTCGCAACGTTGCAAGGCTGTCAATTTGCGTTTTTTGGTTTCTCAATTATTATTTTATTTCTTCCTGTTTGCACATTTATTATGGTACCTATTTGTGGTAAATTAAGGTTCTCGTATATTTTGGACGAACAGGAATGGTTAGTTTAATTTAGCCATTAAAAATAGTAAAAATCGAATAGTATGACATTAAAATCGAGACCTGACCGTGCATGGGCAATACGAACTCTCATCGCTTTGGTATATCTTTTGCTTATCACTACATTCTCCTCATCTCATTTTGTCTCTATCCGCTTTGTTATCAGCTCTCATTTTTGCCTCACTGATCCTAACCTCTTTTCTCATCACTTTTATTTTTTTTTAAATAATTTTCTGGTAAATTTCCATATTTTAGCACGCTTTTGTACTAAAATTTCGCATTGTGCATACTTATTTCTGTATCAGTCTTTCCTTCAATTTTTCATCTTCTATTCTCATCCATTTTATATTATTTCCGTTTTCTTATTCAACTATCAATCGATTTCCAGGAATGGATAGGCGTTCCAACGGTTGTAAAATTTATTAAAATTACCCCCACTCTTCAGTCATAACCTGAATTGGTTTACAGCCCAAAAACAGCTTCAAATAATACGCGGGTGAACTATTATTAAACTTCAGAATTCCGAATACGTCATCAGTAGCAAGTGCAGTAGTACATACAGTATTATTATTTCATTATTTAATTAATCTAAATTTATCTGTGCACGTTTCTTTATGAAGGATGGTTATCACAGTTGATCTATAATATGTTACTTCAAGTATCAGTATTCCATTATTTCTATGAACTCTGTGTTTTGTGATAGAATTCTTATCACACGACGACTATGATTTCATTTTTCTGTTCATAACAACTAAGTATAGATACGTAAATACTGCATACTAAAATGATACCCAATTATACTGTCATAAAAAAATTTATTATTCAATTCGTAAAATAGTTTTCCTATTTATTTATTTCATTTTAAATCAAATTTCCTTTGTATTTCGACGTGAAGAGCGATGACGTAGTTAGAAATAAAACACCTTTCTTCCGAAATATACAAAATAGAAAATGTTTTCGAATTTATGACTATTTAGGAAAAATATCATAATTATACTGAAAAAAAGGGAAAAAGAAAATAAAAACTATAGCGCAGCAAGTCACGCTAAAAAATGTAGGTTTTCTAAAAACAATATATAAATACAATAAAAAAATTAAAATATCAAAAGTATTGGCCAGAATGGTGGAAAAGAATTACGTTTAATGAAGTGTCGAAGAAATTCAAAATAAATTGTACTGCGAGGTTATGAAATAGACGTAAGGTTATCGTGCGCTAGTTATTAAATGATTGCTTAGCAAACAAAATAATAGCAGACCTCCTTTCCACATAGCTTTTTTTCCTTTCATTTGGAATTATTTACTCTTCTTAGCAATAGATGAAGGTTTTTTCAGATCACCTCTACTCACGAACCGTTAAGGCGATTGAAACTACATTTTTCAAAATATTAGAATGTAGGTAATATATTTAACGTTTAAATCAAATTTCGTGCCTACTAATCAACACTTACGCATTTGATAACAATTTAAGCTCCAAAAATTCGACATAATAGGATATACCGGATGCACTATTCGGCCGATCTGGACCAAATATAATAGGGTTTCTCCTTGTCAAGATCCGAATAAGAGTACAAATTTCATGACTATCGGATGAAAATTGCAACGTATACTGCGTTACGTAAAAATGTGTATATTTATACACGTAGGTACCGATATGAATTTCAGCTAATAGTCCCAAAAGTTTTCTGGGGTTATGAGACAAAAACAAACTTACTCCCAACTTTGGGTCTCAATCAAATCTACTATGTAGTTCCTCGAAAACCTACATAAAAAGAGGCCAGGTGTTGTAAGATATAGTAAAGATGGGGGCATTGTGGATCGCTGTAATACATATTTAAAGATAAATTCGTGATATAAAGTTAAAATTTTTATTTTTATTTTGTTTCTGTTCGTTCTTTTTTATATATTTTTTGGTTACCACTGTAGTGGTCTGAGGGATTGTTGTGAGCAACCCCGAAATTTCTGCACGAAAAATAATTAATCTTGCGCCTAACTTCAAACGTAAAAGTCACCCGCAGAAGAAGCTATTCATTTCAAACTCATTTTAGAACACGCGAGATCGATTCTTCTCTGTATAAAATTCGAAATAATAATCTGATTCAACATCAAATTCCCAACATGGCTGCTCTGCGCTACCCCCCAAAATTCCCCCAAAACAACGACCAGAAGGGAATCGACGGATTTCCTCAAATTCAGAATATCTGCCTGAGGGAAAACGACAACAATGAACAAATTTTCATTACTTCGATTACACGAAAAAATTTCGAAATTCGGATCGTTTCTACAAGTGAGACACGAGAAGAGGAGCTCTATTTTCAAAACATCGTGTTCACAACGAGGAAACGTATTAGTCATGAAAGGCGAATAAGAAGAAAAAAAAAACCAACAACAAAACAGACAAGTCGACTGGCATTTGAAAATATTGGCTAAATTACAAAAATTTTGCACCGTTTCCAGAGCGCCGCACGCCCATTTGTCCACCAAATAAAAACACACCGTCTTTCGTATACGCGTACAGCCTATACCGTAGGTACCTACGTAATAATATTAGCCTACGGCCATAAATTTTACAATTTCAAAATTACCTTTAACGCAATTCGTGTAAATTTTATGGCCACTCGTCTTCTTCGACTCGTATTGCGAATTAATTTTCACCTTTTTCGAATGCGACGCTCCCATGCTGACGCGATAAATGGCGACCATCAATATACGCGCGTCAATCATTCATCGACGATTTTTTTTTCCTGTTGCCACCGGGGCAAACGATTACGTAAACGAGAAACTGCCATTTTTTGCCCACAATCGTATTTTTTTTACTCTCGTAACCCCCGGGCTTTTTTTCCTTTCTTTTTCTGCAACGACACGAAAAATTACCGACGCAGGTACTCCGCAGGAATACGAGTCGTAAATAATAACACGCGAATAATTCGCGAGTAGAGCACTGCGTCCATACAGGTTTATGCTTGAAAATATAAAAATTATAAAACTCACGAACCGCGGTGAAATATCAATAAACACGCACGACAGAATCATTAAAAGCTCGAAGATGCGAAACACGACTCAAAGTCTGTTCGACGAGGATGAAAATTTTCCGAACGAAAATTCAAACGAAAAAAAGAGTTATATCACCATCGATATCGATAGGTACGTATTATCAGTACGTTAAATTACGTACACGCGGAATTAGCCACAGAGTAAGAGAGTTGGTACGAGTCTCATACACTCGGCATAAATCCACGACGACGATGTACGTAATCTTCACACGACCTTATCACGGTACGAATTAAAACGGAAATCACATATTTTTTGCCTTCGAATAAACTTAATAACCGTAGGGAGAGAGACAGACAGACAGACAGACAGACAGACAGAGACCAAATAGGATAATCCGGTACAATCTCACGTAGGTATCGGAGGAGAACGGTCGAAAATCAAGCAGATAGACAGATAGACAAACACACAGACACACAGACACACACATACATACATACATAAGTAGATAAATACAGAAAAAAAGGGTTAGGAAATGAAAATAAGCTAAATTAAAGAGTATTCATGCGTTCGTACGTCCTTCGTACCCTTGCCCTCTGTTACTATGCTGATACGTAAGCTGCGAGAAAAAGTAGCGACGAAAAATGCAATTCGCCCGACTCCACGCACTTGAAATGATTTGAAATTACGAAATATTCGAACCATATAAACACGGAAAACAGAAAAAACGATAACAAAATTTCTATGACCGATATGTATGCGCGCGCGAAACACGTCGAAAAATCACCGAAAAAATGGAAAATTAATTTTGGGCGAGTAAATTTTCAAATTTTCAAAAATTTATTGAACTTCGTAACCATTGACGAATGAATCCCCTACGAGAAACGCACAGTATTTCGACATGGATGAGTTAATGAGCGACCGTAAAAAAAACAAGTCGTCGTCGATGCCACCACAGTGTTACCGGCGACGAAATTTACAAACACCAAACGAGAGAGTAAGAAGAAAAAAAACTCAAAAAAAAAAAAAAGGAACAACAACAGCATGTGACAGAGTAGAAAATCGTTGAACAGCTTTGTGCGCAACGTTTAAATTAATTTTAGAAAAGTTCTAAATCGTGCGGAATGCCGCCCATACTCGCAGGCAGAGAGTCGCATTGGGCTCGCATGAAATGGCACCGACCCACGAGTCGACACGCAAATTTGCGAACACACACAAACACAAAACCCATTTGCTCAAGAGCGAAACTAATGCAACTTTTTTTTTTTTTGTTTCCAGGGGAACGCAGCCGAGGAATGACGAGAAAGTCAATTTGGTATTCCATTTTGAAAAAGTGTACCGTCAACAGGGGGGGGTGATATGGATATAGCCAAGTCGGATTTCGGGTGGGGTGAAAAGGAATTAGTCAGTTGTGCTTTATTCATGAAAAAAATAGCAGGGAAAGAAAAGTTGCCCATCTATAACATAAGACCATCATCAACATTTTCTACTAGTTCGATGCGCCAAAAAAAAAAAAAAAAAAAAAAAATCAGAAAGTTCACTTTCATTTTGATTTAATTCTTCAATTTGTAGCTTGTGAAAATAAAAAACAGTAATTTAGATGAGCATTTCATGAGGAAAATGTGCTTTCTTAGCTACAATTATGTAGTTTGAATTGGTTCACAAGTTGATTTAAACGTCAGCTACAGCCAAATTAAAGATTTTCAAATTTTTGAGGAAGGAAAAGGATACATTTTTATTTTACTCTGAATTTACAGTGTATGGTGAAGTTGGAATTATTATCACATGGAAACTCATGAAAGTATCATCTTACCATGAAGTGATACAAAGAGGTCATTTTCTCCTCCTAAAAGACCTAAAAAATTTCAAAAATTGACTTTATGTGCACATTTTGTCTTTACGTTAATTTCTTATTTCCACCTCGACTGCACCGAACCTCATTCGTTCCGTATGCAGTCCTTAATTGGAAATACCAATATCGACGACTATAAATTTCTATTGTCAGTTCCTGAGGAGGGCGTTCAAACCCGCTAAATTCCCCCTACGCTACACCATTGCTACGAGCCTAGATATAGTACTGGTAGTGGTAGCCCACATTCTCAGAGACCACGAACACAACTCACTAGACCAAGATGATTTTGCTCATCATTACCTTGAATGAACCATGCTTCAAAATGAAAAGCGTTTGCATTTCAAACCAGAAGGAGTAAGTACAGAATGTTCATCGATCTCTTTTTGTCTCTCAAAACAGATCTACCAAAACAATTAAAAATGTTCGAAAAAATTCAATAAATTTCGTCAAAATCTAACCACCAGAAAAATTCTGACTTGTACTCAAACGGTACTTTAGCTAAGCGACAATGTAAGCCAGACCTCAGTCAAATCTTGCATTTAGAATCGTGGAACACTTCCTGCAAATTTTTTATAAAAACTTCGAGAATCACCTGGGCTATATTACAACTTTAAGAAGAAGAAAACCAAGGCTACAAACATGGGCGTAGCCAGGGGTCAGAGGGGCCGAGCCTCCCTGAATTTCCAAAAAGAAAAATTGTTTTCAAAGAAAAATTCAAAACCGTTTTGGGGAGGTGTTCAGGAGCATATTTATACGAGCCCCCAACTAAAATTCTGCCTACGCCCATGGCTACAAATATAAAACGAATAACATAAAAAAACATATATTATGTCAAAATATTTTTGTACATCCATCCAATTATTGAAATTGATGAAAGGTTAATTGGCAAAATGATCATCGATTTTCAACCTGAGAAGGAAAAAATCATAGCTAAAACGCCTGATTAAAGAGAAATAATTAAAATATCAATTTTAGTAACGAAGCATCAGACATGTACGATGAAAATCGTTAAATTTTCATGTTTTGGACTCTTTATTGTGCAACAGAAACACCAAACTAAAAAAAATTTGAGAAAAACTGACAGGAACTGGCTACTGGTTTGTCATTATTTTCCAATTCTCTATTTTCATTAATTTTGCCAAACAAGCTTCAAGTATTTTCAGAGAATTTCAGTCAGTTTTTGAACACTGTTCTCGTTCTCTCAGCCTACATACTCACTGATGGATTATAGCTTGTTACGCAATTTTTTGGTCAATAATTCGTAAGACATTCGCTGAAAATGAATAATAATTTATCTACGTTTCACCTTCACTCACATTTTAGACACAAAAGCTAATGAAAAAAAGTTGAAACTCACAAACAGAAAAAATTGCCACCGTAAATGAAAAAATTCTCAGAAAAACCCTTAAATAAGAGTCACAAACACGAAAATTTGACGATTTTTCGTCTGTAAGTATAATGAAATTTACTTTTTTATAATTCCTCAGTAATTAAACGTCTCAATTATGATTTTTTCCCCACAAGTTAAAAGTCGCCAATCATTTTACAAATAGACTTTATCAATTTCAATAACTGGATGAATACGAGTATAGAAAAGTATTTCAACATGAATGTTGTTTTTTAAATTATTTGTTTTTTAATTGCTACGCAAATCGTAAAATAAAATAAAGCATTAATCAAAAATGGGAACACATAATACTAACCAAAATAAAACAAAATTGTGGAATTGCTAAAACAAATAAACTCGGTTTAGATTTATCTTCAAACGTCTGCAAAACTTCTAATAAAACGATGAGAATGAAAACAGACAAACCAATCGCCTCATAAAAAGACAAATCACGTTTTCTCCAGTTTTCCTCAACGAATCCAGATGTAAAAAAGTGCATGGAAATTCCGAAAGCGTTTATTTTCACATACCAATATTTCCGGAAAAACCTTTCAACAGTTTTCACGTCAACTTAGGTCAACCAAACAGACAAACAGACAGACAGACAAATTTCTAAAATCAATAAATACAATCTCAACACATTATTCTATAACACAACCAGCTTTATTTCAGGTTGAAAAAACGAATATAGCCTACAGCTAGATACAAAATTTTGATGATATTGGTGCAGAAGAGACTGTAGAGTGATGGCAGATGTAGAAGCATAAATTATAGAAGACTACAAACCTGTAGATAATACGTTAAAAATACGTCATTCAAAATAACAAGTTCTTCAACATAAAGCAGATAGGCACCTGTAACCTACACACAGATTTTATCCAAATTAACCGATTCGGTCTGCACATAACTTTTCACACCACCACATAAATCTCCCACAGCGCGGAAGACGATGCGGAAAAGACGATTCGAAAGTCACATCTTAACAATTCGCATAAATGGTGTCGCATCTTTTGACAACACCAAATTTTACACGATGCGCTAAAAGTCAGATAAAATCGCAATCGACCAACCAACATTATATACTGGGCTCTTTACTCTCGACCCAGGACAAATAAGCAACGTAACAACATGTTTTGCATACTTTTTCGACATCTTCAGACAAGAAAAGCCAGTAAAAGAAAGCTCACACATCCCACAGGAATGATCTTTCAACACGCCGATGAATTATAAAATGAAGCCACAAAGCAATAACGACAAAGTCTGAAGGCCTACACCGAAGTACAGCAACAGGCGACATTTCCTAACGAATATAAATTTCCAAGAACGAATTATCAAACGGTGAAACCGACACCTTTTTTTTATTTTTTTTAAATTATTATTATTATTATTATTATTATTATTATTATTATTATTATTATTATTATTTTCGAGTCAGTCGGTCAAACATGTACACACGTAGCCCCTATACATTTTTAAATAATTTTTTGATCGTACGTATTGGCTTCCAGCCCAAGCGAATGAATAGGTAGGCCAGAGCAGGCGAGAAGGAAGGCTTCCTTCAAGTACCGTTGACACGGAAATGGAAACCGAACGCAGACGGAAAAAAAATTACTGTCAAAAAAAAATTGAAAATTATGGGAAGCATGAGAAAATACGTAGCGCAGACAAGGCAGCTGAGAAAGACGGAGCACGTGACGTGATTTACACTGGACGATTACGAAGGTTTATACCTTTGAATGAGAATTATTACAATCCATTCGTTTATGAAATTTAATTACGCGTTTGTACTCCCAACTGCATCAGTGCGCGAATGTACATACGATTAATAAAAAGAAAGGAAGAACAAAAAAAGGCTGCAATTACAGATGGCGATTCGATAAAATGACAATATACTTGATAAATAAATATGCGTGTAGTGTGCGCCAGTACATACTCTACAATTATTGCGGTTTTAAGGCTGCAGGTTAGTATAAAATAGTACGTGGAGGACATGCACACGAACTTCTTCAAGTATAGCGAAATTCTTGCATGCCAATCTATGCGTGGCAAGCTCCATTTCCTTCGAGCATGGTAAATAAGTGTAGCTATAGAGGAAAAAAAATTAACGCAGCAAGCCACGCTAAAAAAATGTAGGTTTCTTGGCCAAAAAAAAAAAAAAAAAAAATAAGTAAGTGCAATAAAAAAATTAAAATATTAAAATTATTTGGAAAAATGCTAGGTACGAATTACGTTTCAAATGAAGCATTAAGGAAATTCATAATGAAGTGAAAGAATGATAGGCTTGTCAAATTAGATTTAAAAAAAATGGTCTTTCATTCAATAAAATTAGAGAAAAAATTTTACTTCGGGACCCAGTAATTTCAAGTACCCTTTTGAAGGTATTGAAAATCCTTTAAAATCAGACCACAGCTTCACCCCTAAAAATCCACTTTTGTGGCAGTCAGATTTTTAATGATTCACTCATTTCCTAATAGCGATATCGAAAAATTGTTCGAACAAACAATATAGTATATAAAATTTTCAACTTTCAAGTGCCCTTTTGAAGGTATTGAAAATCCTTTAAAATCAGACCACAGCTTCACCCCTAAAAATCCACTTTTGTGGTAATCAGATTTTTAATGATTCACTCATTTCCTATAGCGATATCGAAAAATTGTTCGAACAAGCAATATAGTATATAAAATTTTCAACAACAAAGTTGTCGTGACTTTTTTTAAAGTGGTAGAAAGCTCAGAATATGACTCGAAAGTTTGCATGTATTACCAAATAAGTTTACGTTAAAAACGAATTTTTAAAAGATAAGATTTTTGTGGAATACCTTGTCGTGAGAGGTATTCTCACCAGAAGGAAATTCTACAGAATTTAAGCGTGTTCAGCCACTACATACGAAAGTATGGGCAAGCCAAAACCAAACCGAACACTGGCGATTTTAGAGCCGGTTCTGAGAGTTTTTATACCGGTTTTGGCTGGTGCACACAAACACACGTACGTAATAAAATACGTACGTTGTTTAAGTACGGCCAGGTTGCATCATCCCCTACTATCGTAGGTGGCGGCTGGCCGGTTCGTGTACGAATCGTGACATTGATTGATGGATGACGTCACGATTCGTACTCGTATATTATCTGCACGTATTCGCAGGTAATTACGATCGAACGTAATTTTGTGTGTTCGTTTAACGTCGCAAGGACGATAAGTTGCCTGCCCTATGGGGCGGCGACTGTCGTCGGGGGTCCGAGCCCCTACACCTCATACCGATGAGTCCCCACAGCTACTCCCCCCCAGTTTTTGCGCCACAAAAACGACCAAAATTGCGCAAGGCCTGGGGGACGTGCGGGTTTACTTACGTTTTTGATCGGCCTCCCATTTGGCCAGAGCGCTGCCCACCGCGGCCCCGACGCACTCGTAGGATTCCCTACGGGCGTTTGCTCGGGCCAGGTAGTTGCTCCGGCTGGTTTCACCCCTATGTCTCGGTCTTGCGTTTTTCGCGTGGGCATAGGGATGACGGCGGGAGTGAGGGGGCAGCGGACGCTTAAACTCTGGCTTTCTGTGCATCGGGGAGTTTGTGTTCCCCGATGTCCAGGCGGCCATCTTCGCCCGTTCATTCGCGGCCCTCTCTGCCGTGAACAGGAAGCCCATTGCTTCCTTCTTCTCTTCGGGTTTCGACTCCGGCTTCGGGGGTTCCGGAGTCGGAGTCGTCTCCTCCGGAGATCGAGGAGGAGAGATGACTGGCGGCAGTGGAGTGGTCATCTCCGCCAGTACATCAGCAACCGGAGGAGCTGTGTCCATCAACAGCTCCTCCTCTATCCTATCCAGCTCCGTTTTCGTTTTCGTCATCTGCTGAGTCTTTGACTTCTCAGCGGATGTCTTAGCGAAGTGGAAGCTGGCGGACATTGGGATAGGTATGCGTGACATGATTAGAATGGGTTATTTGTTAGGAGAAGGCACCAAAAATAGAGCTCAAGAGACGACCAAGTAAATCAGAGGTTCGAGAACTGCTGTTTTTACCTCATTTTTTGATTTACCTTTACAGTTATTTTCTTTTATTTTCGGATCTTCTTATCTACACGTAGAGGGGATAGCGCTTAAAATTCTCGGCCGTATATAAGTTTTCCGGTTAAGATCTGATCGGTTTAAGCAGAGTTATGCCTGAAATAAACTCAGTGAATATTATTTTTTGAATTCTAAGTACAAAGGAATCTCCGTTTGTGACGTCACGTCATAGAGATTATCTTTGCGGTTAACGGTACTCGCACGTTGCAATGTTTTGTTTCCGTATTGCACGTGGATTTGTTTATTCCTGTCTTCTTCTTTTTGTTGGCATTCCTCGTTTGCTTATCTCCGGAGTTTCTTTGTCTCGCGGAGTTCCGATGTTTCCCGTATGTTTTTAGCGGGTTTCGATTTTTTTTTACGGATATTACTTTTCGGGAGTAAATTTTATTTTTGTTGCATTAACCTCTCGGACGTGCGAGAAGGATGTGAATTTTTGCGTTTTTTTGTACCTGGAGGTCTACCTCTTTTACGTGGTTGTAAGGGGGCCTCAGGATCAAATGTTTTAGTGATCACATCGTCCGAAAATCTCACTGTTTTCTTGAGTTTTTCTTTATGTGAGGTGTTTTTCTCACTTTTTTCGACGAATTCTTCCGTTTTTGTTTCGGAATTCGTCTGTGTATTTTCGGGGTTCTCCTTTTGTACCCTTCTAATTCTTTTATCGTCACTTACCAAGTACGCAGGCTTCAATCTGTCGATTGAAATTGTTCTTGGTTCGCCTGTGATGAGTATCACAAAGTTTTTCTCATCTCGTGATACTACTTTGTAAGGACCGGCGTATGGTTTCTCCAGCGCAGATCTCATTTTTTCGTCTCTAACAAATACGTGTGACGTATTGGCCAAGTGTTTCGAGACGTAAATCTTGGGCTGGCCATGACGAGCTGCCTGATTTAGGAAGTTGTTGGCATCATTTCTTATTTTTTGTACCATTATTTCGGGGCTAACTTCTTTCGATTTTGTGAAGAAGTCCCCTGGAAGGCGTAGCTCTTCGCCGAACGCTAATTGCGCTGCAGAGTGACCTGTATCAGTTTGTAGGGCGGATCGAAGGCCTAAGAGGATGGTAGGGAGTACTTCTACCCATCTCTTTGTATCATGTGACATGATGGAGGCTTTGAGAGCTCTATGCCATCTCTCTATCTTGCCATTGGCTTGAGGATGGTAAGCTGTGGTATGACTGTGTTGAACACCAAGCTTATTTGCCAGCTCTTTAAAGAGCGAGCTCTCGAATTGGCGACCTTGGTCCGTGACTATGACTTCCGGTACGCCATACCTCGCAATCCAGGTATCGTACAACCTTGCAGCTACTGTTGGAGCTGACATCTCGTGAAGAGGGATTGCTTCCGGCCATCGTGTTACCCTGTCTATTATCGTCAACAGGTATCTGTGTCCTTGGGATGGTGGCAATGGGCCTACCAGATCCATGTGAACCGTTTTAAAACCGCTGTGTTTGCTTGAATGATTTGAGGGGCGAGCGAGTGTGTCTTCCTACTTTGGATTCTTGACAGTTCAGGCAACTGCGAGCCCATTTGTTGCAGTCAGACTTCATTTGTGGCCATACAAATCTTTCTGAAATTAGTTTAGCACTACATTTTGGCCCAGCATGTGACAGGTTATGTACACTGTTGAAAGCCAACCTGCGATATTTTACCGGTAGAAATGGCCTATTCTTACCTGTACTGATGTCACATGTTAATAAAACATCAGTACCGGGAATTTTTCGCTGTCTCAATTTGAGGGTAGTATCATCGTTCGATAACAGCCCCTGCAATTCTGCATCCTTAAGCTGTGCTTTAGCTATTTCAGCATAAGGCAATTGGACAGGAACCGAGATAGCTTCGATTCTACTCAAGGCATCAGCTGGAGTGTTAAGTTCTCCACTTATATACTGAATGTCGGTAGTCAGTTGGCCAATATAGTCCAACTGTCGTGCTCTTCTCGGAGATGCCGGTTCTGCTTTTTGTGTGAAGGCATATGTTAGGGGTTTATGGTCAGTATACACAGAAAAACATCTACCCTCTAACTGGTGCCTGAAATGCTTCAACGCAGCAAAAATTCCGAGCAATTCCCTATCGTATGTGCTGTAATTCTTTTCTGTTTTTGAGAGCTTCCTCGAGAAGAAAGCTAGCGGTAATTTGATGTTGTTAGTGTCCAGTTGGTACAATGTTGCACCAATAGCAAAATCCGATGCATCGGTACTTACGCATAACGGCAGACTTTCGTCTGGATGAGCCAACAGAGTTGCATTTGCCAGTGTTTCTTTGATATTTTCAAAGGCCTGTTCGGCTTCTTCGTTCCATTCGAGTGGAGTTTTATCTTTCTTTTTACTTGTCTTTATTAGTGCAAACAGCTTACTTTGTTCGGCTGCTGCATTCTTCATGCAACGTCTGTAGAAATTCACCATCCCCAAGAAACGCCTAAGTTCTGCGACATTTGAGGGCTTCGGGAAGTTCAATATTGGCTCTACCTTGGTCTTCAAGGGGGAAATGCCTTCGGTCGAGACTTTGTAGCCGAGGAAGTCAATTTCGGTCTGTGCATATAAGCTTTTGCCTACGTTGATAGTGAGTCCGGCTGCGTGTATACGCTGTACCACGGCTCTCACATTCTCCTCGTGCTGATGCTCACCGCCTTCTGAGCAAATGCAGATATCATCCAGGTATGCATATGCAAACGGCAATTCCCTAAACAGTCCATTGATAAATCGTTGGAAAGTTTGTGCTGAGTTGCGTAGTCCAAACGGCATTCGAAGGTATTCGAATAGTCCAAAGGGGGTTATAACCGCTGTCTTTGGAACGTCCTGGTCGGCCATAGGAATTTGGTGGAATGCCCAGTTGATGTCTATTTTTGTGAACATCGTTTTACCCTTCATATTCGCGTTGAAGTCCATTATATTGGGGACTGGGTAGCGATCAGGAACTGTTATGGCGTTTAAGGCCCTGTAGTCGCCGACAATTCGCCACTCTCCACTTGCTTTCTTTGTCATGTGGATAGGAGAGCTCCATGAGCTTTTTGAGGGGCGACATACGCCCTCCTCAACGATGCGATTGAAGTACTCTCGTGCCGCTTTGAGTTTGTCGGGTAATAACCGTCGTGCTCTAGCATGGCAAGGCTGTCCTTTGGTTTCTATGTAGTGAACCGTGTCGTGTTTGTACGTAGGATGCCTGCGAATTGAGGGTTGTGTGACTCCAGGATAGTCTGACAGGATCCGTAAGAGTTGTCCGTCGACTTTAGTACAGCTGGATATGTTTGTGTCCAGTCTGTATGCTAGCGTTTTGCCTTCCACACTTTTATTTTCACTATTGATCAGTTTACCGTGTTTGAGGTCGATGATCAGGCCATAGTGTGCAAGAAAATCTGCACCCAGGATCGGGTTTGGAACATCTGCAACCGTGAAGGACCACGTCATATTTTTGCTGAGTCCGATGTCTACTTTGCTTGTCTCAAGTCCATATGCTGGAAGGTTTTGACCATTCACAGTACGGAGGTAGTATTTCGGAGGAAGTACTTTTTGGGTTCTGTTTACTGGCAATATGCTCAGGTCTGCTCCCGAGTCGATTAAGTAACGTCTCCTGTTTGTCCTGTCCTTGATGAACAGGCGGCGTGAGTATTTTTCCGAGGGGTCTTCGGCCGCACAGATGGCCCCTCGTTCTAGTTTGACGCTTCCTTGTTAAAGGTTTTACCCCACCATCTGCACCTGTTGTTACATTTGGTGGCCTCAGCGCCAAATCTATTATGGAAAAAGCAACTCTTATCATCCCAATTTCGAGACTGGGTTTTGGGAGATGATGTTCTAGGGGGAGTTGAACTCTGACCCCTGCTTCCGGAACTAGATCTGCGGTCTCTTGACCGGGACTGACGTCCTCTGCTGCTATTATTATTGTTGTTGCCTCTACTTTTCGATCTTTGTCGCCAGCTACTATTGGGCTTCGTCGAGCTTTGGCTTTTGTTCCTCTTTACTTCCTCGGTCAACTGAGCTATTTGTGCTCGAAGTTGAGCGAGTTCCCCAGTCTCTGCAGATACTGCGCTGACCACCGGCTTTGACCTTGTATATTCGAGCGCATTGTCTGCGGATTTCGCGAGGAAGTCCAGATCCGCGGATGTATTGATTACCGTGGAACCAACGGCGGCTAGGCACTGCACAACACTTTGTGGTAGTTGCTTACAGAACTGATTGCCTATGACAGAAGGGGCTAC
This sequence comes from Ericerus pela, assembly GCA_011428145.1. Classification (NCBI taxonomy): domain Eukaryota; kingdom Metazoa; phylum Arthropoda; class Insecta; order Hemiptera; family Coccidae; genus Ericerus; species Ericerus pela. The sequence goes on from WOFM01000167.1 coordinate 437,311, forward strand.
GATATTGTCCGCCTTCTGTCGTAACTTCGCCATGAAGATTGAGGGTTTGTCGTCCCCCATCTTCATACCACCCATCACATCGTCTATTATTTCATTTTTCGTTTTCCCAAATACTTTTTTAATTTTCTTGACGAACCAGGCATACTTGTCCTCTTCTGTCGAAGGGCATTCCATAACGTCCGGAATGTGGCGGATTATCTGTGGGGGCATGCCTCCACAGATATGTGTATACCGCTGGTTCAGAATTATGTTCTCTGTTCTGAACCTGCCTTCTAATAGAGTCAACCATAATTCTACCTCATTCGGTAGAAATTCCGGGATGTCTATCCTTCATCTATAGAGATTAGGGTTCTGTCCTGTTTGCATTTGTAAAAGTTGCAAGATTTGGGCCAGGACTTCGGGTGTCAGCTGCGGCTGACTACTGCCTCCCTGTGATGGTTGCGGGTTTTCAGTTGGTGGTGGAACCATTGCTGTGTCTTTTTGTTGACAAGCGTATTCCACAGTACTTCTGCCTTCCTTACTGGTCGAAAACACTGGCTCCTGTGTTTGTAGGACAGGTGTTTTCGGGTCGGAGCTTTGGCTTAAAGTCCGACCACTTCTCAACGTTTTAACTGCAAGATCTTCTTTGTTTATTGCAGTTCCCAGTCGTGCTAGTTCTGGGTGTTGAGGGCCTTCTTCTATATTTGCCAAATTCAAGGAGTGTCGAGTCGAAGTCGGGGGAGTTGGGGGATGAGTCCAACCTTCTTCCTCCAGGTCTACTGTCTTGTTTCTCTTTATTTATTTATTTTAAAGAGAGGGGTATAAATTCCCACTTCAGCAGACTCTTACTTCGACGACCAAAAGGTGTCTTAGTCTGGGTAAAAAAATATTTTTAATTTGCCGAGCAAGCGAGAATCTCGCCAGCGCTACTGCGCCAAGTTGAATTAGCGCCGAAGCGCCTAAGACTCCTCACGACGTGGCCGAAATCACATCGGGGTCACCACTGTGGAATACCTTGTTGTGAGAGGTATTCTCACCAGAAGGAAATTCTACAGAATTTAAGCGTGTTCAGCCACTACATACGAAAGTATGGGCAAGCCAAAACCAAACCGAACACTGGCGATTTTAGAGCCGGTTCTGAGAGTTTTTATACCGGTTTTGGCTGGTGCACACAAACACACGTACGTAATAAAATACGTACGTTGTTTAAGTACGGCCAGGTCGCATCATCCCCTACTATCGTAGGTGGCGGCTGGCCGGTTCGTGTACGAATCGTGACATTGATTGATGGATGACGTCACGATTCGTACTCGTATATTATCTGCACGTATTCGCAGGTAATTACGATCGAACGTAATTTTGTGTGTTCGTTTAACGTCGCAAGGACGATAAGTTGCCTGCCCTATGGGGCGGCGACTGTCGTCGGGGGTCCGAGCCCCTACACCTCATACCGATGAGTCCCCACAATTTTATTTTTATTTTTTTTGGCTTTAGTTACAAGCGAAATAAATATTATTTTGTTGAGGAAGGTTGGCTGCAGTATTGGTATATTTTAAAATCGTAGTAGTGAGTAGATTAAAAGCTTATAAAAAGAATACAGTACGATACTGGATATGGCACAGTCTCCCCTCTACTACTATTTTTCTCATGAGTTGAAGAGCATAGTAGATGCCAGCACAATACTGAGGGAGAGATCTTTCGGATGATGCGGGTGACCTTGGCCGAAACATGCCACTTTGTATGTTGGCAACAGCAGGGTAAACTCTAGGAGGTGGGGCAAATCCCTAACCACTTTGTCCCCCACCACTGTCGCACCCAAAGTGGCATACCATGGACCAACCCCCCCACATCTTTCTGAAAGATCCCACCACCTATGCAAAGAGTGAACCTAGTACTCCAGTGAATCTAGAATCTGAACTCTTTGTAGCTAAAAACATGTCCAATCTAGAAATTATTATTTTTTAAAACATTAAAAAAAAATTGACGGATCACAAAAATCATTATACAAATAAAAATTTGAAAAAAAAAATTTTTTTCTCAAAATTATAGCTTTGCTGAAATTTAAACCTGGCACTATTCGAGTGTTAAGACAAGCCTCTACCATAGTGCCACAACAGCTGGACAAAATGACGCAAATTAAAAAGCTATACAATATGAGCAAGGTGGTGGGAGACACTTGTATATACTTGCTCAATTTAATAGACTTACCATATATCTAACACACATACCTACATAAAAAAAATTGTTTTTATTAGTGCACATTTGTGGGTATATTTTTAAGTGCTATATCGTAAATTCATAATCACTCCACGCAGCAAAAATTAACATTCCATGCAAAATTTGTTCAACTCTAAGGACAGTTTTAAGGTAACTCGGAAGTCCTGCTTTCAGCCAGCTTCTTTGGTTCATCTAGACTACATACCTCTACACCTGAACCACCATAAAGCCGACTGAAACAAAATTTTTCAGAATGATGAAATATAATCTATTCAATGTCTATACCAAATTGGTAGAAAATTACGGATTTTAGAACAATTAAAGCTCCAAAACTACAACATAATAGGATGTAATTGATGAACCATAGGTCTGATCTGGACCAAAAACAATAGGGTTTGTTCTAATATAAATATGAATAAGTGTACCAAATTTCAAAACTATCGGATAAAAGTTGCCACCAGCACCAACTTAAACAGAAATATGAATATTATGCATATAAATATCTATAAAGTAACAGGTAAAATGGCGGACTTTTTTTTTATTGTCTATATTCATTCAACTATGTCAGAATAGGAGTATATCTTGCTCCTTTTCTTCCTAAGGTTGATATTTTTTCATTGAAATCAGTTCACTTTTTCACTTTTAGGTCGCCATATTACCTGTTAACTGGAAAAGAGAATAATTTTTGATGCGTAAACATCTTAGCGCTTAGTCTATGATAAAGGCTAAATGAGAATTATGATTGTCGGATTTCCATAACTGTAACTCTTACAATCATAACTCTTATTTGTGAGTGTTACACAATGTGTATGTATGTGGCTGTGTGCATGTGCAACATGTTGCGCATGCACACTACCATACTATTATTATGTTTACATATCAATCATTCATGAGTATACTCAAGTGGAACTCGCATCTTTTTTTTTAAAACTTTTGGGAAAATATTATGCAAAGTTTATGAGTTGGGTAGTAGACATCATGGAACGTCAACGTTGCCACCCCTCAAGTTGATTTACCTCCTTTCATAGCCCCCTAAAACCAAAACTTTGTACAATAAAACGTTTAACAGCTTTCAACTTCAGAACAATTACGCCTACAAACAATGTAAATGAGACTTGATTTGTAGAAACTTTTATGAGAAAACTCTTTACTAACCATGAAATTTTAACCATGAAATTTTCTATAGGATTGACCCTTTAACAAGAAAATCACGAAAATAACAGCGAAGTGTGGTTTAGAACACCTTGGGGCTGAAAGGAGAGTATGAACTTGAGAAGTTTCGGTATTCGATTTAATATAGTTTTTGATATAGTTCGCACCCTAAAACCATAATCCTTTAAAGAGCAAAACATTAACTTCATTTTTTCCTTAGAAGACTGGGGGCGGTAATTTAGCCGACCAAAAAGAACGCCACATTATCTGTAAATTTACCTATGTATACATATAGTATGAATTTCAGCTAACATTGCTACAATTTTCCTGGGGTCATGAGACGAAAAACGAACCTACCCTCACCCGTGGGTCCCAACACAAGATAAATTTTAATACGTAGATATTCTTCGAAACCCACATAAAAAACTCTGCGGAAAATAATAATTATAATATGGAAATTACAGCGACGGATTTATTTTTCACGTTCACACATGCGGTCGATCGCATAAACAATTTTGGCATGCATTTTGGTTTTTCACCATTATAACAGCCTACTACAGCATAGGTGCCTATATATCTATAAACGTATAAACTCCGTTATACAGCATAAGATATGTATGTATAGTTTTGGCTAGTATTGTTCAAGTACCTAATCTACTTTCATTGTAAGATGTTTCGCGGCAACCTTATTTCTGTGAAGATTAAAATTAGATGAGATGGCCAAGAAAAGAGGTCATTACGTGATTAATAATGTGACGTGCATTACCTTTCATCGATGTTATTATAATATTTTAGATGCAGGATGAAGGCAGTTATATTTTATTAATCCGCAGTTTCGGCGGAGCGGTTGCGTTTTCGTAAAGGGTAAAAACTCCATCAGAAACGTCTGCCAAATTAAACGACATAGATTAAACACCCACACACCTTCGGTACACGGTTGGCGTCGTGATTTTATAAACCATTAAAAAAATACTCTATGATCTTGACAGGAGGTAACAACCGATTTGACACATTATGAAAATTATAAGTCTATCACACATAGAGAGGAATATCATTCGCTTTAAAACACGTAACCATCGATATGTCTATGTCACATTATAAACGAAAAGTTATCGAGATCCAATAATTACTCGGTCCGACCCCAAATAACAAACAATTTTGCAAGCGGAGCGAGTGAAATAAATTCTTTAGATTTTTTTGTGTTTAGGACATTCATATACACGTATAGCCCTTTTTTTTTTTTTTTTCGTTAGGAAGTCCGGTCAGTTTTTCCCCCTTTCAACTGGTAAACTTTGCTGCCCCTTTAAAACTGCGTCCGCAAGCAGTCGCTTGCTTTGCTTACGCCTGGATCCATTCCTGCGGGAAAAGTTATGCCGAAACCATACATGAAATAAATATTTGGGAAAAGCACAGATACACCGATCGAATTGTTTAGCTCCTCAATTATATTCGAAATCGGTTGATAAAAACGAGAATTAATTCAACAGTCTAAAGTTGAAGAGGACTTAAAAAATTATTTACTCAAAAATGTGTGCACTAATCTATATATATATAAAAGAAAATGTATGTCTGTTTGTCTTTTATGCATTACTACACCATTCATCCAATGGCCATGAAACTTTTGGAAGTTGCTGAGTATACTCCGACAAAGGTTTCTGGCATAATAAGAAAAGAAAATTTCAAAAAGTTGCCCAAAAAATTCCCAAAATATGTATTTTATTCAATATCGATATATCAAAAAACAATATTGCATCGATCTGGTGAAGAACATCAATATATCGCTAAACATATCGATGTTTGTTATATATATATGCGATAACAGTGACTGTGAGTTTGCTTCTAATTCTGTATCATAGGATATAGTAATATTTTAATTCAATATTTAACTGACAACTAAAGGATATCGAGGTGAGGTTTTCTCATGAAATACGGTTATTAATAATTTCACGAATTCTCTTCGATTTGTCGCGTTAAATTAATTAGGATTCAGCGATTCAATTTTATAGTTTCTTTGAATTTCCTTTCTTCAGAGATCGCAGTAACGCGGGATGGGTCAGCTAGTATTCTATAATTAAAATATTCAAGTTCGCCAATAACCAGGTTACAACGAATTTTAGTGAAAATGCGAGAAAAAAAAAAGCTTTTTTTTCATTTTTTAAGAATAATAATTGTTCAGTTTTTCTTGAATCTACGGGACCAACAATTGAATTAATTGAAAAGCAAGACTTTCACGACAATGACTTTTCCTCATCACTGATCCACTCTTATATGGGGAAAAATACAATATTTCTAAACAGAACTCACACTGAATTTTTATTACACAAAACTTATACCCTAGAAGAATACACGTATCTTCATGTAACGGAAGACCACAGCCAATAACACTTCAAGAGTCATAAAGCGAGAATGACAACATAGCGAATATCGCGATCGGAGAATATATTTTTTTATTACAAGATTTTTAAAGCTTTCTATTTTTTGTTTTTTTTTCGATAATATAATTTTAATGGAGTTCGTGCGAACATGTGCGTCACTCTAATCATATAAAAGCGAAAACTGACTCTTTAAAATAGTTGCCAGATTCATTACTTCAGAGTTTATCAGCTTGATAACTCAAACTGACTTCAAGAGACAAATCCAAATTTTCTTGCTGAGCACGTTCAAGAATAAACAAACTCAAAATTTTCCCACTTTAAAGATTTCTTAGTCAGGTTACTCAAAAATTAAATTATTTAAACCGATAGATCAACAATTTTTTATCTAGAAGGATCCATCGATAAAATAGTTTAATGATAGCAATAACCTAGATTAATCGAATTCGCCCCTTCAATGACTACTTTTCTCGGGTCTATTTACGATACAAATACAGTAGAAGATATTATTTTATTTTCATTCTTCACAAGTACACATAATTTAGAATAGGTTACATATACGAGATACTTCGTAGATATGAATCTCATCAATATGAAAATGTCAATGGCTCAATTTTTTTTTTTTTTTGCGGCTAGAACGAACTTATACGTAACCAAAGGGCGACATACTTTTGTGATCTTCAAAACTTTTATCAATAATATTACAGTTTTCGAGACGACGCTACGTGGATACGAAAATAAACTTCAAATCGATGCGACAAACATTGACATTAGACAGCATGGTCAAACTTTCAATGATTGAACAATAAAATCGTTTTGACAGAAATCCAACAATAAGAACAATTTCAGAGAGGCATGCAGGAGATAGGCCTGAGAATAAGAAGTCTCGCGTTTCGTCGAAAGGATCAACTTTCGTTGGATGTACTCTTAACAGGCTGACAACGTTCATTAAGCCAAACATATCTCTGCAAGTATGAAGAGTAGTCTATTTGAAAATTTTAAGGATCGTCATAGTCAAGAAATCCGAAAAATTTAGTATTTCGAACTAAATTTCGTCTCTGAAACATTATTTCTGACAATCTCTTACAGGAAATAGCAGATTCAAGGGAAAAAAAAACAGAACAATTTCATTATTGAACGAATGAACAACAAATGAAATTTGACTACAACTTTTGACACAATCGAGAACTTTCCAACATCAAATACCAAATTTTAAAAAATAAGGAAGTTTTTCACCAATTCTAACGAAATTGTACGCACAAAAGCCAAATTGAAATTTACCTCATTTTCATTAATTTCTTTCAGTTAAGTAAATAGAGGCGAAGTTAAGGTTGTAAGGAAGCTGCGATCACTCCAAAAATCTAACAAAGCTCCACCTGAGGAAATTCGGAAATATGGGCTCAAACAAACAAGTAACACCAAATTGTTCCGACAAAGTGCTAAATATATTTTAATGATTGGACCTTGAGCCCTCCTACAAGTTTTATCCGAGCAAAAACGCTGAACCAAAATGTCGTCAGCCAAGTAATAACTGATAAACTAATAGCTACAAGTCTAATACAAACGAACCTTCATCCTTAAATCAAGGTCCAAACTATAAGTATTAATACGTATTTCTTCGACCAAAAAAACCACAAAATTTAAGACTGAGTGAGGGAAGTTAACATTATAGATTACTTTTAATCAAAATTATTGAAATTCCATTCAATTAAAAAATCAGAATATCCATTACTGCCCTTTTCATGCCATATCCATGTCTTTCGGCATCAGAGAAAACAGTTCAAATCGAAACTGCAGACAGAAGGCTACACGAAAAAAATTCAAAAAATTAAAATTTCAGTTAAATAAGAAGACTCAAGTTGCAAGCCAATAATACAAGCTTTTCATCGTAGCATAAATAATGCAAAATCTATGCGCCTGGATTTTTAAATTCAGCTTCGGTGCTTAAAACACTTCTCAAGTCAATGCATATTGACCAAACCACCCAAAAAATATCACATTTTCATTTAAATTGAACTATCATCATTAATAACACACAAAACGAATAGCCCCTGTATCCAGACATTAATGATTTTATGGCGACACTGACGCTCATTTAGTCAGAGAAAATACGCACCCGATGGGAATATGATGTACCAAGGCTAAAACTATAAAACATTTCATAATTAATGATATCGTATATTTATCGCCATCATATACTCTATACACACACACACCCACCGGCTATTACATATTCTAAATTACAATGGATAAACAAACAAATTCTAATTATCCAAAATGAAAATCGAAGCTGTACGAAAGAAATGACTAATTAACGAGAAAATCCATCACACGAACCTACTATACATACACTCGGTACAAAAGTAATAAAAAAAAAAAAGTTTATTAATGTTTCATTTTCCATTTTAGCACATCAACAAAAAAAATAAAATTTGAATTTCATTTCTTTTTTACCTCTTCCACCTAAAGGCCATTTCAAACGGGCGTAAGACACGTATTACAAAATCGTATAGTCATACAAATCATATTTCCTCCTTTCCTGTGATGACAGACATACAAACAACGGCAATACATTTTCAATTTTTTTTCCTCCAACATCGTCTCTTTTGATGATAAACGTTCTATATTCCACTAAAATAACAATGCACAGAGCGAAAGGAAGAAAAAAATCACAGAAGCTCAACAACTGGAAACACGAACAGTATTTTAGTTGGTAATAAAAACTCGTGCATATGTGTATTTATAAGATAAATGCACGAACAGATACAAAGAAAAAAAAAACCAATTCTAACCAGCCGTACATCCTTCCTGTAAAATTTTAAAACACCTAATGAAATTTGTTTGTCACCGTGACTTCCTTAAACTTCATTTTGAAGATACGATAGATTTCATTGATTTATGAAGTCTGAATTCGATTTATACACAACTTAGAAGGAGGAGGTGATAAAAATATACTCTACAGAGGGCCAAATAAATTTTCCGAAAATAATTTCAAAATTATTAATGGTAGATACGACTTCGTCAATAAAAAGTTGTATTTATTTATTTTTATTTTTTTTAATAACCATAAAAATTTAATTTTTGCCGAAGGAATAGTTCTCATCTATAATTTTCAATAAAATAATTCTTGTCATTTAATAAGAGCAAATGAAACTGAAAGATACAAGAAGTATTTTCTTATAATTGCCAGTACAATTTTTTTTACTAACTCAAATTTATAACTACCATTCCAGAGCAATACGTCAGCATGCTGACAGTAAAGAACCACAAATTTTACGTAATTTTCTTTCTGTAATTTATTACCATAATTTTTAAAAAGCGACAAAAAATGTATTTTCTTCACAGAAATTTTCGACAATTTTTACCTGGAAAATTTATAAAATTTTATACATGTACTCAAACTATTCTGATACGAATTCTAATAACCAAAACATTTAAAGCGAACATTACTTCCCAAAAACTAAAATACGAAACACAATACGCAATCAGGGCCATTTTTCAAAATTTATCCACAATATACTCTTTTGACTGATGAGCTCGTTGCTGAGTCATTTGAAACGTAGATGTATACAGAACTTATTCGTAAATCACGAAAATGATGATAAATAACCTTCAGGGTTACAATTTTTTCACGTCCGGAAGTTAGCAAGAAACATTCAGACGTTGCTGAAGAAACGCCAGCATACAATCGAAAAATTACTATGGAAACAACACAGAATAAATTTTCAACTAAAAAAACATAAAGGTGAACTGCTACAATTTGTAAAATTAGGCTTTTCTACAGCTGTTGTGAATCCGTTTACAGCGGTGGTAGTGCTTCAAAACAACCGCTATAAGTAGATGTTGGCCCAAATAAATAAACAGAAATGCCCGAGCCATATAAATGTTTTCTTCTCTGAGAATAAGAAAAGCCGACATGAGAGGGTATTTCACGACAGGACATATGATACAGACTATTCGTTGAATACTTAGTTCTCCGGTCTGTTCTGAGCCAAAATTAATTCTTTACGAAACTGAAATGAAGTAATGTCATTGGCGGAAATATTCATTAGTGGAAAATATTTCTTTACTACGAAAAATGTTCTCATATTTTTCTGTACTCTATAAGCATGCGTTAATAACGCAAAAATGAAGTTTCATTCTAAACACCGAACAACCCAAATTATTTTAGGGACATTCAGGCCCGGATTTAACTTCGTGGAAGCTCAGGGTACAAGTTATGTGGAGCCCCCAACCCCTTTAAAAAACAACGCAAGTATTTTTAAACTGAATTTTCATTTAAAAAAAAAAAAAAAACTCATTTTCAATGTAATGGTGAACATTTCTGATTTGTGGGGAACCAGGGGCGAAAATTGTAGTTATAATTTCATGCGTTCAACCAAACAATAGACAAACTTCAAACATGACCACTAACATATAAACCTGCTGGAGAAACTTCCTTCTGCAAGATGCTTGTAGTGAGTAGCGGTGATCACAATTTTTAATCAATCGATTGAAATTAACCCTAAAACAATCAATTTCACAAGATGATCGATCTTTGAAAAATCAAAATTAATCGATCGTTAATATCAACAAATCAATCCCATTTTTCTTATTTTTATTTCATTTATTCTAAAATATTCTGATAATAAAATGTTCTAATTCTCATTACATCGCGATTGTGATTGTTCATGTAAATGTTTACAAACAAGAAGAAAAAAAGAAAAAGTATCGATCACATAATATCAGAATTATTCAGTTGACTATAAGGTAAAAAAATACACTAGTTTATTGAAAGAATTTTAATTCACTGAATTAAAAATGTATTACAAGATACATGGCGTTCTCTAGGAAAACGCCTTAATATGAACTTTAATATTCTTCAAGAAAAAAGGACAAACAATTGAACAGTTTTTGATAAAACGCTGTTGTATTCAGAAAAGTGAGGAACTTGTTCACTAAAGGGGCTATTTGAGAATCTTGATTATCTTGAGCATGAACTGAATTATTTGTGGAAAACAAAAAACCGTGGAATTTCTAGTTTTTCTGATTCATAACTGTAACCGATAAGTTCATAACTTTGAAAAAATAATTTAAATAAATTGATTTTTGATTGATTGATTTTTTTTTTGTTACATGATCGAACTTTTCAGAAATCGATTTTTCAAAATTGATCTCTCCAGAGACAAAAATTGGGATCACTAGCGAGTATAGAATAAAATCTTATAAAAAGGAAAACACCGAGTAGGTATTAATTTAGTGCAAATCTTCAAGTATTCCAGTTAGCGATGAAAAATTATCTTTGTAGAAACATTTGATAAAATTTAACAGGCAAAATTTTATTAGAAATATTTGGAAAATCTTCTCAAGGCGGAGATCTCAGAACCACTTGTATTGTAGTTCTGAGGAGCATATATCTATTCCCTACATGCAACGGATGAAACCGTATATTTTATGAAGTTTTATCTGATTGTGGGTTTGTATTGCTGTGATAGTCGAAAGTTATCAATTGGTACTTTGGTCAAGTGTTTAATAGCAGACAAACATTTAGGAGACGTGCGTTCGAATCCGGGGTCGGATAATTGCATTTTGAATTTTTTTTAGTACGGTGAACTGCGGTATTTTTTTTATGGAAGATTTTTCACTATACGACGAATACAATGATTGATAAAAAAAATTTCCGATTTTCCCTACTCATCGATTGCATGTAAGGGACAAATATATGCTTTTGAGGAAGTCTTAAAAAGTTAGTTCTCTGATCTATACTACGATGTTACAGTTCCATGAAATGAAAAAAATAATACATATCTCAAAAAGACTTACTAAAAGAACTTCTTTGATAAGAGGGGTATTTGGTACAAATGCGATCATCTTGTCAGAAGGAAACTTTTCATCAGAATTTGCTCGGTGGAGGCATGAAATTTAGCACTTTTTGAAAAACCATGTTTTTTTGAATTCTGGGTATATACCTTGGAAAACTGAGCAACTTGTACCGAAAACTAGTTCCGCACTTTTTTAATTGAACAGATCTATTGCAAGTCAGAGTAAACGCTACGAACAGTAAAAATATTGTTTCGACTTTCAACTCTTGTGACATTCTGCAGGATCTTCAAACGAATTCTTAATAGGCTCAATAAAAAGTTGGATCTATAATCCATCGTATTCCAGGGAATTATCTTTTTCGAAGAATATCAAGGCTCAAATTCATAACTTCATTACGAAAACACCATAGAGAATGAAACGAAAAATGTTGCAACAACGTTATACTTGATTTTGACAATGATATCATAATTACAAACGTTACAAACTATAGTGAAAAAGATTAGAGATAATGCGTGCGAAACATACCTCTGGAAAATTCGGTAGAAATGACGACCGCTGGTAAAGAATGTTGACTTATGTCCACGTGCGAATCGCTAATATCGGTGACGGACGAATTCCTCGAACTAGCCTGCGATAAACTTTTAGAGCAAGAAACCGAAACCGATTGCACAGGAGATTCTTGATTGACCCGACTGCGAGTTTTACGACTGAAAAATTCCAAAATTCGATCATTAATTTATTGCTATTCCAATCGAAATTGTTGTATTCCATTCGGATGGGTGCGAGAATAAATTCAATTGGACCGATCGGGGTAAAATGATACGAAAATCGATTTTAAAAGGCTCTAATCTTATTTCATCATCAGAGTAGAAGAAAGAAGTTATTGGAAATTCAAGGTTATATTCATCGTTAAAACGAATGCAGAAAATAAAACTGTTCAGAATTAAAAAAGAAGAAAAAACCATGAAAAGTTTTTTAATCAAGATGAAAAAACTGGTATCTATTTCGCAAAGTAGGCATTACCAAATTAAACAGAGTCTAATGCTGGCATTCATAGTTGATACTTCGTGTTCACTAACCTTAGGGTCAATTTTAAACTTACTGCACTTCTTAGCTATATTTCTCAGTGAATCGAAGTTTTTTTTATAACTTCAATATAATTTGTCACAAAGAGGGTACGTTTCTCATTATTCCCAGCTAAACTATTCTTTTAGCAGCTTCACTAAAACGGCTTCTTATGTTAATGAACATTTAATGTCGACTATAAATACCAGCCTAAATTAGTTCATTCACCAAGTTAGCAGAAGCACCGAGTACTTGAAGATATTCGTCAATTCAACTACTACTTCACTTCTAACATTTATAACCGAGTCAATTAAGGTTGAGGTTGAAAAGTAATTAATACGTGGCACATGTTCGGCACGTAGAATAATGGCTTTTACCCAGAATTAGTCATAGAAATGCACAATCTCCATACCACGTACTTCTACTAGTAAAACCTAAACAAATGACAAGCTTTTTGTCTTTTTTTTTTTTTTTTTTTAATTTTTCTCAACAACTATGTGTATAAAAAATTTGAAATAAAAATGTTTTTCTCCACGTTTTTCATAAATATCAAAGGGGCTGAGACACGGGTAGTAAGTAAGGGGTTTTTTTTTTGTCACTATCATGATACTATATTTTCTCATTACTGTGAAAGCCGAAGATGAAAAATAAAAAGATGGCCAAAGAAAGTAGTCTCCTAAGATTTTTCCCATCAATATGAAAAGCCAATAAATCATTTATCATTCCTTTATATATATGGGGTCCCCAGTAACGGAAATGAACCAAAACAAAAATAATAACCGTAGAACATTTATTATCTTCATTTACAGTCTTACATGATAATTAATCATCCCTATAAAAGTCTCTTCAAACTACCTTTTCGAATCTACCTCATGTACTAGTTCGGATCTTTTTTCTCCTACGTTCCAGGAGTTATATCCAGGTTGTGGAATCAATTCTGAAAACTGTGTAATAATTTTGAAGGGTTAGAGAGGGTAGTTGTGCCAAAACGAATTTAATTTTCGAATGAATTTATTGGCCTCTCTCTTGAGACTAAACAGAAAAGGACATAACAATTTATTTCCAATATGGTCCATCGATTTGGAATAGCGTTTAGGATACCGAGTTCGTATTTTTAATTCATTTTTACAACGAACCTTTCTTAGCTTCCCAAAAGAGCAATAAATAGAAAGTATCTATATGTGTGGATAACCAGCCAGGAGGCGAATGTAAGGAATAAAACCCAAATACAAAATACTTGAAAAGGCTTATTTTATTTACAAGATGCTGAACTTGAATATTTTTTATGAGGCTACAAAGGGCCACGAAACCTTTTCGGCAAAAGGCCCAGGTGTAATTTTTCTGAACTAATACCCGTTAGTTTCACCACTGTCATGAAACAATTTTTGGTAAGTCCCAAAAAAGTTAAAATTTCGTTCTTCCTTTCGTTATACAGGAAACATATTTATTTTTCACTATGACGTTCTTGAATGTTCGCAATTGTTTGAAATGGATATCGAACCGAATAAGTTTAAGAAGTATTGATGACTAATCCATATATAAATATAAAATAAATGAACCAAGCGGTTTTTCAGGCCAGTAACTGCCCCCAACTATGGAATCAACTTTTAGAGCAAAATAAAAAAATTTTGAATGAATACTTAGAATGTTTCTGGGAGAAAAAACTCAAAAATGTTCAGGGACTCGTAACATTTCCTATCGAAACATACTTCTACAAAATTGTTTTATGATATTAAAATAAGACATGAAAGTCTCCCAGAAGATAGATACCATTAGAAACTTTTAAACCAAACATCTCTGCTCTCGAACAATTAAATTCACTCATTAACCCAATGCTTTCAATGAAAATGGATGAAAAACAAAGAATACAATAAGAGTACATCAGCATATAACTTTAAAAACCGTACGCAACGTACTCAACAGTGCTATAAATCGATTTCAGCACTTTTTAACAACGTTACAATTAAATGTACGATGAAAACAGGAAGGACCGTTTGGACATGGAATTTTTTTGTTGATATGTTCATCGAACAAATTTTCTAATATTCTCCGAAGATTTTTTGCTGGAAGATGAGGCAGATTTAATTTTTTGTCTCCTGAACTGCACGACCGCAAACGCACCAAGAACGGGGACAGGCTTAAAAATATTAGACGGTAAAATTAAAGATGAAATTTTTCTCCGTTTCGAAGCCTACATTTTCTCCACTAAATACAGAAAAGATTACATTATTTTCACATTTTCGACTACTTATCTCTCTTCGAATACTATGAGATTTTAGCCAATGCATCAACAACGCCTTTCTACAGATTTCGAAGCTATCTATAAAACCCCACCTTATAATTACCAATAACGTGCACAAAAAAACGAACCAAAAACCTAATTTCTTCCCAAGTTCAAAGACCCTCACCGTCAACGTAATAATTAAAGTGCCTACCACTATGTATAAAATAAAAAAACCTGCTAAAAAGGCTTACCTCTTCGAACGTAGACTAGACACGTCCTTTAACGACCTCGTCGAACCGGATAGCGCTGCTACATTCTTATTGGACACCAGCACCTTATTCATGGCGTTTCCATTCGGCGAGAACGGTTTTACGTCTTTGTGCAATTTGCTGGGCAGCATCCGAGGCATACCGCACGTCACTTTGCTCTTCACGTCTTTCAGCTTCTCCGATTTCGCTTTGGTCTCGTTACGCCCTTCTTTTTCCACTTTGGACAGCGCCGTCGGGTCACACTTACCGCCCACCTTTTTCGAGTTGTTTTTCGACAAAATCGGCCGACGATTTTCCTGGTTCTCGTCTTCGCAGCACTTGTTCGACGCCGCAATCATCGCCTTCACCTTCGACGTGACGGCCCTGCGCGCGATTTTTGGTTTGGTGGCGGTCACCACTGCCGCCACCGACACCGACGACGACTCTGCCAACTTCGAGGACTCCTTACTGCGGACCGAGGAGGCGTCGTTTCGCCGTTTCAAACTATTATTTTCTGGTTTAGCCGCAACTTGGTTCTTCATCAGCGGGCTCTTGGAGCTGGTTTCGAGCTTCTTCTCAGCAACAACGTTCGTCGCCTTATCACCTCGATCGCAACATTCCGCCGTCGCCACCTTCGACTCGACAACCATTAACTTCTGGCTGCTGACCGACTTGGACGATGACTGCCCCGACGTGTCCGAGTGCGTTTCCTCAGGCACGCCCGACTCAAAATCCACAGGTGAACCCTCTAACACTTCAACTTTCTTCTCCAAATCCGAGAAAATGCCGCTTGAATCCATTTCCTCGGGCACGCTACGGGCATGAAGCGGCGGCGGCAGCGGCGGTCCCTGCAATTCGGAGGCGAATATTTGCGCACCATACGACTGGCACGTGATCAGCCTGGTGTTGACAGGCGAGCCAAACAATTTGCCGTCGATTACGCGAGCTTTGCGGTCACCGCGGAAACAGGCCACATCCTCGTACAGATCAGCGTCACTTTCCGTGTAGAAATCAGAGTCAGTCATCGGATCCAGCACCCTGGCAATCATTTTGGGCACACGTGCCAATGGGGACGCATCTGCGCCCCTGCTTGTCGGTCGACTACACTCGCCATCGCCTTGGTAGCCGTTGTCCCAGCTACCAATGCTGGTGACACTGGTAACAAAACTGGTTGGTGGTGCGGGGACTGGTGCCTGTGCCACTTCCACTTGCTGCAAGGCAACCAGCGTCGTTGACATCACATCCAACTCATCAATGGGTAACTCTTCGAGCGAAGGTGTGCTTTGCAGCAGCACCACAGCCTCGTCTTTGCCACCCACCAGTTGATCGCTGATTGACGACACTGACATCATACACGTGCTGTCTGCTTCACTGCATCCACGATCATTCAGCTCAAGATTTTCAGTTTCAGGTCCGTTCTCCCCCACCAACTTATCATTCTCCATGCACACTGAAACCTCGACAATGTTATCCATGGACGGGTACTTTCGTTGGGCATCCACGTCAAAAAACTTCCCCACCACTTCGGCACGTGTTTCTTGCAGCCCTAAGGTACGAAAATCATCACACGAACCACCGCCCAGGATGGTGACATCGTTGCTGTAGGTGGTCAATTCGCCCATTTGGTCAGGTGTTAAGATACCCAAGCTTTCGTCGTGCTCGAAAGAGCTGTGTTTACTCATCTGAATAGAAGAGGTTGCCTCCAGATGCGATGATATACCACGTTGACTCAACGCTAAAGAACCAGCCGATGAGGAGTGCTGGGAACCACATTTCCACTCACATGAGGCCACAAAACTACCAGTTGAACTGTTGGGTGTGGGTGTTTGACTTAAGCCTGGTAGATGACTGCCTGACAGACGATTACAAAAGTAGCTGACTTCTGCAGCCAGCGGTATCGAACATTCGCCGCTTTCATGCTGCAAATGCTCCACGTCGCCAGTGATACCCAACAGACTATGCGGACCCGAGTCCGAGACGTCGGACAGGTACTCGCGCACCTCTTCTGGTGGTGGCACCACCACCAAACTGACGTTTGAAATGGGTGCGAAAAGGCCAAAATTTTTTGCACAGCTGAAATAGCGGATGTTGTTCACTGTACCATCGGTCGAACCTTCTTCGTGCTCCAGTTCGACGCCGCACCATATACCCTCGCCAAACAGTGTCTTGCCCACAAAACGTAGCACACCCTCTTTGCCAGAGTTTAATCGAACATGATGACCGATATGCTCTACACCGGTGATTGGATGATGAGGATAAGATTGATTAGCCGAAGGGAAAATATGGCCCGAGGTAGAGGTGGCGAATATGTTGGTGGGACGTGTCAAGATTGACGTGGCATTCCCACAGAGATCATCGTGACTAGAAGTGGCAAGTTGGCGGCTACTGCAGCTGCTGTTGCAAATGGAGCTGTTTGTGCTGAACTGCGACACTGCTGCGATTGATTTGCCCACTGTTACATTTTTCAAACTGCCACTGGTGGCGCTGAGTATGCCAAATAGGACGGAGGAGGCAGAGGTGCGTGATTTTGATGCATCCAGATGGGCACGTACACGACTGGAAAGAGTTGACAGCGGTTTTGAAATGCGACTTTTTAGGGGATTTGCATGCAGAACTGGGATCTTACTTTCACCAGGACTCTGTAACACAGAATAACAAAAAAGCTTGATTGAATATCGAATTGAAAATTTATAAAATTAATGCAAGTGTTACTACCCAGTCATATTAGGGGTTAGGGTGCTAAATATAGGAATGATGGTCCTAATATAATAACAAACTACTTCGAGAGGTGATGTGGCAACAGGGTTTTTATTTATTTTTATATGATTTTTTTTTTTTAGGTTTGTTTTATTTGTCATGAAAAGTGACACTAGGGTGACACCATTAACATCAACTACGAATAAAAACTGAAAATAAAAACATACGTGTGGGGACATTACTCGTATGAGGTAAAAGGGGCTTGCACCCCTCGATGACAGTCGCTGCCCAAAGGCTGGCAATAATCGTCTTTATGACGTTAAACGAATTTACACTGGTTCGTTTGTATGTTCGTACCTGTACGTACGTACAGGTAAGATACATTGTACGGGCCGAGATCAATTACCTGATAACGATCTCGGTAATGTCACGACCCGGTACCAAACGCACTGCGTCGTTTCTTATCACCTCAACGGAGACAAGAAACGACATAACGCATGACATAATTACGTACACACACGTATGCATGTGTGTCTGTGGGCGTGTACCAAATCCTGTATATAAACTCTCAGAACCGGCTCAAAAATCGCCATTGTTCGCCGAGGATTTGGCTCTCCTATACTTAATCGTATGAAGTGGCAGAACACGCAAATACTGTTGAAGACCTTCTAGTGTGAATATTTCTCACGACAAGGTATTCCACAGTGGTGACCCCGACGTGATTTTTTGGCTACATCGTGGGTGTCTAGGCGCGTTGCGCTAATTCTAAAACGAGGCGCAGTGCGCTGGCGAGTTACTCGCTTGTAATACAAATATTTTTACAGACCTAGACACCTTTAGCTGTCAAAGCAGAGGTCAAACTTTGAAAGTGGGAAATTAAACCCCCCCTTCCAAATATATTTGACGGAAGGGAACCAAGAGAAGTAGACCTGGAGGAACAAAGTTGCCCTCATCCGCCAACTCCTCCAGTTTCGACCAGAGACTCTGAAGTCTTTGAGACTCCGGAAAAACAAAAACGAATCCGGAGGCCAGAAGCCTTGCGTTTGGGAGCTGTAGTCAATCCAAACGAGACAACAGCTCGCACCCTCAGAAGTGGTCGTCTTTTGAGCCAAGACTCCGACCCTTTGACCCCAGACCGACAACCGACGGCATCTGGTGGAACCTTTGCCGAAAATAAAAATGAAGTACAGCAAACAACAATGCCAAACGGAAATGGAAATACATCGAACCCATCGTCAAATCAGCCAGGAACAGGTGGAAGTGGTCAGCCACAGCTGACCCCTGAAGTACTTGCACAGCTACTACAGCTGTTGCAGATGCAGACTCTGCAGAACCCTGCGATCCAAAGGCGGAGGATTGAGATTCTGGAATTTTTACCAAACGAGGTGGAACTCTGGTTAACTCTCCTCGAAGGTCGTTTTAAAACAGAAAACTTACAAAACGACCAGAAGTACTCCCACATTTTGTAGCGGCATGCCTGCGGAAATAATACGCCGCATTCCAGATATCGTGGAATGCCCTCCGGAGGAAGCAGACAAATACAGTTGGTTCTGCTAGAAAATTAGAAATGTGTTTGGTAAGACTCAAAACCAAATAATTGATGATGTTATGGGTGGAATGAAGATCGGAGATGATAAACCCTCCACCTTCATGGCCAAATTAAGACAGAAAGCCGACAATATTGTATCACCGTCAGTCATTGGGAACCAGTTCTGCAAACAACTGCCCCAACATGTTGTGCAGTGTCTGGCAGCTATAGGTACCACGGTGATCAACAACTCCGAGGACCTAGACTTCTTGGCAAAGAGTGCCAATAGCGCATTAGAACACACAAGATCAACATCCTCGATCAGTGCAATATCAACAGAGACCGGAGAACTAGCCCAGCTTAGAGCCCAGATAGCTCAGCTGACTAGTGAAGTAAAAAAGAAAAACAATAACAGTAACTCAAGAAACAGTAGAAGTAACAACTGCTCGAAAAGCAGGAGCAATAATAGAAACAACGACAGGAAATCCAGGTCAAGAGACCGTAAGAGCAATTCTACAAGTGGTCAGAGTCCAACTCCCCCTAGAAGAACATCGTCCCCCAAACCTCGGTCTCAAAACTGGGACGATAAATCCTGCTTCTTCCATAATAGATTTGGCGCAGAAGCCACCAAGTGCAATAACAGATGCCAATGGTGTAGAAAAACATATAGTAAGTCGTCAAACTAGAAAGATGGGTCGTCTATGCAGCTGAAGATCCCTCGAAAAAGTATTCACGCCACCTGTTCATCAAGGACAGGACAAATAGGAGACGTTACCTAATAGACACAGGTGCTGACTAGAGCATTTTGCCAGTAAATAAGAACCAAAAGGCATTTCCTCCGAAATACTACCTCCGAACTGTGAATGGTCAAAACCTTCCAGCTTACGGAATAGAATCCAGCAAAGTAAGCATCGGTTTGCGAAGAGACATGACATGGTCCTTCACAATTGCGGACGTCCCAACTCCGATCCTGGGCGCAGATTTTCTCGCAGACTACGGCCTGGTCATCGACCTCAAAAATGGAAAAATCATAGACAATAATACTGGTCTATGGGTGGAAGGCAAAACACTAGCGTACCAACTGGACACCAACATATCCAGCTGCACAAAAGTCGACGAACAATTCCTACGGATTCTGTCAGACTATCCTGGAGTTACTCAACCATCGATTCACAGGCATCCGACCTATAAACATGACACCGTTCATTACATAGAAACCAAAGGACAGCCTTGCCATGCTAGAGCCCGCAGGCTACTGCCTGATAAACTCAAAGCAGCACGGGAATACTATGATCGCATAATAGGGGAAGGCATATGCCACCCCTCAAAAAGCTCATGGAGTTCCCCAATCCACATGACCAAAAAAGCCAGTGGAGAGTGGCGAATCATTGGAGACTACGGGGCCTTAAATGCCAAAACAGTTCCTGACCGCTATCCAGTCCCAAACATAATGGACTTCAATGCGAATATGAAGGGAAAACGATGTTCACAAAAATTAACATCAACTGGGCATTCCACCAAATTCCAATGGCCGAACAGGACATCCCAAAGACAGTGGTCATAACCCCCTTTGGTTTAATCAAATACCTTCGAATGCCGTTTAGACTCCGTAATTCTGAACAAACTTTCCAAAGATTTATCAATGGATTGTTTATGGATTTGCCGTTTGCTTATGCATATTTGGATGACATATGCATTTGCTCAGAAGGCGGTGAGCAACAGCACGAGAAGAATGTAAGAACCATCGTACAACGTATACACGCTGCTGGACTTACCATCAATGTTGGAAAAAGTTTATACAAACAGACCAGGATTGACTTTCTCGGCTATCAAGTCTCGACCGAAGGCATTTCCCCTTTTAAGACCAAGGTAGAGCCCATACTGAAATTCCTGAAACCCTCAAATGTTGCAGAACTCAGACGCTTCTTGGGGATGGTGAATTTCTACAGACGTTGCATAAAAAATGCTGCAGCTGAACAAAGTAAGCTGTTTGCATTAATAAAAACAAATAAGAAGAAAGATAAGACTCTACTCGACTGGACTGAAGAAGCTGAAAAAGCCTTCGAAAATATAAAAGAAACACTGGCAAATGCAACTCTACTAGCTCACCCAGATGAAAGTCTGCCGTTATGTGTCGCAACTGATGCATCCGACTTTGCTATTGGTGCAACACTGTACCAAAAGGATAATGACAAGAAGTTACCGCTCGCTTTCTTCTCCAGAAAGCTATCAAAAACCGAGAAGAACTACAGCACATACGACAGGGAGTTACTGGGAATATTCGCTGCGTTGAAACATTTCAGGCACCAATTAGAGGGTAGATGTTTCACTGTGTATACAGATCATAAACCCCTAACACATGCTTTCACGCAAAAGACAGAACCAGCTTCCCCGAGAAGAGCTCGACAATTGGACTACATAGGACAGTCGACTACGGACATTCAGTATATAAGTGGAGAACTCAACACTCCAGCTGATGCTCTTAGTAGGATCAAAGCCATCTCGGCACCATCTCAATTACCTTACGCTGAAATAGCTAAAGAACAGTTAAGGGATGCAGAATTGCAAGAACTGTTGTCGAACGATGACACAGCTCTCAAATTGAGACAAAGGAAAATCCGTGGTACTAATGTCTTACTAACATGTGACATTAGTACAGGCAAGAACAGGCCATTCCTGCCAACAAAGTATCGCAAATTGGCTTTCAGTAGTGTGCACAATCTATCGCACCCTGGACCAAAATGCACTGCTGGACTAGTATCATCAAGATTTGTTTGGCCTCGGATGAAGTCGGACTGCAACAAATGGGCTCGCAGTTGCCTGAATTGCCAAGAGTCCAAAGTAGGAAGACACACTCATTCGCCTCTCAAATCTTTCAAATAAACGGAGCGGTTTAAAACAATACACATAGACTTGGTGGGTCCATTACCCCCATCCCAAGGACACAGATACCTGTTAACGATGATTGATAGAGCAACCCGATGGCCAGAGGCAGTTCCTCTCCATGAGATACAGCTCCCACGGTAGCTGCCAGGTTATACGACACCCGGATTGCCCGCTATGGTGTACCTGAAGTCATCATCACGGACCAGGGTCGTCAATTCGAAAACTCGCTCTTCCAAGAGCTGTCTAAGAAGCTTGGTGCACAACACAATCACACCACAGCTTACCATCCTCAAGCAAACGGTAAAGTTGAGCGATGGCACAGAGCTTTGAAAGCCTCCATCATGGCTTGTGATACCAAGAGATGGGTTGACATACTACAAACCATCCTTTTGGGCCTTTGATCTGCTCTTCAAACGGACACGGGTCACTCTGCGGCGCAATTAGCGCTTGGCAAAGAGTTATGCCTACCAGGGGATTTTTTCACCCACTCGAAAGAAATTAGCCCCGAAATGCTTGTCCAAAACATACGGACTGATGCTAATAGTTTTTTGAAACAGGCAGCTCGTCATGGCCAACCAAAGATTTATGTCTCCAAACACTTAGCCACAACATCTCATGTGTTTGTCAGAGACAAGAAAATGAGATCTTCGTTGGAGAAACCATACGTCGGTCCTTATAAGGTTGTATCACGAGATGACAAGAATTTCGTGATACTAATCGCAGGTGAACAAAAAACGATTTCAATTGACAGATTGAAACCTGCGTACCTTATAAATGACGACAGAAAAATGCTCCAAAGAGCAATAAGGAAGACGACAGACAAGGAAACAGTAGAGGAAAAACAGACTGTACAGTCCGATACTACACAACCACAAAAAGTTGAGGACAATTCAGTAGAAAAAGGTGATAAACCACAAAAATCACCAGAAGAAAAAATAAAAATAAAGAAAACGGTGAAGTTTAGTGACGAGATTGTCAAAATACAATACGATCCGTCGGCCCCCTTATGCCCTCGAAAAAGAGGCAGGCCCCTTGGCAGCAAAAAGCGAAAAAACCAAATTCCAACTCGAAAATCCGAGAAATTAGCAAGGAGAAACTAAAAATATTCACGAAAGTTAATATCCACTACGAAAAATACAAACCCGCATAAAAATACATACGAGAATCTGGGAATATTTGTAACAAAAGAAATTCCTCAGATAAGCAGAGAAAAAGTGCGTACAAATAAAACACGACACGAATAAACAAATCCACGTGCGATACGGAAGAAAAACATTGCAAAGTGTTTCTATTGACAAACATACAGATAACAAAATAGTCAATAGATCGTGACATCACAAACGAAGAGTGCATTCCTTTGTGAAATACAAAATTCAAAGTACGAAAATTCAAACACGCTTAACTCTGCTTGTACTTAACCAATTTGAACCGGAAAACTTTTCAGCTAAAGAATATTCAATGCACTATCCCCTCCGAACATGTCTAAAATGAGATAACGACTTGGAATAAAGCTGCGATCGAAAATATTCTCGCAAAGTTTTTCACTCGCCTTTCTGCTGTTGACTAGAACACGGGGAAATTTTTCTATCATTTTTTCTTTTAATTCTTCTCTAAATTTACCTTGTTTTCCTTCCTTATAATGTCGTCCCCAACTAACACCTCATTCTCAAAACCTGAATTCCAATTTGTAGTTCCACCTGTACCTAAGCCTGTGAAGACGAAGGAACAAAAGGAACACGAAACGGAAATCGAAAGAATTGAGAATGAATTGCTGATGGACACATCGGCTGTGGACATCGTTGAGATGATGTCCGCACCCCTTCCTGCCCTGATCTCACCCCTGAAATTGCTGGAGAAAACACCGAGAGTGGAGTGCCCACCCCGGAGTCTTCAGCCCTGGCAAAATTGGAGGTGAGAAGGCAACACCCGGCGGAAGAGGCGCAAAAACCATGCTTTCCCCCCGCCTTAAGCCTGACCTACAAGCCATCGGGGAATTCGAACTCCCCGATGTACAGAAGGCCAAGACTTATAACCCCGTCTGATCTTCGCCTTTCCTACCATTCCCAACCATATTCCCGTCCGGCTCCACCACAAAGACCACCTAGACGAAGGGGACAGGCCAGCAGAGACGCCTACCAGGCCCGGTTTGACGCACGAAAACAATCGTACGAGTGCGTAGGGGCCACGGTAGGCTCAGCCCTTGCTAAATGGGAGAAGGACCAGAGGCAGCAGTAGACTCGATAAGTCCCCCCAGGCACGCGACTTATCATTTTTGCGGCGCAAAAACTGGGGGGGAGTAGCTGTGGGGACATTACTTGTATGAGGTAAAAGGGGCTCACACCCCTCGACAACAGTCGCCGCCCAAAGGCTGGCAATAATCATCTTTATGACGTTAAACGAATTTACACTGGTGCATTTGTATGTTCATACCTGTACATACGTACAGGTAAGATACATTTTACAGGCCGAGATCAATTACCTGATAAAGATCTCGGTAATGTCACGACCCGGTACCAAACGCACTGCGTCATTTCTTATCACCTCAACGGAGACAAGAAACGACGTAACGCATGACATAATTACGTACACATACGTATGCATGTGTGTCTGTGTGCGTGTACCAAATCCTGTATATAAACTCTCAGAACCGGCTCAAAAATCGCCAGTGTTCGCCGAGGATTTGGCTCTACCATACTTAATCGTATGAAGTGGCAGAACAGGCAAATACTGTTAAAGACCTTCTAGTGTGAATATCTCTCACGACAAGGTATTCCACAATACGAATAATCAAGAAATTTCAGAAGTATTTTTAGAAAGAAGACAACTGTTGAAAGGAAGCGATATAGCTACATATTTCATTTAATAATATTTAATGAAGACGAAACAGTTGAAATTGAATCATTATTATCAACTGTCACATTTTCCATAAATTTATCGCAAAATTAGAATCAAAAAAATAAATGGTCACATAACGTCATATAAATAGGTGAAAATTTTATTTTCATTTTTTCTCAGTTGAAAAAGGGAACATAGAACACAGACTGAAGAAAATGAAGAAGGAAAAAAAGAAAAATAGCCATTTTGATATGGTTTTTGCAAGCAAAAACTTAAAAATCAGGCTATATGCACCACAGTTTTTGGGCTATTTGTGTTAGTTTATCAAAGATTTAAGTGATATTCTAACCATCATATCTTCGTCAATAGGTACTCCTGATTTTTATGTTTAACCAGTCAAATCTTCATGAAATTCACCCAAGTTTTAAAAAATAAGCAAAAAATTGGGACTCTCCCTTAAAAGAAAAATGAAGTACGTATGATCTAGTGTTTGGTATTTGCAGGGGAATAAATAAAAATGCGTTTGTGTAATACATGAACCATAATGTATATGTCAATTTCCTAATAGATTATCAGTTATCTGATGAAGATATCTCTCATATTCTGCAACAAGGCTGACAGACTTGAAGAAAAAAAATTGCAGCACTATAATAACTGCTTATTTTTTCCCCACCAAATGAAGTTTTTTCATAGTGAAGAAATTGACTAGTGAACAAGCCAGCTTCAACAATGGCCATAAGAAAAATCCTCACACCAATAATGATACAAAAATTTTGTTCCATTTTATGTTGACACGGATGTTCATTTTTTGTCTTAGAATACACAGCGAAACCTCGATATAACAAACACAACACAGATACAACGAACTGCCTCAATATAGCAAACAGATAGTCTCGTCCTTGAACATTCCTATGTTTGTCTAGGTACTTAAATATAACTAATTATTGACATAATCAACCACTTTTTTAGTCCTGTGAAGATTTGTTATATTTAGATTCCTCTGTACTTCATAAATAGGGTTGTCAAAAATATTTTTTTTACATATTTTTGAGCTTATTGAAGGAAAAAATAAACACGATCATTTTTAATTTCAAGTCTTTTTGAATAGAGCCACCTTTGAATATAAATATTAAATATTTCATAATAAATGGGCTACATATTTAAAAAAAAATCTATGTAAAAACAACGTATTAAATGAAATTTAATAAGAAGTAATCCGAAAAATCTGTTATTATTTCAGCTTATACGGATGTGAACTACTATATTGTATAGGTAGAATTCCATCAACAGTGGTATAGCTGCACCGACATATTCACCACTTGTTAATCTTTGGGTTCCCTGTTTGATTCCCCACACTGGTAGACCCACATCTGGTGACATCAATGTGGTTTAAACATGCGAACTGAGTTACATGAGAGTTTACCCATTCCCCCTCCGAAGTGGACAGCGCTACAATGGTCTATGTGGGTTTATTGGAGTTTCTCTACTAA
Organism: Ericerus pela; assembly: GCA_011428145.1. Taxonomy (NCBI): domain Eukaryota; kingdom Metazoa; phylum Arthropoda; class Insecta; order Hemiptera; family Coccidae; genus Ericerus; species Ericerus pela. Next base: position 463,806 of record WOFM01000167.1, read on the forward strand.
AAGCCTGTATGTAGCTGCCCTCTGGGTGCATTTTGTAGTACGTTCATCTTCAATTGCAAGTACTAGGAGGGAGTAATGTGGTGATGTGATCTACTATACAGCTAAGTCTCCCATTGGTGGTGGTGTAGCAACACAAGCATGTTCACCATTTAAAACTCGTGGGTTGGAGATTTCATCCCCCATGCTAACATACTTACACAGTTTTACACCAAATTTTGTAATTTTTTTATTACACTTTTTAAATATTTTCAAGAAAAAACAAAATAATATACAAAATTTACTGAGAAGTAAACCGAAAAACAATTTTGCAGGTTTTTTTTTACAACCCTTGGAAATAGCGCTAAAAAAGTTTCGGTACTTCAAAAATTTCGCAACAGAAAAGAAATTATGTTGAAAAATTTCAAAAAAAATGTTGGTAACCGTTAATCATGATGTTTTATACGAGACTGATAAATAAGTACTTATAATTACAAAATTTCAAATTTCAAAATAAACATTTTCCCAAAATAGATAAATATTTTCGACCCCATTTATAATGTTTTTATTGGAAGGGATGAAAGATTTTGTATTGCACATATTTAATTTACTTTCGACTTTAGAAGAACGACTATAAATTACTTTGACACGATTTAGCGGTATTCAATGTGGGCCATGATATAGGTTGAAGCGTGGTTCACATTCTCACATAAGAATTATTTTCGAAAGCTGAGTAAAATTACAGTTTAGCTCAAATTAAATGGAAATCGCACAGAAGTTGAATCAAACACTGAATTATCTAGGTCAGTTCTTTTATCGGTTTTCACATAGTGTCAAGGAAATATTTGATCGAAGCACATTCTTTGAATCAAATTATTTGAATATTCTCGTTGAGTCACCTGGTTTTTGATTTTTCGTTGCGAAAACGCGTATAAGATACAAACTTTTTAAGAAAATAAGTAAATAAACTAGAATGTTTAAAATATATAAAGAAGATAAAATCAAAACATTCGGGATCGATCATATTTTCTCACAATTGAAACTTCAGTTGCACGAAGGATCAAATTAACAACACCTTGCTGCGTAAACGCTCATAAATTCAATTGGGATAAGAGTACTACTCAGTTCACACCTAACTTGGCGGGTGATCGTCACACACTTGGAACAATCCGCAAGTAGTGCATGACCTCTTTGACGTATGCGTAGAAATGAAATTCATACATCAAAACAAGCGCATTCATACTTTTAAAAACAACATCGTGTTTGCGAATGTGTGAGGGGTATTTAGGAAATGAATGCGATATGAAATGAAAAACAAAAAAAATATATACAAGTATATAAAAAATGTTTATATATATATATACAGGGTGAGGCGGATAGACACCCACCGTAAGGAAAACCTCTATATTGGTGCGTGCCTATATGCCGCAAAAGGGAAAGTTGTACGTAAAATTTCAACAGGTGAGGCGATGTAGACGCACCATATGAAATGAATACAAAATGACATAAGGAAATGAGAAATGCTACAAATTGATGAATAAACTTTAAATACGAAAGAAAAACAGTTTAAGTTTGTGGTATTTGATACAAAGAATAGTAAGTACTTCGAAATAATAAAAATTAATTTGCATTGCCAGTATTACAGTGGATTATAAAAGGTGTTCAAATAAATTTCCCTCTGCTAATACAAGGTGACGTAAGCGATCTTCAAAATTCCGCTGGACAGCTGCAAGTTGGGCATGTGTGATTTCAGCGCAACATTGTTCAATAGCACATTGGAGTGTCTGTAAGTTTGGGAAAGGAGCTCCAACTCCGTTTTTGTAGATTGTAGACTTGATATGGCCCCATAAGAAGGTATCACATGGATTGAGATCTGGTGCTCGAGGAGGCCATGCAATGGGTTGCTCATAGATACCAATTACACGATTGGGGAATGAGTGTTGAAGAAACTCCCTGGCAGGCCCATAATTGTGCGCTGGGCAGCCATCTTGCATCCACCATAATTCAGCACCAGTATCTACAGAAACAAGTCTTTCACTAATTTCATTTTCCAAGAGTGATAAATATTTTTCACCAGTCAGGGTACCATCAATAACCACTGGACCCAGTATTGTTTGATTAAACATGCCAGCCCACACATTTAAACGTCCTGGGTATTGTGTATAGGCAGCATAAACTTCATGTGGATTTCCTTGTGACCATGTGCGAATATTTTGTCGATTTGGGGCATGGTTGAGGGTAAATGAGGATACATCTGTGAAAATGATGTTACGCACATAATTTGGGTTAGCATCGCACATTTCAAACAGCAGAGAGGCAAACTGCAGTCGGTGAGGAGCATCTTCTGGAGTTAGCTGCTGGCTGAGGTGTACCTTATAACTTGCACACTTATGTTTATGCAGCATACGTAGTACTGTCCTCTGTGAAACTCCGGTCATTCTCTCCATATCTTGTGAATTTGCCTGTGGATTTGCATTCACAGCTGCCAAAACTACTACTTCATTGGCAGACTCTCTCTGGCGTCTATTTGTAGGACTTCCATGTACATTTACGCACCCAGTTTCATTGAACTTTTTGTAACAGCGCATAATAGTTGTGATTTGGTTTTGGGCGTAATGGAAAGGTTGCTTGAAATAATTCACTCACTTGATGGTATGAATATCCAGCGCTACATTTTTTTATCCACCACACTTTTTCTCGAGTACTGTACATTTTTTTTAAATACAAACTCACACCAATTGTAATATTTTTGACAATGTTAAGAGAGGAGATTTCGATACTGAACCTACACATTTTATCTTTTGTAAATACGTTCAACGAGATATTATTGTGTTTAATTCTGTCTGTGTCACTTTAAACTTCATTTCATATGGTGCGTCTACATCGCCTCACCTGTTAAAATTTTACTGTACAACTTTCCCTTTTGCGGCATATAGGCACGCACCAATATAGAGGTTTTCCTTACGGTGCGTGTCTATCCGCCTCACCCTGTATATATATATACAAAATGTAAAATTAATACCTATTTTTACAGGCCAAATAAATTTAATTCGTTTTATGTGTGCGAATGTAGATGACACAGTAGAACACAGTTGGTGTAACGCCAACACCACAAAAACAGTGACACTGAGGACGTTATTTTTTGAACGTAGGCCATTCAAAAAAAGATGGACCAGGCAACAGCCAGTTGCTCAGCCAAAATGAGGCACCATGTTGCGTACTGCATAACTACGCGTACTCCACTAACAGAAACTAGGCAATGATACACATCCAGGTGTCGCAGACTTTTTTTTGGCCAGTCATTAAATGGGCGTTGGCAGGGCGTCAAAACAACGTGAAATTAGTGTACACGGTTAAACAATGAACCTACCCGTTCATAAACACTGTCTGTAAACGGATGCTACGATATTACGAACAAAATTCTCTCTCCATCTCTCTTTCACTGCCTCTTTCTTTTCATCTGTACGATAAACATTAATTCATTCCATAGACGATAGTAAAATCCTTTGATTTGATTAAACGTTCAATTATTGACATGGTCTAACGGGAAATTACCAAAAAAAAAAAATAAATAATAATAATAAATAAAGAACTTGAAAACGAGAATACATTTTTTTTTTCTCGCATGCCTACCCATCAATTAAAAAAAATATTTCGGTTAATGGAAATTACAGAATTTTAAAATGGCCATTTCGAAGATAACCGGCTTCTCTTGTCTACACCACATCTTGACTCGAACATAAATAAACATATCAATGACTTTTCCAGCCGGCAACGGGTATATTGTTTATTTTTGTAAAATTTCATTATACTTTCAAGTCGAATAGTAAATTCTTCGCAGCCAACACACAACACAGCAATTTCAAAAACCAAAAGACTAGACAACATGCGTATAAATTCATCATTAGCAGTATTACGACTGATACACACAATACACGTTTTTCCTAGCGAAGCCTGTAACCCATAAAAGCGAACTTATCAATCAGGATATACTCCAACCAAACTTGGCCCCCAGAATAAGAGATACGTGAGAAGAGTACAGAAAAATTTACGTACACAATTAATCAAACCCTCATTCTCATTCGTTTTTTAGCGAGTAAAATGCCTATTTTGTTCTTTATATTTCTATAAATGGTCTCGCTAATTTACAAAATAACAAAACGATCAATTTTTGTATGTCCAACGGACAATCTGAATATAAATGCGAAAATTCTCCATCCAGTAGTACATTTTTTGTAATTCAGAAATTATGTACTTACTTAAAATGATACGTAATGAAGACTTTCAGAAGACCCTATAGCAGTAGTTCTCCAACTTTTTTTCCCATGTACCCCTAAAATACTTACAGACCACTAAAGTACCCGCTCCAGTATTTTTTGCTTGGAATATTATTTTGCGAACGGAACTGGAAAAAATATACCGATTAACTGGTACAGACTAGCGTTCTGAAATCACAAAAATATGTAATTTTGGAAGAATGCCTTCTCGTATCTGCAGGGGTGCGCGTTTCACAGTTTGAGAATCACTGCCTTATAGAACAAGCTGTGAAATCTATAAATTCTTCCAATATCAAATACTTACAATCAATGCATAAACATAACGGAAGATACGGTCACCAATGCCATATTTAGCTCTTTGACGCTTGTTGGAAAAGTTACATATGCGGCCTTTGCCATGTCATTCATGAGAGAAAGTAGAGATGTAGTCATCGGAAGAATGAAGGTTGTCCTTAGATTCAAAAAAATTAAAGAAAATAATTTAAGAAGGTAGCAGGTAGTGTAGATAATGTTAAAGCGTATGAAGAAATTTTTCAACAGGTAGGTATCTGTCCTAAATGTTATGATCGTAGTGAGGAGACAAAATTTTCTAACTGAACCTTCCTCCACCTAAAGAAAAATTCAGAGTATACTACTGAGAGAAAAAACTGAATATAAACGCGTTGTATATTATTCCTCAATTTCACCTCGCCTGCACAATTTTTGCACCTAATTCGATATTGTACACACTCATCATAACTAACTATACTGAAGACTTGGAACAGCTAAAATCAACAACGTCTCTTACATTTGTTTGTATAAGCAAAACAAAAAAATAAAAATAAATTAATTATCAGGCAGAATGAAACAAATCACAAATTTTTACCCCTTAGCAGGTTGAGTACATATTCAAATGCGTTCATTTCAAAAAATGAATTAAATAAAATAGAATAAATAAAACATACGAATATCGATCATAAATATACACATAGACGTACAATAAAATAACAATGAACAAAATAGGACAACAGAGAATAGATAGACGTACAAAAAACAAAAGAGTTGATTCGATAAAAACACTAATTTGAAGTCAGTTTCAAAAAATCGAAATAATATAAAGGTCATAAACCGAAAAAGCTACCAGGACAGTCGTTTAAAATTTGGTCGTTATAGTTACGTGCATGCAAATTATATACTGAAGAGCATACAACTGAAAATTTTATGAAACATCAGGGAATAATGAAGAATGGTCGCAGCTCGCAGCTCCGTATATCATATAGAAATTATACTTAACCTAATATTACAGATCGATAAAAAGGTCGAAATACAAACCCGCATTGGTTTTGAAAACACTGGCATTACCATTTGACATTTTTGAGTTGATTTTAAGAGTCATTCGAGTACAGAATTTAGTAAAATCGATTATAAGTTACGACTGAAAAAATATTGCTCGGCAATTAAGTAGGCACTTGTGAAAAAATGAAAGGTTGATAGCTAATCCAAATCTAGTTAAATTAAGCTTACAGAATATTAAAAAATTACAAATTACCATCCCATATTGCGTTATTCGTGAATAGGCCTACTGGTGATCAGTTAAACTCATAGGTAGCCTATGCATAGGCAATACTTTTATGAACTAGAAATAATTTGAAACACGAACCAAACCATTACATAGAACAAATATGACGTCACAACCGTATTAAATGTTGCATATAAACAGAAAATGGATCCAAACAATTTTAACATATAGGTAAAAATACTCTATGCAGCGTATGCTTGAAAGAAAATAAATAAACTCAAATATATTCATAATAACAATGAGGAACAAACCACTTTTCAGAGTATCACAGACTAACCCTATAGTAATTTATATCACTTATATTCAATCGCAGCCTCTAAAATGTTCTTTTACTTTTTTTTAAATGTATGAAATAAATTGGTCAAATTGTTTTTTTGGATCCAGTTTCATTAAATTTTGTCTGATAACGATGTGATGACATGGATACTAGATACTTGACACATCTAAATTGAAGATTTTCATCACGAACCAATTATTTTATTTATTTTGTAATTCAAATCAAAATAGTAGTAATCAATGTTCTTATTTCTGTTTGTAAGTTCGTATCGAAGAAGTGGTAGTCAATGTCCATGTTTCTGTTCGTAAGTGTGAGCTCGTCCTTGCATGAACACATTTTTTTGTTCATTTCTTATTAATCTTCAGGCTTCCACCAATATGACTACTTCACCGAGCATCTAGAGGTTATTTGATCCTAATACAGAGGAAGAGGGTAATTGAGGAATCCCAGGTCCAGCATACATTTTTCAACCACATGTGACAGCACCAATTGAATCAAACTCAACATAGCAATTTCGGGTTGGGCATACGATGGCAACCGCGGTCTCAAACCTACAGCTTTTCGATTATGAGGCCAAGCACCTAGCCACTGTGACACAAAAACAACTGGCAAAATAATAACTCCTAAATAGAAGAACATCGTGAGTGACAACAAAGAAATTTTTTCAAAAGGCGATTTTATTCATTCAACTTCCAATGTTCCCAAGCTCTGGCTTATTATACAAAGGAGACACTAATTTGGTTAATGGCTTGAAGATGAATTTGATATTTTTGATAAGAATTCCGTTTACAATAATTTTAAAAAGGATGTGACATCATAAACCATAACCACACTTGCCTTCACAACCATTTTTTTTATTCGCTTCACAGAATAAATTCAATTGATTATTATGGTACCATTATGTACATCTTTACCTTTTATTTTTTCCTAACCAACCGCATCATCAACAGTTGATTATGACGCCACGTACTCCTTAGCATGGACCGAGTACAGGCGTTCGTTGGGGCATCTACGCTGAAGCTAAGGCAGTTCACATTGAAGGAAGGCACACAAGTGATCGTCTACTTTTTTAACATCTTTATTCTTCACACTTCATATTTCATGGAAAAAAATGAATTTTTGAAGTAACTGTGCTTGAAACACGAGATTTTCTTGATCCCCCTTGAAAAATAAACCTTTTTCAATTATTATTATCTCGAATAAAAATAAAAAACTAATTACAAAAAAACAAACTATATGGACGGTTACTGACTAGGGAACAAAATGATCAATCATAACCAAAATCAGTAGGGTTGGTCTTTGCATTGAAGGTAATTTGTGTACCAAATTTTGTAACAATCAGACCAAAATTACGATATTTATTAAGTAAACAAGCAGTCGTTTCTTCAAACAACCCGAAGGCACAAACTCTGAAGCTAATTGCAACAATATTTGAAACCAGTTATAACTGTGTTATCTAATTTTGTAATTACTGCTTGAAAATTACGCATTTTACAGCTAATGCAAATATCTTGTTTGCTAAGTAAAATAAGTGGAGTGTGAAGGGGAAATATACGATGTAAAAAAATACCATATAACCTTAAAAGAACACATAGCGCAGTTGGTTTAGTATGAAGCTATGAAACCACTGGCGCGTGTTCTAATGTAAGCACAAGAGATAGATAGATAGGGGAGGTGGCTGGGAGGATGAGAAAAAAATTGACTTTTGAGGGCAATATGATTTTTTTAGATTAAAACGAAAATTTTTTTTGATCAAGCTTCACAAATTTATTTCTTTATGGCTATTATCTGAAGGAAAAATGGGAGTAATAATACCATATTACTAATGACTTGGGAACAAATTGAGCAATGAGAATCACAATTGGTAAGTCTAGCCCTTGTATTAGAGATAATGTTCGCACCAAATTTCGTGCCTGTTGGACAAGAATTACAACCTTTATTGAGTTTAACTCTTCCTACAGTTCCAAGGCATGAACCATGAAGCCAATAGTAACAAAATTTGAAAGCACGTTAGAATAATTCTAAGTGAAAGTCTGTTTTAAATTTTGTAACTATTGCTTCAAAATTACTCATTTTCAAGCCAATAAACTGCAACTAATGCAACATAATGGCACCTACCAGACGCACCATAAAACTAATCCGTACCAAATGGGAATGGTTTTGTCCTTGACTTACTGTGAATATTAATGATTGGTCCAAATTTCGTGACTATCAAACAAAAATTACCCCCTTTAACGTGTTAACAAGAATAATTGTACATACCTACATTACTACATACATACATATGAATTTTCAAAAATGGTGACAAAATTTTCCTTGGGTCATGAAACGAAAAAGGTAATTACCCCAACCTTGGTCCTTCTATAAGCACAAAATTAATAAAGAGATTTTCGTAGAAAACCTATTCAAAAATCAATATTAATTCACACAAAATACCACAAATAAGTCTATAATGAGGACCAAACCACTGCGTTTTGAACTTAAAGTCCTTGAAATATTACTACAACTACTCAATTATGGTAAATCAGATAACAAAAACAGGTGATTTTATTTTAATTAGCGTTTTCCAAGGGATAAATGCGACGTGTATGAAAACTGAAAATAACTTTCGTGGGAATGTTTTCACTCACACTCGTTTTAGCGGAAACAAGGACCCATAGGAAAAAATTAACGTAAACTGGAAGCGGTGAGACGTGTGAAAACCAGTTTTACATTTACCTGAATGCATGCAACAAGTTAGATATTTGAAAGAGGCTAATTAAAGTGTGCTCATGTTAACTTTATTGCTCGCAAATTTATTCATACTACAAAAGATTGCAATTGTTATTTTTGTTTGTGTATTTAATACAGTTGGGCTAAGAGAAAAACAAAAAATTGCGTCCAATAATTTATTTTTTACCGAAAATTAAGAGTCCTAAACATGCATGACCCACATTCACTAAGGTGGCAAGTTGGGTAGGGACTAAGAATATCAGTACGTTAGCGTGGAATTCATACTTCACCCTTTTATGAAGACGCTAAATGGGTACCAATTTCATCGAATAAACTTTCATTTTTAAGCTTAAATGCCTGTATATACAATTCGCACAAATTTTGGAATAACTGCATTCTACATTGCAGAACAGCTCTTACTGAATAAATTGAAGCCAACGACAAAATACTACAGCTCCTCTGCGGAGTAAATAAGCATCAGTTGGTCACTGTAACCTAAAAAGCTTCATTTGCCTAAAACACGAAGACTGAGAATCCTGAACCGTAATTTTGTTTTTTTTTATGTAATTTCTCTCTCTCACTACTTCGTTTTTTCTCACATATCGCTCCTCACCTCACTTACGTCGTTCATCCATAATTATAATTTCTTAGTTAATTTTTATAATTTTATTACATTTGAGGTATTTTTTTCTGCTTATTGCAAATGTTTGCTGTTGTAGTTTTTGCTCCTGCTCACTATTGCCAGCTTTTACAGTTTCTCTTTGCTCTATTTGAAATCGTGAATTCTCATGTACTACTAAATCTGTTACCTATGCTGAATTTATTTCCGTTATTTTCAAATTCTGCAGCAACCAATAATCATTTAGACTTATTGCAGATTATTGGTTGTAAATTGTGCCGTAATGTAAGAAACGATGCGATTTGCGGAAGCGGACTGCTGATAATGATTTCACATTGACACACATGATTCACTCTGTCAGGCTAGTTAGTTATTGTCAGGTTTTCGAATCGAGCTATATAGGAATTTTTGCTCCAAATAAACTATTTCAAAAAGCTTGTAAAATTACTCACGTTTGTTTAACTTGCAGCCTCTAATGAAATAACTAATATCGTGAACTGTGCGTGTAAAATTCTTTGTTCTGAAAGTTTCAAGCCATTTAATTGATCAAATACAAATTCATAATTCCATAACAGCCGCTATCATTTTGACCAGTTTAGGCAGTCAATTCATTAGCCTACAAAGTGTCGTTTGCTTTATTCGAGCTTTTATTAATATCGATCTAAACACATCGATCAATGGAGTAATTTTACTTTATACATATCGAAATTCAGTTTTCTATGGCCTCTAAAATCACGTTTTTAGTATGATACATTATAAACCAGACGGAGTAAGTTGGAGCAACTGCTTGGAATAGTAATTGGTGTTAAGTTTTTCAACTTTTGCTATTTTGGGCCGATTGATCGTCTGTTAGTGGGGCTTCTTCAGCCAGTTGGACTTAGAATTGGTGCTTGACAACAACCTCCAAAGATCGCATCATTTCAAGGTCGCTGCAACATAGTGGACCATAACAAAAGTAATATAAACTATTTTCTATATACTTTTGTTCCTTTTATTAGCTTTATCTGGGAATCCAAAATCATTATATTAGCCTAAACAAGTAGGTACATGGTTGGAGGGGGGTGGTTGATTTAGCTGGTTCTTTGATGTTTTGTTGGTTGTGGTGTTTCCCCCTTTCCCTCTTAATTGTGTCTCTTCCAACAATTAACCATGCAGGTATCTGTAACTTTAATTTTTGCTTTCTCATGTTGGTTTTTCTTGTGGGTTATGTAACTTTTTCAGACATCACAAGATGACTTCCACATACACCAAGTTATAATGATTTGTTCGGAGCTCTCAAATTTAAATGTTCGCTGCACTTACGCACCACGTATACAGAAGTCCATCGCACAGACTAGACGTCCGTCGCCATAAAAATTACGATAAGCGTGATATGGAAACGCTTTACTAATATTTAATTCAAGAAGAGGTATGATGGAGAGAGGAGAAGGTAATAATTTTACGAATGCGTTACGCGTTTAATAAAATGCGTCGTCTGATCATGAGTAGTTTTATATTCTCGAAGTCTCCGCCTAGCCCTATACTATAACGATTCATTCGAGAATGATAAGATACGACAAAGCAAACTTCTTTTTTCTCATTTTCTTCTTCTTTTTTTTTCGCCAGATTCCAAACAGCAGTTCCGACGTTTTCAGTAGATGCGTACAAACAGCCAAGAATGTAATTGCGAAAACGAATTACACCGAAATGACAAAGAATGGCAAGGTGTTCGTAGATTTCATAACCAAAAATGTGTCTTACATGGCAGAAACGTTTCTAGATCGAAGGAAAATAAGCAATGCACTGCTGAAGTGAAACTGACTCATATAACCAGCCTATAGAGACTACTGCCGGTTTGTAGCTCCATTCCGTAAGAAGACTATTGAAGAGTGGGGGGGACAAAATCCATCGTCGAGACGCAAAATTACTAACAGAATTCCACGGCTGAAACAAACTCAGAGGTGCTTTAAAGAACAATTAAGTAAAAATGGTGGACGAAGAGAGCTACCGAAAATAATATTTTTAGCTTTTTTATTCACACAGGTTTCATTAAGCCATAAAAGGAAAACAAAAGAAACAACAATGTTAATAACCTATTCGATAGTAATTTCATTCTATATCACACACAAGATCTCGCACACGCACACACAAAAAAAATCCTCAACATTATTTGAAGGAAAATGTCGAAGAAGGCCTAGTTATGAAACAACAAATACTATTAATGCTTACGACATCGTACCTACAATTCCATGAAATTACCTTTTGAAGAATCCCAATACTAAATTGGTACTCTCAATTTGAGAAAAAAAAAGAAATGGTTGAAAAATTAATAGATACCCATTATGTAATACAGAAAAGGAGAGAAAAAAACAGAAGTATTTATGAAGAGAAAAAAAAGCAACACATACCCACACCGGATCCCAAATGTACATCACCAGAAAGACGCTGAAAAAACAAGGCATCAGATTGACGATTACTGCCAACCTCCATGAGAATAAAAATATTTTAAATTAATTAAATAAATAAAATTTTCCCTTAATAATAATCAGTTGCCGTAAGCAATCGAGCTTAGGCTAACCACCTATACCTTGAAGTCTGTAATCACAAAAAAATTCTCCCTGCATCTCGAATTTTTTATTTTATTATATTCTTACTAATACTTCTGATTTTTCCCTAATCCACCAACACGTAGCTCTCTTTGCTGGTGGTTTTGGTCTTATTTTCCCTTCAAGTGCGTCTTGAAGCAATATCTTAGAAACCGTTTTGGCTTCCCCTTTAATCTTTTTTTTTCGATGGAGCTGTAATTTCAATACCTACATTTGTGAATTTGTTGGCTGCTCTGTCAACCATTGTTGACCCTCATACTGATGGGACCAATTTAAATTTTTTCCTTTTTTATTTTTCAAATACATTAAGTGCTTTTTTATGATGGCTTCATTTTCTATTACAAGCACTAGACCTGAACTCGGACATCAACGTAATTCAGGTTGATTCTTTCTAAATGACTTACTCGGTTTATTCATACAATTAAATTTTTTTTAATAAAATATTCATACATGATTTAAAGTGGAATAAATCGACTTTGGCTAGCTGTGCAAGTCAAGATTTCTGTTTAAATGAGTGTTGCGAGAAATATTTTGGTTACATATAAGCAGATTCTGTCATCCGGGGTCACGCCACAAGATATTATTCCCCCGTACACTATGTATATGAATCAACAAAGGAAAACAAATGATCTGATACCATATACTACCAATCATATTTTCGTTCCTTCATGAAATACTCAATTTTGATTAATCATCTGAAGGAATAAGGTGCAGCCTACATGATTACTTTTCACATTGACCACACATAGTATTTTACTTAAAGATCCGCGTAAAAAAAGAATAAACACCGAAAAAAGATAAAATAAGTACGTACGGTAGAATCTCGATTATCTCACTTAATCAAGGAAAAAGGGAGATCTGACACTGCAAAAAGACAGCTAATAGGAATTATAGTTTTTAATGAGAAAAACAAAACAAATACATAATATGTATGAATGTATGTACGTACGTAATATGAAATATTTTACGTTCATATTCGTAAAAAAATTAATAACATGGCAACTAGAACATAAAGATTAAGTATATGAGTATCAAAACTAACATACAGTAAAACCATATAAATACATTCTCGCATACGACATTTTCCTACATAATATGCTTTTTTTTTCTAGTCCCTTGATTTGCTATACCAAACCTGTGTAATAGTTCCCAGGTAAAACGTTGCTGAGTAAGATACTTTCCCGCATAATACATTTTTAGGCGGGTTTAGCCAAGTTTTTATAAAAATTTGAGCTCCACTTTTCTAAATTCAGCTTTCAGTTTTTGAAGTGTTTTGAGAGCTCAGTATTTTTGGGTATATTTAATAGACCTAATTATTAATCGTATCAGAATTTGTTTCCCTATTCAATTTTTTTCCTATAAAATATTTAAATTTAAGTTAAAATAATTGATCAATGAAGATTATTTTTTTGTTTTCTGTAATATGAAATTATATTTTAGCGAGAAAATCAATAATAATATTAAAAACTAGATGTGTTGGCTAGGATAATGGAATCCAACAGTACTAAATTAATAAAAACAGTGAACACTTCATTATATATATATATATGTAAGCTCTTTAGAAAATAATGAAGAATCATGTAGACACATCTTTCATCTTTCCATACTTAAAATCCATCAATAGATGAATATAATACAAATCTAATATATATATGAGAGATCTCTGCAACTCACTATATCAGCAAGTGCGAAACACAGACAGAAACTGTGGTTATTTTAAGAATGTGAATACATATTCTTACATATATATAGTTCTTATATTACTGAAGTAGGTATAACTTGCCTACCATAGATGAAAGTAACATGATCAGAAGAGCTATGTCTTTGAGTTAAAGTACAAGAATCATGCATAAGAATCAAAATGTGAAAACCTGGCATCAATACAAAAATGAGATAAAAATTCGATATTGAATGTCAATTGTAATACAACTAATAGGTAACCTATGACGATAAACAATCATTAGATCGTATTTTAGAGTGTTACTCATCAGTTGAAATTCAAAGGTACCATTTTGAAGATACAGAGAATGCGTATTTGATTTAAAACCATTTGAGTACGAACCGAAGGTAAAGGAACTTGGTGTAAGGCCTGCAAGGGCAATAACCAAACATTAAATCCACAAAAGCATGAGCAAAACTGAACACACTCACTTACATTTCCACGAAAACAATAATGTTTTACGGCTAATATAAATCTGAGAATTGGTAAAATGTTTAAATTTCAAACGATGGAACAGACTTTCGATCAATTTAAAAATACCTAAAATTTATGAACCACGATGATTTATGAGGTGAAATATAAGGTACATTTTGGAAAAAAACAAGACAACAGAATCCCTCCCCTGGGCAGAACCACGGACTGAAGAACCCAAAAGCCAAATTTTAATGGCAAAGTATAATTAAACTCGAGAAAATTTTCGAATACTTCTCAGCACGAGTCATCGATTCCTATAGATAACGCATTCGAGAAATCATTATATCATTAATGCACCACGATAAACTAATACCTGAATACCAATTTCCTGTATAGGTTTCGAGGCTCGAGGGTGGAAGAAAGAGCAGCAGCGGTATTGGAGGATTAGTAGAATGTTGAAAAACCAAAACAAATCGATAACACACTGACACTAACCTTGGGTGGATAAAAAATCACCTAAACGGTATAACCACCGAATCCGAAATGATTACACGACGTCAGTAGAACGCGAAATGAAAATAAAAAAACGAGCATTCAACTGGTAGAGCTTCCCTACAAAATGTGGTCACGGTGCACCGAGTGTTCGTCTTCGTATTTTTTGACGGTAAAAAAAAACAATATTTACAAAGATAGGTTGGTCAAAAACCATTTACACTATTTATTTATAGTGGCCAACATAAAAAAAGACAAAAACCAATAAATAACTACCTATGCATCGAAAGAGTTAAGAAGTTTCTATCGTACATTATAAACACAATGCATACCCATAGGTACAGTATACATATAATTATTTGGTAAAGAAATATTAGATTTTAGATTCAGAAAATAGTATATTACACACTGAGGTTTAAAATTAAGCTTTTACATATAAGGGAAGTTTGCGAAATAAGCGAAGCCAATGAGCAATTCACGCATTATGCAAACTCATTTTTGAACCTTGTTGAGGAAGATATTTTATATAATTAATGATCAGAAAGCAACAAAACGTTAAAATTCTACCACAAAATGATAGTCTTTCACAAAAATTATAAAAAATGGAACAAAATATCAACCTCCTCATTGTGGCAGATTTAACCTTTCATTCAGAAAGTGTAACCTCTACCTTAATGAAAAGTGAACATGCTTTCAAATAAAAAGATGCTTCAAGTTTTTACATGGAGGCACGTTCATTTACATCGAGATTACTTTCATCAATGATAAGAGTTACTTTTCACTAACAAAATGCCGGTCTAAACATTGCCTTTTTGATCATGTATTTGATTTTGGCGAAGTGTTCTTCAATAAGCTAAGAAAATGAAACAAGCAAGTCAACTTTGAAAAACTTCTGCTAAATTCTCGCAAAATTTCAATTTTTTTATTGGACAATACTTAATCATAAAGTTATATTTTCTACATCATACATCATTTCTAACACTGCAATAAGTCTCATTTCACTACCTATATGGATACAGGCCTATAACCACATTTACAAGGCCTTTTTCTGACTGCAAGGAGGCATTTTTATGAGATTTTCAGAGTTCATAGGTGGATGTTTTTTTAGCATTTTTCTACCCTTTGACCATAAATTTAAACAGATACAAAACATCTTTTGATATCTCGTGTATTTTAAAAACCAAAGAGATCAAACTGCAAGTTCTAATTGGCAACAGGTGTTGGCCCTCACAGATATTCTTGTATGTAAAGTATAAATTCATTTTAAGCCACAGAGTTGTATGCATGGTCCTTTATTATATTGGGTCTTACATTGCTATCAAACATACCCATACATGACAAAAAAATTTAATTTCCTACCTTTCACAGAGGGGATCAAACCCACTCTAGAAGAGCTTCCTAAAATGTTAAAATATAATCGTATATCTCTTTTACTTCCACCAAGTTTAGAGTAGGCCTGATGAGAATGTGAGGAGGATTCTCCCGTTCCTGGGATTCTTAGGAGCCTGGTATTTTCAAATAAAAATAAGTTAAAAATAGAACCAACTTCAAAAAAAAACAATAAAAAATGCACTAAAAAGTAAAAAATAATTATTTTGAAATTTCTCCAGCAAGATATAGAACCCTAAGGATTGGAATTATTGGAGTCAGCGCTAATAAAAAGTTTTATCATATAAAACTAAAGGAACTGATGTGAGTATAAAGCCAACATGGTAAAGGAAAAGAGCGCAGATTTCAATAATTATAGTCTGTAGACTTATAGATCTTGCTGAAGAAATTTTAAAAGAAATTTTTTTCTTTTTAGTGCATTTAAAATTTTTTTTTAAGTCAGTTCCATTTCTTCAAAAAAATTTTTGTCAATGATTTTTCATTTTCAGCAATATTGACAATAATACTTTAAAATTAGCAGTTTTTTTATTTAAAAATAACTAAAAATTCTCATCGATTCCTGAAAAAATTTAATAGGAATATGGGATCATCCTCTATCATTTAAAAAAAAGTTCATCAAAATCAGTGCCCAAGTTGAGAAATTAAACTGGAACAAAAATAAAATATATATATGTAAGTTTGTTTCCGGGTATTCCACTCGATCTAATTTGCACGTAAATAAAGTTTTGTGAACTCGTAATCAAAAGCAGAGTTTATTGACACGATTAAAATATGGTAGTGAAATTAGAAAATTCAAGATTATTATACACAAAGAAACGAACGAAGATACCACTAAGTTTTATCTGTCTTTCTGAAACGACGATTAATGGACGAATGAATGAATCAATGAATTTGATAAATGAAAAGGGAAAATAGTCATGTTGAGTATGGTCAAAAATGATGTCATTTAACAAAGGATGGTCGAGTCGATAATACATGAAATGACGTAACTTAAAGATAATAAGATTGGAACGGTAAATATTAGACAGTCGAATTGTGTTGATTTCTTAATGTGGGTCAAACAAAAATAAACATTACAAATTCATGAAAGAACGAGAGTAACATACAATATTGTAGTCATTCGAAAAAGAAGAGTGTTCTTTTTACATATATATATATATATATATATTTATATCGATCAAATTGATAACCTCCTCCTTCTTTTTTCAAGGTTGGTTAAAAAAAATAAGCAGATTCTAAACATCAATAAAAATAATTTTTCGATTGTTTCGCTTACACCCCCAATTAAAGTTATGTAGATTATTTACACAAGTTGACACACTCACATAAAGTTAATGTAATCAAATCGTCATCATTTTTAGTTGGCACAAATTATCCCACTAAGTAAGCAAGTGTCTTTAGTTCTTCAATGTGTAGGGTAGGTAAAGGGAATTGAATTGCAAATGACACTATCACTTACTTAATGGGATAAAATGTTAAAAATGGCTTTTGTGACGCGTTCTTATCAGATAGCGTCAACTTGTCTAAATAATCTGCATAACTTTACCCCCTGGAGATGAATATTTTTTTTTTTTTCAGATCCAAATAATAATTAATAATTTTTTTTAAACCACAAAATCACTCAACACTTTCCACACCTCCCACCAAGAAAAAATTTTAAATTTTTTAAGAATAATAATTTTTTACTTTTTTTAACCAAAAATAATCTCACCTGCTTACACACCTCACAGAAAAATAAAAACTGTTTTCAGATTCAAATAATAGGCAATATTAATAATTTTTTCAACTTTTTAACCAAAAATTACCCCACCCCTTTCCAGCTACTCCGCTCCACAGAGTATTAAATATCATAGAGGATGCACGTAAAACAAAAAACAGTACCACTTTTACGATCAAAATATCTTCCATTGCTAAGGTACCGACAATTTTCAATCTCATTTTCATCTACAAAATTCGTGTTGACTGATTTCTAAATTGATAATTACATTCAATCATTCTATTCATATAATACTACTTTCTCAAAAAGATCAATATTTATTGAGATCAATGTAAAAAACCGTTTTGAGGGCATATTCATCCCATAATATAATTATTTTAGAAGCCCAAACTGACCAATTAGTTAAGAAGCCAAAACTATTCTAACTTGTCGGAATGAGAAACCTCTCTTCAAAATACTAAAACGAGAAAGAAAAAAGCACAAGTTGGAAAAATTGCATATGGCTACGCCACAAATAAGACACACATCGTGATATCAAAAACACTTCAGAGTATCAATATACGAAGTACTATATAGCGAAAGTAAAAAGTATATATTGTCAGCATTGTCAGTCGAAAGTCAACGGTACTCGTTACGATAATGCAAATATTTACAAAAATATTCGAAATCTCTTCACGATAGACAGATAAAAAAAAGTATGGAAAAAATCTCAACAGAACCTCAATACTTGCGCACGATAAACATTCAGACCATGTGGGTTTTCTTTGTTTACAAATGTATGAATGGTGAACTGAGTAAAATGGTACATAGAATGAAAAGTTTTATGCTCGATTTACACGTGTGAAAAAACAAAATGTATAATAGCCAACTTGAAAAATGTTAATAGGTCGTGAAATTAAACGAAACGCAATCGTTTCTTCATGGAAACTGAATTAAATGTCACATCGTACGATAAGTTACGTAAACTTTGCGTTCTTTACTAATTTCAAACACCGACTTATTCTCCTTGAAACTATACATTTTCAGGATCATAATAATTCATATCTTGGAACCAAACATCGGCCACTTATAGTCTTATTCGAAGATTACGAGATTTTCAAACTCCTATCACTTTTGTCTTTCTCAGACTTATTTTGGCATAAACTCGCACCTAAATGGATCGAATCTAACCCCACGAAACTCGTTCATCAAAAACATCTCTCAACTTAAGTTTGGTTGGTTCATAACAGATACCGAAAATTTACCAAACTATTCTACGATTCAACAAGTATATTCTAATATTTTCACCATTTCAGCGTGGAATAAGAATTATGATACTCTCGAGACTATTTTTCACGGGGTACGAAATCGAAAATGCTCACCGGGAAGGAATGAATCCAAAATGAAGCCTATGTTGTTCGCAGAAAATAAAGTTTCAATGTTAAATGCAATAGATAATTCGCAACATCCAGCAATGACTGAACATTTAATCGAACGTGTTACCAACATTCGACTTCGACAAAATTACAAAAAAAATTAAATTTGAACTGTTGAACGTTGAACCGATTACAGAAACTATATTAACAGAATAAGTAACGACGAAGTAAAATGCTCGAATGGGTACACCCAAAATGTTTACGATGGAGGCCATTGACAGAATACATTTCATAACCCAAATAGAATCTTCCAGTATTTCCGCAACCACACAACAATATATACGACCACTTTCCTACATCTGTCAAAAGTGGACCGGATGAAGCGATTACAATACTTCATTACCAGGAATTTGAAAATTAGTGTTAACAACGAGAAAAAAATAGCAACGTTCTTAAATTACCTAGCTCTTCATGGGCGAAAAAAAAAGTTCAATTACCGAATACTTCTTTCCTAATTAGCTCTTTTTATAAAATGAAGGAATACAATAAATTACGTTAAAATTAAATTTTTAAAAGATACGCTTGTATGAGAGTAAAAAAGAGAAAAAAACCACTTTTGTAAGTGATAACAAATAAGAAATAAACACGATTTCAGCTATTTCAGTGGCTAGAACATAAATTACGTCCTATTTCGTAACGGTAAAAAGTGCAATAAAAGCGAATAATAAAATCGTCAACAATATTCGGCAGCCGGTGCGGTAAGTCGGTCCCACGAGTAACGTAAGTTGTGCACAAATAAAAATAAAATTCTGGAATGTTTTTAGAGGGCTGTTCTCCGAAATAGGTAAGAAATGGTTAGAAGAGAATGCTCACCTATTAGAATTTCTATCGCTGCAATGAAAATAAATTGCTAAATAAGAGATACACTTGCATTACAAGGTTATTTCATTACATCTAAATAGAAACTAGCTAAAAACAACCAAGGAAGTAGAAAAATTCGGAGTTCGGAAGAAAGGGGCAAAGATAGGCAATTTCGCCACCACTAATTAATGTTTTCATTTTGTTATTAGCTTTGGTAACATTAATACATCGCTTTCTTCTATGTATTCTAAAAGGCTGAATATCTCCAGCTCTCTCACGCAGAGAATTAAGAGCTTATTTAAAGAAATCAGAAACAAATCCTAAAACACTTGATTTCCCTAGTATAACATTGAGTTTTAAAAATCATGATGTTTTCCAGGAACTACAACATATCAACTCAATCTTTTCATCCTCGCAAAAATAATTTTATTCCACCCAATATTCGAAGAAAGAAAATAAGAAACAGTGTAATAATCTGAAATAATTTTGATTCAATTCAAGGTTTGGAGAATTTAAATCCCGACGTTACTCATGCAAGCTTAGCACTGCTGCAGCTACAAATTTTAGTTTGTGATTCGAACAGAATAGGTACCCACGTTACAAGAAACACAGATTCCTCACAACCAGAAAACTTTTGGCAGAACTACTATTCTCAAAAACATATTGTAAACCAAGATGAAGACTTCATCCGAGCACTCGTCGATTGGTGACCAAAAAAACAGGTAAAAAATAAATCGAACAGATTGCCTGCATACTAAAATGCAGCACATAAATTCACACGAATACCACCAATCGAAATTCATCTAACATAATAATATAACCTACAGGTATGCTTGTCTAACCACTTCCCAGAACCACAAACGAAAGAATTTATTTTTCAAACGACGAAAAAAAATATACTTTCGAAAGCAACCAAAAACGTAGGCGTCTTAATTAGTTCAGTTTTCCATATGGTACCCATCCATCCCGACACAAAAAAACCAAATACACGACCGATACATGGAAATGAGCTTTCCAAACCCTAAAAAATTTACAAAATTATTTCGTAAAATAAAAAATGCTCAAATTGAATACGTTTAACCTTCATCGAGCAGGCCATTATCACACTCCTCGAAATAATTGAAAACACATTAAAACTACACCAAACCAACCCAACCCAACCCAACCCAAACCAACCCAACGGAGATACAACTGTTAATTCGTCAATAAATATCCCACGTAGACAAGTAAAACGAAACAATTCCTCCCCTACCTCTTCATGAACCCAAAAAAAAATCAACGCACAATACCGAATCTCATAGGCCATGTTAAATAGCCTTTAAAATAATGGCCAATAAATTAATTACGTCTGCGATGTGGCGTCGTCGTTTTCCAATCCTATGATAATGTATACATACAACAATTTAGTATTGGTTGGAAATCGAAATTGAAATGGTATAAAATGATGAGGTAGACGTAGATTTGGGGAAGAACACACGTAAAAATCACCACAATAATTGTCCGTGCGTGCGTGTATATATATATATATATATATATACACACGTAACACCCACACTAAAATATCACACGCTGATAACACGTATTTATATGTAGGTAATGTAGAGGTACACGTTAAAAATTTCTAAATCGGCGATCGAATTCGGCAGAATAGACCGTCATAATCAAAGATAAATGTGTGCTTACAAACACCCACAAACACACCTATAAAACAGATAAGCAACCTGTTCACCTGCGAGTATAACTAACACACGTGTACTCAATTCGAAAATTATCGTCTATGATAATTTTTTTTTTTGCTCTTTTCGCTACCGGCTGAAAAAACAATGAAGTAAAGTAATTGTAAATTACGATTGAGACAAATGCGAAACACGATGTACTGGGAAGTTTTTTTCTTTCACAACATAGAGTCGCGAACCGGCGAGAATATAAGGTGCACTTCATTAATACACAAACGAACAACCAGACGACCAACGAAGTACTACTAAGTCTACTACTACTATTACTACTACTACTACTACTACTACTACTACTACTGGTTCGTGCACCACGTGAAACTGGTTTCACGTAATCTTTCAATCTTTCAAAACGCATCAGCACTAATCCACTCGAGCAGACAATATGTGCCGCGTTCGAATCCGAAAGAAACACCTCCCCCTTTCATATACCTACATATTGCACTCATGTACAGTGGTCAACCTGCCGGCAGGAAGACCAACAGATTTACAGACAATCCACAACCATTCGTCCATGGGCATGGGTTTTTGTAATTTTGGTAGAGTCATACACGTTGTCGGATACAGCTTACCTGCGCAGACGATACTGTGGTTTTGTAACCAGAAAATAAAAACCAAAATTAATAATCGGAGGAAAAGAAATCTCTAAAACCTGAGATTTCGAAAATATAGGTGTGCCGGAAGTGACTGCAAATGTAGTCCAGAAGTTACTCTAATTTTGGTGATATTAGCCCGAGTACCCACACGTAGTTTTTTTCATAGCAGATTAATTCCTTAATTATCGTTTTTTTTAAGGAAGCGAATCAATCGTATGATTGCGGTGGATCGAACTTATCAGATTTTCATAATCACTTTCGATGAACATTTTTTCGTCGAACGATTTAACCACAGAATTATAAAATACAAATGTAGCGTAAAATAATAAATTCTGAAACATTCATCAAGTCACTGACACGAAAACTCGAGACTAGAGATAAACAAAACTAGTTTCTATCGCATGCGTATTCTTTCAAGAAAGGGCATCAGAAGCGTAGGAATGTAGCGGGATTTTTGGTTAAAACCACCCTTAAAATTTTTATCTTACCTCACACGCCCTCAAAAAATAATCGTCAATTAGGCTACCTATTTGTCAGCTAAAAGCGATGAACTTAACCATACAGCCATCTCATCACCAGGTATAACAGTTTCCACATTATCAATAATAGCAAAAATCTTGAAAGCAAGACCACAAGTATAAGTCCAAGACTTGATTGTGCAAAATCAAGAGTAAGGATACTATGATTTTGGTCTTTCTTTTGTAGTTCCCCTAATCACTACTTGAAAGAGTCAAATAAAATTTATTTTTCAAAAAACCTACACTGACACTGGAAATTGAAATGAAATGAACTCGAATTTTCATCCTATAAAAACTTAATATAGATATATATGAATATTTTAGAATACGAAAAAAAAATTTTTTGCTCGCTTCTCTCGAAAAATTGTTTCATAAATACTTTTTAAGGAGGTAAAGTTCTTGCTCAATTTTTTTTGGAACATTGCAGCTTATATGACCCCTGGGCCCGAATTTTTTCTCTCTGGCCCAGTGAAGCAGTCCATATGTTAGTAACACTTTATAGTCAAAGGCCATTTGCAAAACATTTAGATTAACCAGTAACATTACAACAGAAACTTTCTTCCAATTGAAGAACATGAGGAGGCAATCCACTAATATCTAAGCTATAAATGACTTCCACCGTATAAGTTAGTAAATGAAGGCTCCTTAAATAATGCCAACATTCCTAATATTTTCAGCCCACATACAATAATGTAGTTAAATTAATTCAATAGAAACTAAACAGATTTTATTAATTATATAAAATATAGGTACAGATGAGTAGATGACCTAAATCAGAGCAGCCAATCAGCAATTTTTTTTTATTTTTTTATTTTTTTGCAAATCTGAGAAATATATTTTCTGAATGTTAGAAAAAAATTTACTACCCAAAAACTAGCTAAATTCACAAACAATAATATGTCCTCTACAGATCAACCTTCCCACAAATTCAATAAATCCATCGTGGAGGCAATTACCATATTCTAACCTGGCATAACCACCTTAGGACTTCATGAAGAGAATCCCACCCAATAATTTCGCATTCGTCCAGTTGAATTATTACATCAGAATCAATTTCAGCACACCAGTAGACATTACTACTACACAAAAATTTTTACGCACAGAACTTTCTCAAATTTTGCACTTCCATTCTAACGTGATAATCGGACAATAAAATTTAAACTGGTTTACAGTTACAATTTTCACATCGTACATATTGAAAGTAAACCTGTCATTAAACGGTAAAGTAGAGGTACTCCTGTGAGTCAAAATTAGTTTATGTTTCAGCAATTTGGCAAAAAAATAAGTACTCTAAAATTTTGACACAATAGGCTCACTCTCTAAAATAATTTTATCACAACTTTATTACCGCCATAAAACAGGTTACAGGTTCGCAAATAAAATAATAGCAAAACACGACAACAATGGTTCGCAAATCAAAATTTCTACTCGCTCCATTGGCGAACTAAGGCAAAGTTTACTGGCGAACGGTCGACATAAATAAATTCGATATTACCAAGCTCGATAGCACCGTCTCCACTCATTAAGGCCAAAAACATTCATTAAAAACAATTAACAACCCAAGGAGCACACAACCTTAGCTAGTGAACAGAGAACTGACTACATAACGGATCGACCGCCATAAAAATGTACAATGGTTTACAGATTTTTTTCATTTTTTTTTTTTTTTCGTTTAATATTTTCTCTATCTCTGTTTATTTCTTTCTGCAGCTTCATTCCTTCTCGTATAAATCGATCAATCAAGCATCTGCCAAGCGACGAAGTTAACGACCTGAAACTAGCTTCGAGCGATACCGCATCAAAGCCATTTTATACAACAATGAAGCAAAGATACTACTTACTGCGAAGAGTACACGAAGAAATTACGTTTACTTTCTCCTATTTTAAAAACCTTTTTTTTTCCACTTACTCACTAAAAACGCCCATTTTCAGTAACCGCTAACCTTATCCGTACTATGTACACTTACTTTCATATACATGAACCAAAGAGCGAATTATTTTTTTCCCTCCTAGTTCGCCCACTCGCTATTAAAGAATATAAAAGTAAGCCTCGAAATTGTCCATTCATTTACCTGAAAGAAAAAATAAAATAAAATTTAATGTTATTTGCTGACGCTGAAAAGACACTCTTAATAAATAACTCATTTCGACTAATTTTCTTCGTTGCAGTTTGCAATTTACCACCATATTACCATCTCATCAATTGTCCACGAGAATAAGCAGTTTCCGACCAAAATTAAGAAAACAAATTAAAAATCATACGTCATATTTGGAAGACGTGTTAAATTAATTGTAATTTTCTTCAGGACTCGCCAACACTTATTCATAAAACTCTTGAGAAAAAACAACGAAAGATGAACATTTCAGCAATTAACTTTCAACATTCAATAACCTATAATCAAACAATCCTATATTTTATACTATAATACAAGCAATAACTGTATGTATGTATGTATGTATGTAAACGCGTTCAGAAGAACTAAACCAACAAAGTATATGAAATTCACAGGATAGCTGTTTTTGAGTGTAAAAATACGATTGAGATAGGTCTCAAGTTTGAGAAAATTCGATGAACAGAGATACGAACATCTCAATCTATCCGTCAGCGCAGTAAGCCATAACAACAAATGATGAAAAATTCGCCTGGCTAAGTAACGGATAGATAAGGTTTTATTAGAGAATTTTGGTAGGCCTAGGCTGCGTATGAATCATTATGATTTATGACTAATGACGTAATGAGTTTATAGTTGCAATCTTTAATTTTATTCTCGAGAATCGAGATATGTTATAAAAATAAATTTATGAAATTTTCTAGCTTGAATTAAATTGACAAAATTTTTTCTAATTTCCACATCCGAGCAAAGCTCGGTGAACCAGGTACTAATTACAGAAATGAGAAAGTTCCAAGTACAACATTCACACTCAGCGCATCCAAGAAGTTCCAAACCAATATTACCGACGAATTATTTAGAAGACTACACGTAAATTATTTTCAATTTCATCATCTGCAATATGTACACTCTTTCAAACGAAATAATAAAAAGTGACAAAACTATTTACTAACGGTATCAATGAACTTTCTGTGGTAGCCAAATAGGTGTATACATATATATATATATATACACATATACATATATATATGTGTGTGTGTGTGTGTGTGTGTGTGTGTGTGTTGTGTACGTACATGACCGATCCCACCTATCATTTCGAGATAAATCGATTCAATATTTACTTTGATACGAAATTTAGTAAAAGTTAGTAATTTGCAAATAGGCCCATTTATCTTATCCACGGCCATTCGATTTGATAAGGTTTAATTAACCTTCTGGCTGTATTGAGAAAATTGCCCATGAAATTGAATTTTTAAATTTGAATTTTATCCTCAAAAACTCAAAATATTAGCAATATTTTTCACCAACAATTATCCACACTGAAATGTGAAGACTTGTGGGACCTTGTCAGAATTTGCAGAAGCGAAGATTCCCACTTAATGGGAAAAAACTCTTATTGGTAAATAATACATAATTTTTCATTTTCAATTAATTATCTATCATAAACTACGTACTTACAATTCTACCATCAATGTAAATAATGGAATTAGCATTTGCAATAGGAAATGTATTCAGCTATTTTGAGCGATTGCGTCAAGCTAACATTATGTACACTAAAAGAATTTCTGTCATATCTGCAAACACTTTTCATGATTTAGTCCATTTCAATTGTTTGACTTCCGAACATCCCGCCATTTCCTGAATTTTTCATTGACTTAACAAGAAGTGATAAATATATACTTTAATAATGTATACAAAAATAAAGTCTGTAAGAAAAAATTTAATTTCAAGAATAGTTTTCTCAATAGAACCACGTTCAATACATACTCGAGGTGTTCTAAAACATATTTCATATAGATTTTTTTAAATTAAATTCCAGTCAATCTGAAAAATTTTTCCAACACACCGGGTTTGTGCGTTATTTTATTAGGATGAATTTCAAAAGGTTTATTCTTGTTTTGGAAATTTTATACAGAAGTACGTATGATTTTGATTAATCAAAAAGTCCACAGTCGTAAAATATTCACGAATAGCAATTTATGTGGCGTTACAGCAACCAGTTTTTGTGAGGGCTCCGGTTCATATAATCTGTAGTCCCCAATCACACAATCCAACAGACGGAATTGTCGAACAATAGAATGCAATTAAATGCACAGTAATGATCGTATTTAATGCACGGTAATTTGACTACCTGAACTTGACTCGCAACCCTTTGGATGACATCAATGACATTGCATTTGCGTAAATACTCTCAAACGTACCTCCCAGAACTTGGTACCTTGGTAACGTGTGCTTTTTTTAATTGTCAGAGATTTTATGATAAGGAAAACAATGAGAAATTTTACACACAAACTGCCATGATACGACTAATTTCAAATATTTTAATTTATATACATCAATACGACACCTTGCCCAATGTCAAGCTTGGCCTCTCGAATATAAGTGAATGCGCAACTTGTTCCCAGGTGGGGCAACCTATGAATCCTACAATCGACTTTTTCACAATAGATTGTTTCAACCTTCCACCCATTTTAACATAAATACTTAGCATTCGTCCAATGTTGCCTGCCTATATTTCGTTTTTTTTTGTTTTTTTTTATCATCTTATGATGAATAAGCAGTCACCCGCGTTGTCAAAACCGTGAGTAAACTATCATCCTCACGCTGGATCTTCGCGAAAAAAAGTAAAAATCAAATTAGCGAGATTAAAAGTACAATTAGGTAGCTATGATCAAAGTCTAGATTTTTTTTTAAAATTCAACAGCCTAATCTCGAGTAAAAGTTTTGAGAATCTATCAGTAAAACAAGTGAGAGTCAGTTGTACAGCCAAAGTGCAGTCCCGAGTTAACTCTAATCTGAGGATAACTCGCTAATTTCCACGGGTTAACGTACCTGCATTCTCAAATTTGGCGTCAATTCACCTTTTTACCATCACCTTTGACTATATAGTACTGGACCAGTAAAGCTCCATAAGCCCAATGTAATTTGTAACATCAAGACACGCCGCCATGAAAGTAGGCAGTTTGTGTGTACTTAGTGCGTACTTTCGATATTTTGCTTGATTTCACCGATTTAGAATACATTTTTTACGGGTCATCCCTTAAATTAACCAGGATAGCGTACATAAACGTAATCTAATGTACGTTAAGTGGTACGTAGTGGTTGCATATTTAGCGCCGACATGACTCACCAGAAATCATCGTTCTTTGCTGGTCAAGTACAACATTATAGTCAAAGACCACCACCGTACACCGCACCCTAAATCGACAAAAACTGACGACCAATGACGACGGTATCAGAATCATAACAGAGATAGATAAAAAATATGTAGGCGGGTATCGGATTTAACGATTTCAAAACTCTGAGTTTGATTTTTACAGTAAAAATGGTAGCGAATGCACAAACAATGTGCCAAGAGATTTTTTCCTTCCATTTTGGCACTGCTAATTTCACAGAAATGAAAAATTGTTAAAACTATGCAAATTGTCCACACAAAAAAAAAGAGTTCATTCTTTTCATACAAGATTTCAGGAAGATAACATTTTGAGATAGAGATGCTTCTTTTCAGGCCTTTAAGCACCATGGTACGGACGGAACATTTAGAAGGAAAAAATACGAAAGCCCTCGCGAGTGACTATATCTATCAGCGATTACAGATCAAAATTTTACCTCTACCCTTCGTCCGTATTTGCCACGTTCTAATTTATTTGAAATTCATCAATTTTCTACAGAATAGGCCAGCAACTACGTTGACACTGCAGGCTAAAAATCTTCGTCTTCCAAACAGTGTATTGGATGGTAGTACACCCAGAAACTACCAAATGGACATCTGACAATTCGATTATGTCATAACTGAGACAATAATGGAAAAACAAACAGAGAACAAAAATAGAATACACACCGACGTCAAAAACGATCACTGAGCTCCAGTAATAATGAACTTAATGAATGTGAAACATCATGAAATAAAAATTATTCAGAAAATCAACGGGGAAAAAAAATTAAGCACAGCAATTCCCTTTTATGCACTGATCGCGGGTCCGAGAGATTTTTAATTAAGGAGTTAATATCCAACAACGGAGGCTACTTAGGTATGAGGTCAGCGATCGTCAGACTACTTATACGTATATATATGCCTCTATTGTATGGACATTCGACTCGGTCGTTTACATTTTTCCGAACGACTAACGATGGCTTGTTGAATTGAAAATGAGTTGAATCAAATTCTTCTCTCCACTTTTTTCGTTCTTTCGCTTTCAGACTCAGTCGACAAAGTGAGTATTGATGATGTAAAACGTGAGTATGGCGTAATGGTCCACGCACCACTTCTTCAGGCTTTTCAAAACGAAAATGTTGACAAGTATTTCACCAACATAATTATATGCACTGTTGCACATCTCGTTGCGCTCTTTCGCAGGTTAAAAATATGAATCAACGATGCAGTTCTATATGCTCCAGGAATTTAACTGAGATTTGCTGGTAGGTGCCATTAATGGTATGTCGTCCAGCTTGAAAGAGGCAGAAAGGAATTTTGAAGAACAATATATCTGACTTTAAGAACCGAAATTTAGTTATAGGTACCGTGATAGGGTGCTTTCTGATTGAACGACGCAACGTATCTTTTCGACAAGCGATATGAAAAAATTATTCCAATTTCATCTAAAATAGCAGACAGACTTATCTGATGACCAATGGGCACACCAACCGTTAAAAATGAGTTTTCTGTACTATAACCGTACTGAAACATGCAACGGAAATTGCTCGCTTACTCCGGAATCACGCGCATCAAATAATGCGAAACAACACTTGGCAGTTGGCCATTTCTCAAAAAAATGGATTAGTTCTGAAGCTGAATCGTCAAATAATTTGTGTGAGAAACAAAAATGTAAGAAGTTAATAAATTTATAAACGTTAGCAGGAAATCAACTATAAGCGGAAAGAAGCGAGCGACTATTTTCGTGGCTCAACTCATCGACATTAGTGAGTTTTATGCACAGTGTTCTATTAAAATAATATGTTATTTCTCAACCTATAACCTATTTCCTTTTACTAGGAAATACAGCTGATATAACAAAGATCATGGGACAGTGTTACTTGAAAAAGGAAAAAATTCGAGATGTAAGCGAACATGACCAGCTAAATTGATAGTGAAACTTATTTAGACTCAATTCTGGAATCTTAGGGCGGTACTCATAGTCGATACTGCCCCCGAGTTAAGTGTTCGTTAACTTGATGATCAGTTTTACAAATGCAGCTCTCAGCTACATTTCTCAACAAAACTAATTTTTTTTCATAGCTTCAATGTAGTTTGTCACACACGGAAGCTTTTGTAGCTTTAGTGTATCTAGTTAAAAATCGGCCCTTAGGTTAATGAAAACTTAGCTCAGCACGAATACCAGCTTTAAGAGGCCATTGTACAGTGTAAATACAGTGCTGAGTTAACTCTAATCTGAGAATAACTCGCCAATTTCCAATTGAGCGTTATAACGCACTTTTGTACCATCACAGTGCACCACACTCTTAGTAAGGAAAATTAAACTTAACAAAGTCCAATATTCCCACTACTCAGATATTAGAAAAATTCTCCTCCATTGTCACTAAATTCGACAATAATTTCAAATTGAATTAATTTGTGGGGATTAGACCACTACTTGTAAGAGGAAATAGGCTTGGCCTATCGACGACAGTCGTCACCTTCGGTGACAATTATTCGTGTCTTGCACATTAAACCAAATACAAAATGTATGTTTGTTTGTACTTGTCTATTTTGGCAGATAGACAAGTTACAAATCTCGGTCCATGACAAATCGATAGATAACGATCTTGGTAATGTCACAAACTGATACAAAGATGCATTCTCCGTACTTTACCATTGCCATAGCAACTGTAAAGTACGATGAATAATCTACACTGTACCTATGTAAAAATTACATAGGTGTATGCGCACGTGTAGGGAGCCGGGTATATAAGGCCAGAAAATCATAAGCCAAATTGCCAGTGTTTGCCGAGGTCTTGGCTCCCTTATACCTTCTAGGTATTTTGGCATAAACATGCAAATTGTTCTGTTGAACATCTTCTGTTGTTGGTTTATTTTCCACTAAGGTATTCCACATAATTTAAGAACATATTTCTCGTTTTAGGAGGCGTGGTTAATTCACGCAAGAGATGGACAGAATTCAAATTAAGATAATGGTTATTCAGAATTTTTTCGCCAAAAATTTTAATTATCAATTAAAAGGACATTAACTTCCGCTACAGAATTGAGGTGGTAAAATATTACTACAGCAAATGTTTTCAACCAGCACAAGTTTTCACAATGTCAAAATCCGCTTATTCCATTTCTACCACGCAACTAACAATTCCATTAAAAAAATCACCTCATGCAATTCAGTTATCTAATATACCTGAGAGGCGGAGGCTAATGTGTAAGGTACAAAGGAGATGTGAATTTCACTGTCGAGCGGTCAAAAAAATATTTCCTGTTTTTCGTCGATACGCAAATTGGAAGAATTGATCTATTTTCAACAATTGTTAACACCGAATAAGAGGTATTCGTCTCCTTCAAATTCAAAGTTGAATAATGAACGTTAAATTCCGCCATGTTGCATTATTAGGCCAAATTCGCGATAAAATACAGTAGACAACTGATTATTTTAACGAACATGAGATAAAACGAAATACTTATTCACCCTCACACACATCATAAAAAATCTGGATAAAATGAATTTAAGTTCAGAACTCAGCGAATAGGATATTCCATTATTATGTACGCTATTGTTATTCACTCAAATAGCGAAACAAAGGCCATACTAATTCATAGATACCTCAAAGAAAATTTTTTAAAACAGTAAACCATTCACAAAGTATGTACTAACAACATAAATTAGGTATCAATTCATTTATTTATTTTTTTGTGATATTAGTTCAAAACATATTACTGCAAGTCCACTTTCTCTGCCTTACGTATCTTCCGAAAGCTATGTTTGTTACTTAATATTTTTCATAAGTACTTGTTTTTTGGATTTTTTTATTTACTTGTCTTGTGGTATATTTACCGAATTTTCTTCTCAACATTTTTTTCACGCCGTTCAAAGTAAACAAATATGTGGTGCGGTAGGAAGGGAGGTAAAAAAAAAAACTAGGTTTTTATAACACTGTACACTTGACGGCACGCCCTTGACAACTATTTAGTGGTTTACTAATTCACTAATGTTAAATAACCGCGAAACAAAAATTCACCTTCACTACGGTTGTGGAAAAAACAAAAAGTGAAACGCAGGCACACGCACTGTACTGAAGAACGAGAGGGTGGAAAAATACACGGTATGAAAATTGATTTTCCAGCCATGAATATACAGCTCTGTAGCGTGAAAAAAAATAAAGGCCGATAGGCATTAAATAAATATTCCACTAAAAGAGCTACACAGCATCCACAGTCGTTTTCATGTCTAATACACATCGGGTGATTTGAAATGAAACAAGCAGTAAACTGTTTCCAGCCAAAAACAGAGCATCCAGCATTTAGGGAGAAACGATTTTCACGGGTGTCCTTTGTATTGTCGAACGTCGCTTCTTTGTGTATCGCAGGGTTCGCCAAACAGCTGTTCCAGACGTCTGGTAATCCGATGACTCGCAAAGGAGGGTAATACTAATGAAATCATGCCGACCCTATGGGGTTCTTCCCTTCTCTATTATACTATATCAAAAATTAATGGATAAATAATATTTTTAAAACAATAAGACTCTTAGGCCTAAATCATAAAGAAGAGGAAGCGTTACAGTAAAATTACGCAGTAAATTCTCCAATGGTGAAAATTAATTTAAGCTTGTTTCATTCACTGTCTACCTCAGTCCTACAAAACATCAAAAACAATGGTAAAGATTTACTTACTTTAGAACTTCGGTGTAAAAGAAGAAAAAAAAATCCGAAGGTATTTGATTAAATTAATTTAATTAGCAAAAGAACAGACGAGAAAATGTACGGTCGTGGATACCAGGGGTCTATTTAATTATTAACTCTGCTTCCCATGAGCAAAAAAATAAATGGCGGCGAGGATAAGACGATTTTATACAAACTTCTAGACAAACATTCTTGTAATGGTGAAAACAGACAGAACTTTGAAAAAGAAACGGAATTTGCTCAGATGACCTTTTTGAATTTATCCTCAGCAAATTCGTATCATAAGCTAAAAGATATGAACTGAAAAAAAAAATCCGCAATTATTTATAACTCGGGGTCGGATTTTTAGGAAAAGGGATACTTTTTGTAAAAATTTCCGCTTGAAATAGATATCAGAGTTATCCTTCAGTTTTACATCATTTGGAGCGAAATACAAACCCGCAGCCGGGTTTAAGAGGAAAGATTTGGTGTATAATTCTGCAACCACTGGAAAGTTCTTCAAATTTTATGCTTATGAAATATATAAAAAATTGTTAACCCCTCCCATAAAACATTAGTATTATAAAATGTGATTCTTTCCCCCAGGAATAAATCCTGAAACCGAGCCAATACAAAGCCATATTTGTTACGACATAAACATTCAAATCATCGAATGGATTTTAGTTATAAATATAGGTACGTATAATTAAAGTCACTGGAATTTTGTGAGGGTTCTGATCCATTACAAGATGCTTCATCATGCATTTTGTGGAGTAAACACTCAAAAGTATACCAGAGATAACGAGGGCATATCTACACACACTAGTTGCAGAGGTGATCAACCATTCTTACATGTAACGTTACTCAGCGATTAGCGACT
Organism: Ericerus pela; assembly: GCA_011428145.1. Classification (NCBI taxonomy): domain Eukaryota; kingdom Metazoa; phylum Arthropoda; class Insecta; order Hemiptera; family Coccidae; genus Ericerus; species Ericerus pela. The sequence continues at coordinate 497,415 of WOFM01000167.1, forward strand.
GGTGAGCTCTTGCTCTGACGTCACAACTATTGTATTCACGTTTATCGATGCACTCTTCCACTCGAAATGGTATAGCTTAGCTACTGGCATTCGTGACCACTTCCCCATTGTTCTTGAAAGAACACTGACTGAAATTCAGAATAAAAACCGTCTAGTCATTCTAATGGCTCGCATTTAAACATTAGTAATAACACCTTCTCCACTCGGAAGGCCTGGAACCTGACCTTTGGAATAATAGTGAATGCATCGCCAATTTTCTTGTGATGAATCCTTAATGGTTCTCAAAAGAATGTACATCTTTACATTATTTCGGAATATTTTGTAAATATTTTACTAATATTACACTTTCTTTGATCATGACTTTTTTTTTTTTTTAACCATTCAGCAGCTGTCTCGAGCATTCTAATCTTAGAACATTAGGAGTTGCTTAAATAATGAATATAATTTTTAGAATTCAGAAAATCTAATGAAAGTGATTAGGAAAATGATACCAGAGGCAAATGAAACTCTTAAAAATATTTTGGAATGGCATTCATAATGCCATAGTTTCAAATAAAACATATCCTAACAAGTTTTATATTTTTAAAGAATATTTTTGCAAACTTACTGGCATTAAAGGGTCACACTTGATATTTTATTTGAGGTTATGGTAAATTATGCTGTCATCTCGTCGACTACTCCATCTAATGGTAATAAGAATATATATATCAAATCAATGTGAATGTTGTCCATCTTCGAAGGTTTATTGATTTGACTTATATTGAAAATTCCTTCGGATAGAACCTTCTCCAGAACTCATAATTTGTTTTAACTTCAAAATGTTCATTTAAAACTTAAACTAACACCTCTGAGCACCACAAAATTATGACCTTTCATTTCATGTTGGCAAAAATTCATTCAAAAAATTCCTATTTTTCAGAACTGACTGCTTGCATTATAACATTTACAAATACAGCGAAGTTTGCATTGAATAAACTTTCGTAGCATTTTCTACGAATCACTTCGCCATAAGTTCCCACTATAGTAAATTTGTAAATGTCAATAGCATAGCCAGATTAGCAAACTTATTTTTAGAAATTAGAAAATACTTGAAAATAGAATTTTTACACAGAGAAATAATGAGAATAATGAGAGTGACAGGCACGTTTCGCTGAGACAATTAAGTATTAAAGTCAGAAATACAAAACAAATTAAGATGTAGACATCCAACAGGAGTAAGAAGCTACCATACAAGGGGTGAATAGAACTTTTTCAATCTGTTCAAGAATCAGCTGCACTCTTCAATTTTGAGGTTATTCAAGTCTGAAGATTTTCACTGTTTATGCATCCTGCATAGGTCTCATTTTTCCAGCATCAGAAAATTTCTGGATAACGTTTAGTAATGAGGATCAGTTCTCATAAAAATTCTATCATACTAGAACACATTTAACACTGATATAGCATCACTAACATTACTCATCTCTATATCCGAAAATTTACGAATAACTCGTCAGTGAACCAACTAAGATAAAGGCATGCTTCAACATAGATTAAAACCTTTGACTATATAGTACTGAACCAGTAAAGCTCCAAAAGATCAATGTATACTTTTTCATGTCACGACATGCTAGCGAAAAAAGAGGCAACCCTAGAATATCTTCTGCGTATTTTCGATATTTTGCTCGAGTTCACTAATTTAGAATATATCTGGTAGACATCCCTTAATTTCATGAGGACAGCGTAAATGAACACAAAGCAAAGTACGTCAAAAGGTACCCGGTTACCTATTTAGCGACGGCATGTCTAACCAGAAATCATCGTTCTTCACTGCTCCAGTACAATACCTAGTCAAAAATTAAAACATATGTTTTTTTTTTTTTACAAAACCTAGGTTCACGACAGTGAATTTAGAATACGCAGGTAATCAAATCATTCAATTTTCATATTCCCTCTTGATTTCCTAGATCTCGCAATCGTATACCTATATATACTCTCAAGAAAGATTTGTAACAGATCTAATCGCTATACTCTAAAAGTTGAGAAAGTCGGGATAAATACGTGTTTGTACTCTTAAAAAAGTACTAATTATTCATTTCGCTAGATTGAATAATCTTCGTCAGCAAACTTCCAACGCAGATTTGTGTAGGAAAAAACGAACGAACGCTATAAAGGTGATTGTACTAATGACGTTCGTATTAGAAGCACCTTCTATAACTGTACACTTAATTACACTCGTTTCTCCAGAAGACAGAAAAAAACATGCATAGCCGCCAGCCGACAAATACGACCAAATGAAATTCGAGATAGCACGTAGAAAATGAAATCTGTTCAACGAATTTATTTTTAGAAAGATGATTTAGAAATTAAAAGTGAATCGATGGTAATCTTCGAATATTTGAAATTACAAAATACGAGAATACCTTAAACACGATGTCATACATATCTTACAACAGCACAGGAAAGAGTGAACTTTAGCATTCGTAGAAACAGTGTTCAGGTAACCGCCAACGAAAGTTGCGGAGGAAAGTTCGAAAAATAACCCACTTTTTTTTTTTCATTTAATGGACAATAGTTCTCCGCGACAATTTTCGGCCATACGATCGATTATCAAATGGGGCGAGCAAAGAAAATTCGGCGAAAAACTCTTACTTAACCAAACAATTACGTTATTTCTACGATTTCAACATAAAAATGTCGTATCAAAAAATATGCGTAGGTAATAACAATATTGGAAGTAGGTATACGCCATTCCAAACGAACTAATCAACCATGGAAAGTATTCAAATCGAAATCAGCATTTTATTACGAAATATTTTTTCGCATTTTTTCCTCTTTCTACATCACTTACACCACTTAATCTTGGAATTTGAGAATTTTCACAGAAAATTTTCAGCCTTTTCTGCCAGTAATGCTTTAACGACGAAACACTTTTACCAACCGAGTACTAATAATAGATGGGAATATTTTTACAAGATTTTTTCAGAAAACTAAACGACAGTTATTTTCAGCATTTCTTTCTTACCTTATTTCGCGTGTAAAATAAATTCTAAGCTGCGTATTAAAGCAAACATACGAAAATTGCGAAGCGTAAAATGGGTTCTTGTAATAAAATTGCCGAACAAATAACATAATTTCATCCCAAGTAGGTCACGTGTACAAATGGATTAATAAATTTGTTTGGAAACAACACATATAGGTAGTAAATTAAGAGTAAAATGTTTCTCTAACAAGTGAAGACTGAATTTTGTGAAACGTTTGAAACGAAAATAATTGTAATTTAACCGGAAAAATAAAATAAAACAAAATAATAATACGGGCGATTGACTGGCTTAAACCCAGGATAAATAAATATAAGTCAAAACAGCTAATTTCATGAAAAACAAGCTCAATTACCCGCCCTAAGTACAAGTTTTTCATAATTAATGGCAAGATAACTGACCCAGAACTAGAATTTCTACTGGAAACTCAAACATAACTACGGCTTCCATTTTTTTCTAGTTTCCATTTCTCATTACTAACACTGAAATAAAAATCGTAAGTAGAATTGAGAACTAACATTCAAACAAAAAAGGTTGAGAAATGGAATATGTTCTGGAGGTAGCCAAAAAAGATCGAGGGCACTCATGATTAAATGTTATTCAATTTTGGAGGCAATAGAAGAAAAAATAATAAATTTCAGATCAGTAAGCTCTGAAAATCATTTAGCGAATATCCTTACGAAATCGTTAAGCTCATAGTTTTTCGAGTTTTGACTTCTCATAACCGACACTGAGCTAAAACCTTTAAATAGAATTGAGAACTAACTTTCAACCGAACAGGTCCAGAAGTAAAACTTTTCATGAAAACATTCGAATCCGATTGCAGCTTTCAGTTTCTCAGGTTCGAATTTCTCAGCACTGATAAAAAAATACTGAAGTAGAACAGAAAACTAACCTTTCAGAGAACAGTTCCAGAACTAAAACATTTCGTGGGAACTTCCGAAAGCGAATCTGAAGCAAAACTTTGTAAAAACAACCAAATGGGAGGCTAAAATTTTTTGAAAATCAGTCAAGTTGAAAAGGCAGAATGTTGAAATAGAAAAAAGCAACTTCAATTTATACAAGATAAGGGTATAAAACTATATGATACTGAATGGGTTAATTCGATTCCGCAAGAAAATTTAGCAATATTTCTCTTTTTTTTTTTTTCTTACACTGGCTATATCATTCAGTAAAATTCAGCACTTGAACTTTGAAGTTTTTAGTTTTCACTTCTCAGAACATATACTAAAACTATAAAGCCGAACTGAGAACTAACTTTTGAAAATTTTAAGAACTTGACTAAAGGCTTCAGTTGTACGAGTTTTTAATGGACGGATTAACACCGATACAAAAATCATTTAAAAAAATTCAGAACCGATTGTAAAAAGAACAGATATAAAACGGAAAATTTCGAACTCAATTACAGCTCTCAGAATAGTTTTCGAAACGAAACTTCGCACAAACCATCTAAGGACAGGCATCTATGGAGGCCAAAATTTTGAGAAAATCCGTCAAGTCGAAGAGGCGTGACGCTGTGACAAAAACAGCAACTTCACTTTATAATATAGATAAGTTAGTCTCGAGCTCAATATCACCCAAATCAAAAGTTTGGACAACACAGGTTAACTTAGTAATACGAGTGACCTATTTTTTCGAAATGAAAAAGTCCAGATCGAATTATCTTATACATCTTATTCGGCATGGTTCATGAACACATAAGTCCATGAACTTATAAATGGAACAAGTACCAATTAATCTTGTTAACCATTTTTGTATTAAAATTGAATTTCATACCACATGAACCATTACATCCTGCATTAGGGTGACCAGAAGTATCTTCACTAATACCTACAGCCTATATTCTTTGAGAAAATACAAAATCTATAAAATCTGGAATTTGGAATTTCACTGATAACTCAACTTATTACGGAATCCTTGAGACAAATAAGGAAATGGGAACGGGACAAGTAACTTGCGACACTCTACCATCACACCATCTAACAAGCGATCTGAAAGTACTAGCTCTACAAACCAGATTTTAGTCGCATCCAACGATATACTAACATCAACTAAGGGCAATAACGGCAATCACAACACCCAGACACGAATTTCACAAAGCTTCCAAAAAACACACAGAAATAAGATTTGAATGAGTCCAACATTGAACTAAAAAACGCGAGAATATTGAAAATTATTCACTTTTAGGCTTAACATCCGCAGCAAATGTCGTCATGTGGTTTTTAAAATATTGGTGCGTTTATCCTTAAAACTATACCATCTAAACATTCGAAGCCTCATGGTGACTCTTTTGTCACCTCCCGATTCTCAACATAGGATCTTATAAAGATTGTACCTGAAGTTTAAATCGTAATTCAATATCTATATTGTAAAAAAATTTTCATAAATATGATATAATGTACGTTGAAATCAACACTACAAGAAAACAGCATCTCCATTTTTGCGGGACTCGCAGTATTTTGTACACGAAGAATAATTATAGTAATTAGTAAATAAATACGTGTATTAAAATAAATTTTTAAAACCAAGACATAACACTATCCAGGAAAGGGGAAATCCACTTGAACTCATTCTGAGAGATGCTAGCCAGCGTAAGTGGCGGATCTAAGGGAGAAATTACCCGTCAAACGCCAAAAAAAGGAAAATTAAATGGAAAAAGTGAAATTATGCCCACAGAATTCGGATAAAGACAGTCAAAAATTTGTTGAACAAAAAAAAAAGAAAAAAGAAGAAACTTGCCCAGCTAGATTTTATTTGTTTAAAAATCACCTCATCACCAACATTCTTCTAATAAAGTAATATATAGGTATATTTATATTTTTTGTAAAAAATTACCAACATCTCACAAATAAAATGAATGCGATAAAATATACTGATTCAGTATCATATTTTTTAAATATTTTATAAATGAATTTTCAATTTTTTTTGTCAAAAATCATTATTTTTTTGTGAAATGAAAAATTATTTCAACTTCTTAGTACAATTTTAGGAAATAATTCGACAGTTCTCTTTCTTAACGAGAACTGTGGATGATATAAAAAAAAAACAATTATAAGTGAAAAAAAATCTCCTACATTGCAAAACGAAGTAAGTGCAGTGGTTTACGTGCTGATTACGAAAATATTAGCAGATATTTTAGTAACCGTGTTTAAATCTGGTGTATGGCAGCGGGTGGGGGGTGAGCGAAAAATGACCTTTTTCTGAGATATGGTTATTTTTAGGTTAAAACGAGCGTTTTTCTCGATGAAGCCCAGAAAATGAAATTTTCAGGATAATTATGAAAAGGGTAAAAGAGGGAGTATCATACTAAATAACTAATAAGTTGGGAACAAATTGATCAATCAAAACCAAAACTAGTAGGTCTGGTCCTTGTACAGGAGGTACTGTTTTTAACAAATTTTATGACTACTGAAAGAGAACTGCATCTTTTATTGAGATAACATTAAAAATTAGCACCTTCAATAGCCCCAGGGAATGAACCATACTACCAATAGGAGTCAAATTTTGAAGCACGTTATGCATACTTAAAATCAATACCTGTACCAAATTTTGTGACTATAGTTTGAAAATTACTCCTTTTCGAGACATTAATCTGCCAAAAATGCAACAAAATCGTCTCTATCAGACATATCGTAAGGCCTATCCGCACCAAAATTGGTAGATATTGTCCTTCACCTAAAGCACATATGTATACCATACCACATTTCAGCCATATCCGTTAAAAATTGCGACCTGTACGGTGTTCGATAAAAAAATGCATATAAACTGACCTACCAAACGGACTATGCGTCCAATCCGGACTAAAAACAATAGGGTTCTTCCATAGACGGATCCGAATACGTGTCAAATTTCGAAACCATTTGATCAAAATTGCGCCTGGAAATGCACTCAACGAAAAAGGGGTACATACATAAAAAAAAAGAATTCTCAAAAATAATTCCAACGTGCTCAGGAGGTAATGAAACGAAAAACGTACTCACTCACACCCCGGGCTCCAAATATTTATACAATTTTCAACTCCATAAAATTCTTTGTCACTTCCACTCCCAAAATGACACTCGAGATCCGCCGCTAGCAATGGTTAGTTTTATGAATGTATTATTCAGACGAGACTCGATAAATGAGCTAACTAAAAATAAAATAATCAAGAATACACATAACATTAATGTGTAATGTGCAACTGTAGCAGAATTATTTGCTTCATTTCTAACCAAAGGATCACTGAATGAAGTGATCTTGAACCACTTCGTTCTTTACATTAGTCCAAAATCGATTTTCAAAATTCCTTAATTGAATATTCAAATCTCACGAAAGCACACTCATAACTCATCCGTAGCGATTCAAAGGTTAGTTCATTTCCCTCGCACTCCTAAAAATAACTCTAGCGATTACTTTTCAGATGATCCTCAAGAAAATTTTTCAATTCATAAGACCCGTTTGTCACCGAATCTAGACCTTATCTGAAGAAATTGGATTTCTCTTATTTGCCATAGAGCTTATCTAAAGAAATGTAATTTCTTTAATTTTACTCGACACATCGTTGAAACACTCGAGTTTCTCTTACATAATCACGCAAACTCAACCTATTCGTGTTTTACTGCACTACAAAAGAGAAAAACCCACGACCGTATAACACATAAATTTTCACAGTAATTTTTAAAACGAATGAAAAAAGGCATGGGAAACGCGCGTAAGTACAACCAGCAGCAGCGTCTACCACCTGCTCTGGACATCTGCCAACAAAACCTTCGAAGCCGTCGAAACAACGTTTTTTTTTAACGTTGACTTCTCAATTTCAAACTATCATATAGGTCACAAATCTCTGTACGAAAGACAAAATAAGTACGAAGTCTAGGAGGAGTGAATTTTAGGACATGTTATTCTTTTACTCACGCAAAAGTCAAAGTCAATAGTCAAAATACGTCACACAAATCATGAATTCGGTATAATCAAACAAGTAGTTTTCTAAAAATAAAATCACGATACTGACTGACGTCGGTAACAAGACAAGTACACAGTCGCAGGTACTTATTCTTGACACGAGCTATTTTTCAAAGTAAAATTACAGTGAACCAGAAAACTGTTACCCAGAAGAGAGAATTTTATTTACATTTTACACCATAAATAAGCTCGAAATAAAGCTCACTAATTTAACGTAACACTGAACATAGATTGTGAGCCTTATTCTTAGTCGATCCCCAAGTGAAGAAAAACCACTCGAGTAATTTTTCATCTGTGGTTTCAGTATACTTGAGTACAGGAGAACGGTTACTTAAGTGCTTTCACTTTTGGAAAAAAACGTTGAAGAATATGGCCCAGTATCTACTTCAGGAAATACATGAAATGAGCAGTGTGACGAACATCACTTGACAAAACACTTTCCTTTCTCCCAATAATAACCAGTTTTGAGTTTCATAGCAACCGCACAGGTTAAAATCTTCCATTATTGAGATCAATATGCAGTAAGGTAGGAAATCTGCCAAGTGTTTTTCAGGAGACAGGAGTGCTCACACAAACTACCCCCATTGCCTAAATAATATCTGGCTGTGCTGAAAACAAATTTTAAATTTTATAAACTGGACATTTCACCTCACCAGATGGTCTTTTTCAACCATTTCAAACAGAAGCATTTACTCCTAAAATTGTATCTATTTGGTCAGAGTGGTGTAAATCAAGAAAACCAACTTATTTAAAAACTTTTGATTGCCAATAATTGTTGAGTTGGTAACAAAATAAAGTTTATTTGTGAATCTAGTTGGTTCCTGCAAGATAGGTCATTTGTGATGGGTTTTTTGGAATCCAGTTTCCTGAGTTATGGATTTGGACCAGCCGAAGCAAGCAAATGTAAATAAAAATACTTTTGTGCGTTTTTACTAAAATTCCATAGAATATTTAGACGTAAGCATTATTTTAAATGTTGTTTAATATAAAATTCCAGGATAAGGGCTATATTGGGGTTGAATCTCAAATCAGGATAAATCAGCATTGTCATGTAAAGAGAATAGCTGAAATGAAAATGAGGTAGTATAAATACAGTGGAAACTACTTACTAGGGACACCAGATTAGGAGGATAACCACTTATTTGGAACAAATCAGGGAAGTCCCAAAATAAACACACAAAACCACCGTATTCTCAAATGTCACTTTTCTTGAAGTGCCACTTTTTCCTTACTTTATCCATAGGACGTTAGTGGGTCAAGGATTTGTAAAGTGCTTCTTTACAAAAAGTGAGGTATGAGAATACGATTGTAAAACTGAAGGAAATTTGACCACTTATTGAGGACAGCACGTCGACAACTCATCTGTTCATTGCGACAATACAGAAGAGAAAATTTCTGCTGAACTCAACGATTTCATTGATAATAGCCTAAGTTTAATAAAGATAGTTTTTGTTGTTCTCTGCCATTATTCAGCCTGGCTTTTTCACTTTTTTTTACTCGAGTTAAACAATCAAGCACCATCAGAAAGATGCACTAGAATATACTGAATCAGTAGGTACCAATTATCATTTTTCATCGAAAACACCCAAGCAAACTTGTTTTTCCTCATAATTATTGGACAATCTTTTCATTGACGTGTGCCTAAATTTTCCATTAAAAATTACAACTTTCATTTTTTTCTGCATCTAAAAACTCGGCATCGATTAAGTGGGACATTGCTTATTTGGGACAAACAGGGTACCATCCAATGTGTCCCTATTAAGCCGTTTCCACTGCACTAAATTTTAAATGCGATTATGGGGATGATGATTAGTAGGTGTTTTTGTGAGGGGTCTCACCCCAAGTCTCAGACATTGGGCTTGTCCAGTCACTCCAACTCTTTACAATTTTTTAATTTGAAGTTTTGTTCAAAATTTGAGTACATGTGAAGGAAACTGGTTTTCTCAAAAGGTTTCCTTTTAAATAAAACCTCCCCCATTCACATGCCTCATTTGTTTTATGCAAGATGTAACATACCAATAACATACATATAATGTTCAATGGGTAACCCTCCATAATCTTCAACGTTACAAAAATTCCACGTTTTAGATCTGTTCAATGTCTTCAAACCCCATATTTCCAGTATTTTTTCATGGCGTAATATGTATAGCGGATTTTAAAAGTTAAAAATTTTGGTCTTTATAATAATCTTATCAAATATGTGGAACAAATTCTTCTACATTTGCTGGACATTTTGTGATTATGTGGGGTAGTCTAAACTTCCTCCTCTAAATTACTAGCAAAAATTATCTGGATTGATTCCAGATTTGATCCAAATTTTTTGAGCTTGAGAAAATTCTATTAGTCATTGTAAATCGAACATTGATTTCTAACAATAAGTATTCATAGATCAGAACAAATGAAAGCCAGTAATTTCAATAAAAAAAATAGCCCCCATAGATACTGCAGTTCAGGTACACTTCTAAAAACGCCCGAACACAGAGTACAATTTGTAATGTTGGACAATGAACCTGAAAGATGAACAGAGGATTAAAAGATGATGAACACGGATGTTTAGATTTTCGGAGTTTTGAAAGTGATATACGCGTATGCTAAAGGGTGGTCAAAGTAAAATCACATATATGACGTTTTAGTAAAGCAAACAAAAGCAAGGAAATGAGAATAGAAATATTGTTAAAAGAGTAGAATATTGATGAATAAAGTAGAAACTGTTCACATGGCAGTAACTATAGTCCAACAAAGAAATATAATACACTGCATAAAAATCTACTTTGTGAGACATCAAAACACGAGAGAGTACGAAATAAAACACAATACGAACGCAGGCAGAAATCAAACTAAAAAAATAAGTAGGCAAATAGCCAAGTTCATTCTGGGATCAATTGATTTCATATTTTTGCAGGTCATTATCACAAGGTTACAGCTTTGAAATTACAGCGCAACCTATCGTACTGCGAACATAGCTGCTTCTGGAGGCAAAAACCGTCTGATGCTTATGCTCTTTCAATATTTTCAGCGATGTCATCAGCGTTAATACTAACCTCTGAATGATGCGCATTTCTTACAGTTTACGATAAAAGGAACTAAAGAAAAAAGAATTTAAGCATCCTTAATAAATTCGTTGTCAGATGAGGACCAGCATTAAAAATCTTCAGATTTCACCAGAAGGTAAATAATAAAGATGTCCAATTGTCCAGAAGAATGTCAAGAACTGTTGAACGCTGAACTCTTTCAATATTTTCTATAATGTTAATAATTACCTCTGCACTGGCTGTACCTCCTAAATGATGATAAAAGTTACAAAGAAAGTATAAGACGAAGTACACCTTTCAAGATTTGCTCATCAGAAAGTATGTGATGAAAGTACTAAACATGAGTATCGTACCACGTCAAAAACGGAGTTCAGTACTTATTAACCTCTCTCAATATTTTCAGCGATATTACCTAGATACACTTTCTAAATGATGATGACAAGAGCTAAGAAAGGATAGGAGAAGTAAATCGCATCCTTTTCACACTTTCCGGGTTAATCAGAAAGTGCGGAAGAATCGGTTACTACACACTGTCCCCTTCAGCAGTCGTCGTGTCTGAGGAAAACATTCAGTTCAACACGCGACACACTAAACTCCTCTAAGCTTCTGTTGAAAATGCAAAATGTAACGAAGGCTTGGACGAATATTGTCAAAATTACACGTTCACGCCGTACGTCTGATATTAACAAATTCGAGGGCGCAATCTGTTCAAAATCGGTACCTTCGTGCCAACGCTGAAATTTGTAAAGCCATAACCTGGCAACCATCACCTCATTATACATCACAAAATTTAGCAAAATATTAAATAAAGAAGAAAATTATATTCGTTATTACGTCGACGTACAATCGAACTTTCCACGCATTTGATGCCAATTGATGAAGCCAATTAGTGCAACACCCGGTATTTTCGTTGTGAATGTCGCAAACTAATTAATCATAGCGAGTAACGATTTTCGAAATTATTTTACACACCACCGCACAATTCCATCAAAACAACACCAGGATGAGCGAATAACCAACACACAAACAAACTCGAGGACGACAAATGACAAACAGATAGGAAAGAAACTAACAAAATGTGAGCAATAGAACTGACAAATTATCACAAATAACGAATTCACGAGAAAAAAAACAATTTTTAAATATACCAATTAATTAACACTCAAGTTTAGAAACAAAAACAGGACCCAAACATGAACATTCAAAAAATACTAAAACTGATGTGTACGTTAGATTTTAAATGATTTAAAATATTAATAACGATTTCTATTTGAATTTTATCGTTTATATTATTTTGCTTCTTCTTTTTTACTTTTTTTTCAACAAAATAACGAACCACTCGATACGACGTCTCGACACACAATGTGTTCAGTGTTGCGGACTTACGGTTGTAATGTTTGGCATATTATACCTGTAACTACTTACATGTGAGTCTGAGTGAAAAAAAAGTACGAAATACGAATACGAAAACGAACTAAAGGAAAAGCGTCGTTGTATAAAAAAACTACGCCTTGACAAAGATAATTAGCACATTAACTGGTGCAGTGCTGCCAACAATGACGACGAAAGATGAAAAAAAATACCAATAGATGATAGTCCGCGATTTTTTTCGCATGTTTTTTTTTGTTTCGTTCTCTCTCACACACAAACACACAAGCCGTCTATCATTATCATTCTATATTTCTGTCTCTTTCTCACTCCTCTCCGAATCATGTTAATACAATGATCGTTATTATAGGACATCGAAGTGAGGAAGAGCTCGTGGAAGAGTGGATATTATTACAGTATGACTGGAGTAAGAGAATTAAGACACTACGTTATTATTGTTATTATTATTATCATTATTATTCACAAATTTGCCAATGGCTATACGACGAACGTCGTACGTCCATAAACGTAAATGAAGTCCGTCGCGTAAGTCAACTAAGATTTTAATTTTTAAATTTTAATTTCATGCATCTACTACCTTTGCTCACTCTTCCAACAAAAGAAGGAAAACAAACTGTGAAGAAAGAAGATCGATTCGTCTTCGTAATTCGTTCTTCAATGATGCGATAGCCTGTAATACACATATTATATACATACTATAAAGTAGCTCAGTGGCTTTGATACGAATTTCGGTTATAACTTATAAGTAAGCCACTATTTATATTTTGATATCCTGCCCCATATTATTCGTTCTCTTTGCTTACGAACTTTCTTTTCTCTTTTTTCTCTACGGTAGCACGAGTAGCACCTTTCCGAAAACGAAAAATATAGAAACTAGAAAGAGAATTATCGTAGCTGCGACGACGGACATGTTGAATGTGGATATACTGAAGTAGTGTGTGCGTGAAAAAGGGTGACGGATTGTGTGGGACTGTGGGCAAATACGTGGCTTGTTCATTTTTCGTTAGAAGAAAAGACTGCTCGAAATATGTGAAAATGAATCGACTGCCTTACAGACATTCGTTGCAAGGGCAGTCTTCAAGAGCCACAAATTGGAAATTGCTTTAACGATTTTGCGATCACCATTCATCATCAGTTCGAATGCATTTCGTTCGGCTGTTGCATACGCGAATGAATTGAACAGCTGTCTCTGTCTTTCGGTATTTGTATAAAATCTTGTAAATCTATTCCATAACGAATGAAATTGGTGAGGGAGTAAAGAACGCGATACCTAAAAAACAATGCGTATTTCTCAGGAGGGGGATCAGAAGAGACAGCAATGAAGATGTGAACCTCCCCATCAAGATGGAGCTATGTACGACCTTGAATCAATATCAGTAGCTAATTTCAGAGGCTGTACGAACAATTAGCTCATTAAATTATCGAAGTTCGAAAAGGAGGCTGAAATGGAATTGATGGACCACATTCTTTAAGGGTGTAGATAGGGCTGTAGCAGGAGGGCGCATACATTTTCAATAGTCTTTTCTGACACCCCCCCCCAACAAAAATGCGCAACTTATAGAGGACTAGCTTCATTTTTCCTTAAAATGAAAATAAGTAGAATTTTACTATCGTTTGATTTTTTTGAGCAGCACATATTTTCAAATTTTTTCTAGGTGGCTTCATTAGATTTTGGACGGGCTTAGCCCTCTGCACCCCTTATCCTCGTTTCTGCTCTACACTTTTCAAACCTTCGAAGTGAAAGTGAGATGATTTTACAAATTTACTAGGTACTTGAAATCTGTCTCAGTAATCAGTATTCTAACCAAATTCGAATTCAACGTTAATCCTCCGAAATTTCCCACAAACGCTCAACCCCGCCCCCAAAAAAAAAGAAAAATAATTAAGGAAAAAATGAAAGTACAATCACAGAATCCAGATAAAAATCACCTATATTTGTTGAAAAGCGAAAAAAAAAGGTCAACGCCGCAGAATTTTCGTCACTCCTCCTTCAAAAACAATGACGCTTTGGAACCGCTTCTAATAAGAAATAATAGTTTACATAAACCCAACAAAAAAAGACCTCAGGTATTAAAAACCACAATGATCCATTGATTGTATTGGACGTGGACCCGAAGTTAATGACGAATTACTAATACGTTGAATTTCGTATTTAATTGTTAGAAATATAATAAAGTTCCGTCACCTGATGTCCTTCAACACCCAACCAACGTCGTCAATCGTCATAAACGATTAGAATTTAAAAGTAAACAGTCCGTAAAGTGCGTAAAAGAAATTTTTCTCGCACGCGACAAGGTATTTTTTTATGGATAAACGAAGCTCAGAACAATAAGACTAGATGTGGTAGCCTGAAGGTAAGACAAAGTGTCATAATATGAGTGACTATAAACTTCATTTAAATTCAAACCAATAGCTGAAAACATACTTCAGGTAGCAATAGCGCACGCAACTTGTTATCGTCCTTACCCAAAAAAAGGTGTATACGCTTATCGAAAATGATAATTTATGAACAACATTAATCATAATTATTGTTCATCACAATTTGTGGATGGCGACGTAATCTTGTACCGCTGCCAACTTTATACTCATCTATAGTCATCTCCATAAAACGCACGAATATAAAATAACAGGCGACATAGTACGCTATTATTTTATGAACGAACGCTTTTCTTTTTTTTTCCCTTTTACATCATCACCCCAAAAATCATGACTGGTTTTTTTCCATCCATCCAATCAGATCAGCATATTGTGTTGCGGTCATACATTTGTTTGGAATTTATCTACGAACAATTTTACACATTAAAAAAAAAATAAAAATCGTTTCCATTGAGCCTAATGAAGCGTTCAACTCGACCAATTCTCTGTTGCCACAAAATCGTTTTTGACAATAAAAAAAACAGTAGGTTCGGATCATATAGGTAGTACCATGCTACTCAACGGCCTAACCTATATACGTAAAAAACGAAAGAAAATGTATACCTAACCTTGGAATCTTATTCAAATTATTCGAAAAAAACAAAAAGAAAACAACAAGTTGCATAAAACCATTACTTCAATACCACGATTTTAAAAAAACAAAAAAATGTAAGAAAATAAACGACAGAGAAAAAAAACCTGTTTTGCTTACAATCCGAACTTACATAGTACCTATCAGACAGTAAACTCTTATCACATTTTTTGGATCATAAAATGATAAAATTTTAACTGCTGCTAACAGAAATTCTTGAAGGTGATCCTTTTTTTCGGCGCAAATACACATACGAATTTTTCTTGACTTAAGATGTGGTTAGAAACCAGAATTTCGTTTCTTGAAAAACCTGGGTTGAAGCCGCAAATCTTGTACAGGCTAATTTATGTACAAAAGCCACTTCTGTAACAGTGTAACGCGACCATTAATGACGTATAAACTATCGATAGTTTCGACGCTCCAAATCGACCTTTAAACAAGGTCTGCTGTACTTTTAGCCAAAACACAAAAATGTTTAATTAAGTTTTCAATTTTGATGTTAAAATAAAACATAACGAGTTGTCATCCGTAGCTCCGCCTCCTAGTAGCAATTAAATATCAGACTTACAGTCCTCTTAAGAGAAGACCATAATGAGAGAGAGCCATAAAGACAAAGAGGTAAGGCTGTTTTTTCCTCAATTTTTCACATGTTTCACTTTTTGATTTTCAATTTACAAACAATTTAGAGATGAATATATTTGGAGGGAAATCTAAAAATTTTCCCTCAAAGAGGCTACAGATTTTCACTAACGCTTAAAACGTTCTTTACATAACCTACTTGACACGACCCGAGAGTAACCAATTCTTTTTCATAAAGTGGCTCTTTCCCATCTCTCACTCTACCAACCTGTTCTCTTCCTTCTCCCTCATTTCATTTTAAAACTGCTTATTTGATTGTGCTTCGTATACAGTTATAGTATACACACCTATACTTCAATTTTTGTAACTTTTTAGAACTCCATATCTCAAGGAGGAGGTGACACACAAATATGAAATTTTATGAACCTGACTAAAATCATTAAGAGGAATATGCTTATGGGATGAAAAAATGCTAAAACATTTTTTAAGGAGGTAGGAGGAAAATCCCCAACTTTTCATCCACTGTGCTAAGAACTTTTTCTCTTTCGATAGCACATTTACGAGGGGAAACCTTTCTTCTGACACCTCAATCATGAAAATTGGTCAAGCCATTCTCTTTAATAAGGTGTCACAGTGAAAAAATTCTTATAGAAATTAAGATAAAGATTATTATTAATGATGATTAGTATTAATGATAATTAATACTGATTATAATTGGGATTAATGATAATTGGTATTGTGGGTGTGTGTATGTGTAGATACACATCACCACACAAATACCAATAACAGTCGGTTGCGTGTACTGCGAGGAGTGTGTGCCGGCCAAGCCCAGTAAACAAGTTTAGCTGCACAGACAAAATGTACAGCCGTGAGCGCAAAAACAGAGTTTGTGGGTTTTACCCCACTGGCCCGCTAGGTGGTTGACGAGTGTGTAATACACACTCGTTCGTCAACGACCACCCGTTGCCACACCAATCTCCTCCTAGTAAGTTTCCGGAGAAACTTACGGTGACCTGTGACGCCAGTCAAGTATGGCGCGGCATTCACTACTACGCTCACAGATGTCATTCACGTAGTAGAATTGCCAGGTCTCTTCAGTTTGGGCTTACCAAAGTTTTCAGGGAGAGTAGGATGGGAAGGGCGTTTACAGGGCGCTTGAGGCTAGGGAGTGGGACGCACTTGAATTTGTTGTCTCATGAGCGGAGTCTGGGGTTGAGATGTGGGAATGCTCATGAGGGGCAGCGGGTAGGTTATAGGTGGCGCCATTAAAGGCGGCATAACCAGGGCCTGAGGGTAAACCAGTGCCGAGAGTTGTAGATGCGGGGGAATGGGAATTCTGGGGGGAGGCATTACAACTTGGGGAAGTGGCATTGGTGTTGTTGCTAGGGCGAGTGACAGGGCGTTATGTGCTGCGAGCACAGCGGCGGTAAATTGCTCCCACGGCTACAGTGTTTGATTCTGCGACACAGGAGGAACCACTGGTTGCAGTACAGGGGGCTGTACCACAGACAGGGTAGGCTCCTGTGTGGAAGCCTAGATGGAACGGGAGTTTGATTTTGGGATTTGCCGCGTCTTTTGTCCCGTTTAAGCTCCATATAGGAGAGACCACAAGCACGAGCTTCACGCCTGGCACAGCCACCTGCCTTATGGTTTAAACGGGGACGCTTCGCCAGTTTGTCATCAGCCGGGGGACTCTTAGCACGAGAGGTGGACAGCTGAGGCTCGGGGACATTTTCCAACGAAGGTGTTGCCGTTAAGTCGATAATGGATGAGTTATCGATGGCAGTGTAACGTATATTTTCGTCTATTTTAAGAAATGACGAACATATTCGTTCACTCATTTTCGAATACCAAAAATGTAGATATTTACCAACAAATTTACCTTCCTATAACTCTTCATAAACAACCACAAAACTATTCGTATCTAATTTTATATAAACAAATATACCTTCTGTATATTTCTGACCTAGTTGTACCTGTCCCTCGAGTACTCGACGAGTCAGCACAACCCTATAATAACAACACCCTACTTCACTCTATCTATCCGACACGTACGTTTTCATACCCTGAACGAGTATATAATCTCTCGATTCAGTTGTATAGTTGTTCAGTTCTGTTCAGTCTAGTTCAGTTCTACAACAGCTACTTCTAAGTACCTGGAACCTCTCTTGTAGAAGTCTCTAGCGAACGGATAGTCTTGCTTGTTGAATTGTAATTGACTATGTATTACTATTAACGTAGAACTATGTACAATATGTACAAAATATTAAAATATTAAATGTGTGTTAATTCACTGAAGTGTTTAAAAATTATTGAGTCTCAAACAAATGTTAAGGTCCACAATAGTCTGTGGATGTCTAAACTGAATCAATCATAGAAATATTACTGCTTGTAAAGTCTGTGGTATTTCGTGTATGGTGTACTCCCAAAAGAGGTCGTTACCAGGTACAACTCCGCATCTTTTGGCCGTTACATTATTGGCGCCCAACTGGTCTGCTATTGCGAATCGAATTCTCGCTCTAGTACCTGCTCAACGGAATTGCTGAATTCAAGCTGCTGTTCTGATTCCTCTGGCTCGAAGTACTTTGCTCTAACCTTGAAAACTCTAGTCAAGTACTCAAAGAGAAACGCGTGAGGCGCGCTCTTGAGGAAAGGAAGTAGAGGTTAGCTGCAAGTGGAAAAAAGCTAGCAGTGAAAAGAAACCTGAACTCCGAAGTCAACAAAGGATATTTTATTGTACAAAAGTAGAAAAAAACAGAACGTATATACAAAAGTTGGCGAACGAAGTTTGGTGGATTGCGGCAACGATTCTTCAAGCTCCTGTGCAAACAAAAGAAGAAAAACAAAGTAACAATTAGTATTAATTATAATTCGCGTCCCTCCCTTAAATATAAGAAGTGTTAATAATTATAAGTCGCGAAAAAATTTATTTTTATGAGTGAAACTTGGGAAAACTTATCCGAACCCAATACTACTAAAACTAATTTAAATTGGCTAATCGATGCTAAAAACTTTGAATTAATTAATGTTTGTCAAAATTTGAACATCGAAGTCGATAAAAAATATTTTTCTCGAATAAAAACCCAAGAGGACATCATAGAAAAAATAAAATCCAGTAAGGAAATACAAAAATTATTAACCCCTGAAAATATAAAAATAATCTTACAAACAACACGAAAAACTCGTGAACAAATTCCCGAATTAGAAAATCCTATAATAAGAAAATATTTTAATCCTCCTTCTACTTCAACCCCATTCTTGGAAAATTTAGATAATCCCACACCATTTCCAAGAGTTAAAACTGCTATTAATCTAGTAGATATTACTGAGTGTTTAGAAAAATCTGACAAAGATTTTCTCAGCCCAGAAATTGAAACTAGACTTTTAGAAAATTTAATTCCCCCTATAGAAAATAAAATGTCAGGAAAGGCTGCTGTAAATATCAGACCTTCCTTATATGCACACACTCCAACTGAGGATATCGTGTCATTTTTAAATGGATTTGAAAATGAGGCGGAATCCTTCAATTGGGATGCTAATATGAAATTTAAAAAAATTAAAATTGCATTCTCAGGTCTTGCCAAGCAAATATTTGAGGATAGAATTCAAAATAATCCCGAATGTAACAATTGGCAAAATACAAAACAAAAAATTTTGGAAGTCTTTACGAGGACTAAACCCCAACTACGCGAAATATTGTACGAAAGAAATTACAATGGTGAAGCTGATTTCTCCGCGTATATTATGTTCGTGAAAAGGATTCTAAAACAAATTGAACCCGATATTACGGAAGAAAAAATTATAGAAAAAATTATGCCTAATCTCCCCGAAAAAGAAAGAGTATTTCTTATTAAAAAAGAACCTAAAACTATTCAGGAACTGGATAAAGCTTTCTCTAAATATCTCGAATTTAAAGATAAAGCATTCGGACATATAGATCCCCTTTTACGTAAAAAAATTGATCAATTAGAAAAAACGATAGAAGAATTGAAAAACGGAAAAACGGAAAAGAAAACTGAAAAAAATGTTAACGTAAATACAATATCGTCCGACCCGATCTGGAAAGCTGAAATGGAGAAAATGAGCGCTGCAATAGCGAACATTTCAAAATTTCAGGAATCCAGGAAAAATAATAAAAATCCCCAAAATAAAAATAATAATAACGAGCAAAATAATAATAACCAAAATGGTAATAATAATAATAATAATAATTTTAATAATAATATGAATAATAATAATCAAAACCAAAACCAAAATCAGAATCAAAACAGAAATAATAATAATAATAATAATTATAATAATAATAATAATGGTAATGGTAATTGGAACCAGAACCAAAACTGGAACCAAAATAACCAAAATAACCAAAATAATAGAAATTGGAATAATAACCAAAATTTCAATCCTAATTATAAAGGAAGAAATTTTAATCCAAATTTCCGGAGAAATAATTTTCCGAGAAACAATAACGGATATTACCCCAATAGGACTCCAAATTGGAACCAAATGGCTCTCCCAAATTGGAATAATGCTCCAGCATGGTCTGGAATATCATTTAATACTCCCCAAAATCTCCCCTATGTGGCTGCTAATACACAAATGATTGCCCCTCCGGCACCATTAATGGCAGCTCCACAACAAAATTATCTCCCAACATCAAACCCCCAGGCTTGCCAGAATAGTTGCTCAAAAAACTAAGTGTCCCCCTTACAGGTGATCTGTCAGCTGTAAGGGATGTAGAGAACAAGGAATCGAAATTAGTTAACAATGTGAGTGAGGAGAAGTTTCAAAGCAAAGGGTACTGCAGAACCCAATGTAAATTTCACCTTCCATTTGCCATTTGTGGTAAACAAATACTTAGCTTAGTCGATCCAGGTTCAGAACAGACACTTATTGATGAAAAAGTTTTAAAGAAAGTCAATTTTACGGAACCAATTCTACCAACTAAAGTAAGATTTCGTGGTGCGGATAGTCAACCTCTTGAGGTCATAGGAGTAACCAATGTGATTTTTTCCATTGATCATTGTATTTACCCACATCCCACCTACGTTGTTCGAAATTTAGTAGAACCGGTCATACTGGGTTACGACTTCTTATCAACCCATAAAGCCAAAATGGACTTTTCGAAAAACAAATTCACTCTACCGTGTGGTGATGAAGAGCGATGTTTTGACATGCCTGAATGTCACAATTTCCCTATTGAAAAGGAAAATAAGTTAGGTTATATTAAGCCCTTTAAATATTATGCTCCCCAATCTTTTAAAGTAGAGGCAAATTCGGTGCTAATTTTAGCAACGTTGCCTGAACACCTGGAGTTTCTGTGTGAAACATCCATGGAAGAAAAAAATAATTTCTTTGTAATCGTATCAGAAGACACGATAGCGGCTGTTAATCATAATAACAGACCCCACGTGATCTATAAAGGCGAATATTTAGGAAAATTTGAATTAAGTAGTGCAGTAGAAATTAATACCTGCCAAATTGAAAGAATAAAAGAAAATACTATTTTTAAGGATAATCGAGGAAATCCCATCCCGATTAATCCAAAATTGTCACTTGAACAAAAAATAAAAATGTACGAAATAATTAATGAATATAATAATATTTTTACGGGAAAAACAGATGAAGTTTCCATTTGTAAAGTTCCCGAACAAGTTGTCCGAGTTGACGACGAAACTCCACTGCGGTGTAGAAATTTTAAATTTTCACACGCAGAACATGAGGCCCTACACAAACTAGTAGATGATCTAGTAAAAGTAGGTGTCCTAAAAAAACAAAAATCGAAATTTGAATCGCCAATATTTGTAAAAAAGAAACCAGACGGAGTCTATCGAGTATTAGTAGACTACCGAAGAATGAACCAAAGAATAATTATGGATAATAATCGTGTGCCAACAATTGATATTATTTGGCCGTATTTAAGAAATAAAAAATGGTTTACAACAATTGATTTAAACAGTGGATATTTACAGATTCCTCTCACGGAAGAATCTAAACAATACACTGGAATAAATGTGGATGGAATTGGATACGTATTTAATTCCACTCCAATAGGTTTAAGTATATCCCCGTCCATCTTCCAAACTATCATGGATGACATATTCCATGATATATTCTGGAAAAAAATGGTATGTTATTTGGACGACATTTGTATTTTCGGAGAAACTTTCGAAGAGTGTCTTGAAAATACAAGGGAAGTATTAAAAAGATTAAATAAGGTAAATTTAAAAATAAAAACAAAAAAATGCCAATTTGCAATGAACGAAATCGAAATATTAGGACATACGGTCCGATATAACGAATTACGTCCATTAAATAAAAATATAGAGGCAATAAAAAATTTAAATCCCCCTAATACGTTAAAGCAATTACGATCATTTTTAGGATCAATAAATTACCATAGGAAATTAATTCCTAATTTAGCTAAAATTACTGCTCCTCTCACTGATTTACTAAGAGGTACAGATAGCAAATCAAATGCAAAAATAAAATTAAATCAAGAACATCTTGAAATATTTGAAAAATTAAAAGAAATTATGATTTCCAAACCTGTATTAGCAA
This sequence comes from Ericerus pela, assembly GCA_011428145.1. Classification (NCBI taxonomy): domain Eukaryota; kingdom Metazoa; phylum Arthropoda; class Insecta; order Hemiptera; family Coccidae; genus Ericerus; species Ericerus pela. The sequence goes on from WOFM01000167.1 coordinate 519,941, forward strand.
TATATGATCCGAAATTGGAAACCTGTGTAGAAGTTGATGCTTCGAAAATCGCATTAGGTGCAGTGCTGCTGCAAACTAATCCCGTTACGAAGCATAAACATCCAGTTGGATATTTCTCTGAGAGAGTCCAACCTGCCCAGTCAAAACTGTGTTCATTTGACTTGGAAATGTTAGCTATTACGAATGCATTAGCTCATTTCCGTGGATACTTACTTGCATTACGCTTTGTAGTATACACGGACCATAAACCTCTGATTTACCATCAGAAATTTAATACTCCAAGTCCAAGATTAATCCGATTAATATCTAAATTAAACGAATATAGTTTCCAAATTAAACATATCGCCGGAAAAAATAATTGTATGGCTGATATGTTATCTCGTCCGCATGATGAACCGGACGAAATCACATTTGAAAAAGGTGAATTTTTAGTAGATAAAAAATACGCTCTTCAGGACGAAGAAAAAAATGTGAATACTGTGTGTAGAATTCACAATGACAATTTTGTCCCATTAAACCCTGTATTCTTTCAGAATCAAAATATGTGGTACTATCCAAGTACAACGCCCCAAACATATTATTTTCCCCCTTCCCTTGCATCAACCTTCCCATATTACCCTGTGGCACAAACCACAATCCCACAGAATGAGTTAAATCATTCTGAAAATTGTCCCAACAAAACTACTAACGTAGTTACAAGATCTGCTCTTAAAGAGGCAAACCTCGATAATCAGATCACCCCAACCCCTCCTGTGACCCCAGTTGTCACACAAATGTCAATTCCCGACATCACATTACCCCCCCAATCAGAAGGTCAAACTTCTGAATCCCCCCAAAAAATTGAATTGCCCGAAAATTTAAAAACAATGCAGGAAAATGACCCGCATTGGAAAAATGTCATTTCATTATTAAATTACAACGAAATAAAAAAAGATAAAAATAAAATACGAAAATTAAATCGTACTATACAATTATATTTTCTGGACGAAAATAATGTTTTAAAGAAATTACCTAACCCAACCTCATCGTATGATGAAGCGGTTACAGTAATCCCTGAAAAATTAATTCCAGTAGTTCTTAAAAAACTACATGACGATCCGTTGTATGGAGGTCATTTCGGAATTAAAAAACAAAAAATAAAATAAAAAATCAGTTTTTCTTTAAAAACATGGTACAAAAAATTACCGAATATATATTATCGTGTCATGAGTGTCAAATGGCACAAAATTCCCCGAAAGAGGCTGGCTACCTCAAACATATAGAAATCGAAAACCCTAAACCGTTTTCACATTTAGAGATCGATTTCATCGGAAAATTTAATACCGAGTACGAACACTCGTACGTGCTTGTCGGTGTAGACAAAAGCACAAATTTCTGCACCATACGTCCAACAAAAAATCCAAATGCTCAATGCGTAATTGAGTATCTGAAATTTATTTGTTATACGTATGGCACCCCGGGAAAAATTTCTTGCGATAACGGAGGTCATTTTGCGAATGAAACCGTCCGAAATTTTTGCGAAGAGAATAATATTAAAATTATTTACTCCTCATTTTATTCCCCCCAATCGCAAGGACTCGTTGAAAAAATCAACGGAGTAATTAAAAAATCATTGTCAAAATACGACCATTCAAATGAAAAAGAATGGATCGAAACAATCAATAAAATTATTTTCGCATACAATATTAGCCCAATCGAACATTTAAATAACAAATCTCCATTCTACTTACTTCATGGATTCAACCCAGAAGTACATATACCGGAAATACCGGAAAATAATAATAACAAAACGACTCGTGAAGAAGAAATTGAAAATCTCCTTCAAACGAGAGAAAAAACGCCGAGCTTAGCAAAGAAAGCATCGGAAAAAAACGCGAAACATTATAATGCACACCACAAGATCATTGACTTCAAGCCTAATGACCTTGTTTTGCTGCGTCAATCAAAAAACGTCGCGAAAAGTAAAATGAAATATACCGGACCATATAAAATTGTTAGAAAGGTCACGGATTTAAATTACGCAATTCGTATTAAAACAGACGATAAAACTGCATACGACGAAACAGTTCACGTACGACGATTAATTCCGTATAAATCACGTAATAACGATGAATTAAATTGTAAAATAAAAATAGAAGAAGTAGACGAAAACATCGAAAATCCCATCCCAACCCAAATCATACCTAAACCAAGGGGTCGCCCTCGGAAAAAACCAAAGTAACTGTGTGTAAAGTATATTACCCGTAGTCACTTGGTTTTTTCAAACACGATACCTTCCTCCCCCATCATATTTGTTTATGCCCCGTCACTTCAAAATTTACCTTTAAAATTTTTTTTTTGATCAACTTAAAATTATAAAAACATGTGAAATTACTTACCAATTGCCCACGTCTCGGCATACCCCTCCAGGAACTCTCCTAGTTGGTCTCCGCTGGATGAGCTGCTGCCGGAAGGACTTGAGGCCTCGTTCTCAGGTTCCTGACCGCCGTCCGAGTTACCACTCTCATCGGTGGACATACTCTCCGCTATGGATCGGGTGTCCCACGAAAAAGAATGGATAACCGGCGCGGATAGCAGCCACCCACTACGATATGAGATGACCCGGTTATACTCCGTGGCATCATAATGTCGCAGAAATTGAAAACCGACGGTGGAGACGGAGAGGTGTAGGCGCGGCTTGTGGTGATCGTTGATGAAACGAACGAAGCGAACCCCGGCGGTGTTAATCAGAGGATCGTTTAGGTAAATGTGATCAAGGTGAACATACTCGATGATTACCTTCTCGTTGGTCTGTTGTGAGACACAAAGCAGACCGACAAGAAGACCAGAGAGTATGCCCAGCCCAGATAGTCCTCTGGTATCCAGATTACCGCGGAATGTCAGTTTGAGACCAGATGGCCCAAACTCGACAACCATGGAATGAGGATAGTAGATCCGGAGGTGGAAGAGAAGTTTCTTCGCATACTCCTCCGAATCTGGACAACATGTATACCTTACGAAGTGGCTCCAGTAGCCCAAGTCTTCCTCTATGACCTCGCCAGGGATACGCGATGGATCGAACGTATTAAGAAATTCACCACGATCAGACACAGTCGAGACACGGTAAAATAGGGAAAACAACCGATGTAACGAAAAGTATAACCGAGGCTCACATAAGCAACTTTGGAACGGTCGGAGTTTTGGAAGAACCTGCTCTCCTAGGAACCAGGTCTCGTTTGCTTCTACAACACCGGTCGACACGAACATGCGATCATTCATGTATACGATCGACATTGTTAAATATACGGAAAAGTTAACTCGAAAAAAGAAAAAATTGGTGTTATGTTCCTCGCACGGCACCAAACCAAAGCAAGTCACTGGCACTTCACTAAACTTCGAAAAAAATTGGAAAAAGTAAAAATTCACGAAAAAATAGAAAAAATCAAACAGGAAATTAATAAGATGTTAGCGATGAAAGCAAAGTCGGAAAACTGACGAAAAAAATAAAATTAGTAATTTTATATTAGAAATTTGACCGAGATTCATAATTCAGATATCGAAAAAATTTGTTTCCCCCTTCACCCCAATCTACGAAAATCAAAACAAATCAGTAATATGCATAAGCCATTTTCTCGTAATAACTTAGACGTTGCATTCTTTCTGTTTCAGAAAATGTATACGAATCTACTTTTCTATTTCGCAATAATTATTTCTTCGACTAGTATTGCGCAAAGAACATCGTCTGACCCATATAGGATTACGACGGCGTCAACTGGCGCTTATTTTCAAGAGATAAGCAATATTTTCGTATATTCGAAATCTGCCCCAATAATTTACTCCATTAAGCTAGACTTGCATGAATCAGCAGATAAATTATTAGAAACGAATTTCAAACACCGGTTGTGTAATGAAACAACCTGGAAAAATTGCAAATATGCAGAAATGGCGAAACGATTAAAAAATACCATAAAAAATCTGAAAGAACAAAATATTGCGATGATACAAGATTTCTATTCGACACCATCGTCTATTCGAAGCAAACGAAGCGTATTCACCCCGATCAGATCTTTCTTCGGAGATGCGCTACGATTTTGCTGTCGAGTGTTAAACTTTAGAGATGGACGAAACTTCTTGGCGAATGAAATCTCGTTGAAAGAAGAATACGACATTATAAAAAATCAACTGTTAACTGAGCATGCAGCTTTAGTGAATACGTCTACTAATCTGCATAGCTTCATTGACCATACAAATAATTTTATGACAAGATTTATCTCGCATACAAATTCTTTTATGGAAAATTCGCTAGAAGAACACAAACTTCTGATCTCCCTAAACTACATACAAGGATTCTATGACAACTATTTGATAAACACGTTAAGATTATCAAATATCCTAACGTCTTGCAAATCTCATATGATCCCATCTTCAATTATCTCAAAGGAAATATTAGAAAAAGATTTAATAAAACTTTCAAAAATTACGAAAAACCTAGGTCTCGACCTAGCAATTCCTATTAAGGACATTCAAAACTACTATCATGCTGAACTTGTAAATTGTAACTTCTTTAAAAATACGTTAGAATTAGAAATTAAAATTCCCCTAAAACAATTAGATTCTAAATATGAAATTTACGACTTTATTCCGCTCACATTCAAAAGTCATTCTAATGAATTGTGTAGCTGGGATCAAGAACCATCTTTGATAATTCATGAAATCAGAACAAACTCTGTACGTTATATTAGTGGAACCAATCTCCATTATTGTAACTCAGATAAACCATTATGCTTCCTTCCTTCTAATAGAGGAAGTGAAAAATTATCATCTTGTGCTAAGAACTTATTCTTCCAAGATTTAAACCATAACCTATTACAATCTTGTTCATTTAAATGCAATCCTAATAATAATCAAACATTGGTGCACCCGATTGGTCACACCAAGTTTGCTATTGTAAATTTTAACTCCCTCGTAGCAACTAATTCCGTTACGAAAAAATCTGAAAAATTAAAAATAAACAATGATTCCCCTGGAACCTTCATTCTGGACGTACCTTGTCACATCCAAATTGAAAATATTGATGAAAATAATAAAAATACAATAATTATTCCTATTGAAATCCCTTGTCTCTCTGAATCATTAGAAGAGACTATTAAAATCGAAAATCATTTACCACTCTTGTGGACATATTTTTCTGATTCTATAGAACCTTTTGATCTTGCCATTGATCTGGCAACGACAAAGGTCTATAACCCAAATTGGAAAAATTTTGTTCCTCATACTGTTCCCATGAACAATCTGGAGAACAAAATTAATTCCATTAAATTTCAAATACCCGACCAAAATTTCAATGATTATATAACTTTCATTAATGAAATTGTGACGACCCAAAGGTAGTCACCATATTTTGTTAATTGAATAATAAAAAAGATCCACAATGTTTGAAATGCCTATGGGAAAAACAAGACAGCCCAAGGTCATAGATCTTTAGAATCAAGGTGCCTTAGATTTAGGAAGGGAAGGACATGAAAACTTAGTACCCCATATACCACTGTGAACATGAGGTCACGTCATATTGACTCTACACAATTCCCCTTAAGTTATTTTTAAGAAGCCCGGTAATTCGGTCGACGATCTTTTTACATTTAGTATTATAAAACACATGGTATCGATTGATGTTATAAGGCAAGGATCTTACTGTTTTTGAAGATGGTGATTGTCCGATCTGCACCGCCTCGTTAATCACACCATGTGGTGATGGAGAATGTTGATCGTCTCATTATTTCTTCGTCTGGTACTTAATTGAGCAGCTACCATTATATGTGAA